>SJYW01050925.1:95770-116577 GCA_006410735.1 Raphicerus campestris | reverse complement strand
TTTCTTCACAGTCCAACTCTCACATCCATACATGACTACTGGAAAAACCATAGCCTTGACTCTGTCTCTTATACACATCTGGTGGACAGTGGTTGTGGGGGAGAGAGAAACAGCACATCTGGGTGGCAGCTGGGGGTTAGGCAGGGGCTGGTGGGAGGATGGCAAGGTTAGCGGGGAGGGAGAGCTCAGAGGGGGTGAAGCAGGCAGTGGAGGGCCGAGGGCCCGCTGGGAGCCAGCGTGGAGGGTGCTCCTGTGGATGGGGGTGGGGGAGCAGGGTGCCCAGGGCCCTGGCCGAGGAGTGTGGGGTCCCGCCCGGGCCCCTCAGCAGGGCGGGGGCGGGGGTGCCGGCTGCCAGCCTCGGGGCTGCAGCGTGCACAGCACAGGGTCCAGCGGCTTGAGCGTGGCCTGCTCCTGCAGCCCGAATCGCTGCCCCGGCACCAGCCGGAACTCCAGCCTCTGCAGCAGCTTGGCCATGACCACCTTCACCTCCATCTGTGCGCGCAGGGGGCCAGGAGGGTGAGTCAGTGGCGTGGATGAGGGAGTGGGGTGCCACGGCTGCCTGGGCCCCCAGCCCCGGGGACCCTGGAGCAGCAGGGGGCTCTGAAGTGCCCAGATGCCACCCCGTGGTCACCTCTGGGCCAAAGCCCCGCTTCCTACCTGAGCAAACTGCTGCCCGATGCAGGAGCGGGGTCCCAGGGAGAAGGGGAAGTAGGTGAACTTGGGCCTGCAAACGGGAGGAAGGCGTCAGGAGGCTACAGTTGTGACAAGGCCACCCCTGTGATGACGGCTTTGGGCCAGGGCTGCTTTTGACCATGCTAAAGACATCACCAGCTGACTCTGCTGAGCTCTGGGTCAGTGTTTTCTCATTTTATCCTCCACTGAGCCTTCCAGAAGGAGCTGTGATTGGTCCCATTTCACAGATGGAGGAATTGAGGCTCAGAAAGGCAAAGCCACTCCCCCAAGATCCTACGTCAATCTGTCCACTTACTCAGCCAGTCACATGTCCTGCTCCAGGCAGTCTGGGTCTGGACTCAGACCCCATCAGCGCTGTTGTACTTAAAAGCGGTCACTCTAGAGGGAGCTGTTGGTATTCCCATTTCTCAGTTAGGATCATCCAGGCTAGGGAAGGCTCAGCCACTTGCCCAAGTCACAGGGCTTTCCAATATAAAGGACTGGTTATAAGCACACGCTTTAAAACCAGTCTGAGTCCTTGCTGGCTGTGCCTCCTTGGGCAAGTTACCTAACCTCTCTGAGCTGTGATTTCTTCCCTCTAAATGGGGGCAGAGTGGGGCTCCCAGCTCCCTTGAAGTGACCAGTGGCCACAGCAGCTCAGACCAGAGGTCGCTGGGGCTGTCCTCCCACCAGGCCCCCACTCGCCCACAGCTTGAAGACAGACTTACTTGGGTGCTTTGGGGCTGAAGCGATCCGGGTTGAAAGTCAGAGGGTCCTCAAAGTATGTGTCCATCCGCCCCATGACGTAGGTGCTGAACTGCCAGGCAGAGGGTCCGCTTGTCTCTGGGTCCAAGGGTAGGTCCCCTCGCACCTCCCCCACCTGCTGCAGTCACCCGGTGGGGAGACTTGGAGCAGAGTCCCCCCTCCTCGACTCCCCACCACCCAGCCCACCTCCCCACCCACCTGTCTGGACCAGGGTGGGATTCTGCTGGCCCCTGAAAAGCGTCTAAGAGGAAGAAAGAGGGCAGCCCAATGTGTCGCCCACCAGCTGGGCACGCTACATCATCCCATGCTTGGCCTTACCCTGTGTGGGGAGCCACAATTATCCCTATTTTACAGATGAGGAAACTGAGGCTCAGAGGTTCATGACATGCCGGAAGTCACCTGGCAAGTAAGTGGCCAAAACAAGATGCAAGCTCAGGTCTGCAGCAAGGGCATCCTTCTGAGAGCTGTTATTATTCCAATTTGTCTTCAGCACAAGACTCGCTTCAGTGGAGTGGGGCAGGGATGCCACCTACCCCCCAGTAGTCTTTCCCTGAATACCTGGTGCCTCCTGACTGGGGCTGATGCTCTGTGCCCCGGCCCCGGGCCCTGGGTGCTGGCCTCTGCACAAAGTGTCTCTCCAAGTCTTTGCTGCTTCTTCTCTGTGTAGGGTCCAGAGATGCCAGGGCTGGAGTGGGAGGGTAAGACGGGGAGGGGTCTGAGGGCAGCAAAAGGTGCCTACTACGTGTCAGGGGGTTTTGCCAGGCAGAGGATGTACAATATCCTGTTGACTTGGGTACCAGCATCCCCATTTTGCCAGGATGGTGCTGAGGTCCAGAAGTTCAGAGTCTTGCCTGAGATGACTCAGCCAGCAGGGAGCAGGGCTGGGGCTGGAGCCCGGGTCTGCCCACTCAGGGTCACTGGAGGTTCAGGCTGGACACGGGGGTTGAGAGTCAGCCCCGGGTCCTCACCCTGCCAGATGTAAGGGCCTTCTGAAGAGATGGTCACTGCAGTAGCTGGTAGTTTTTTAAAAAGCGCAGATAAACAGGATAAAGAAGCATGCATGGCTGGAGCTTTGGTGCGTGCAGGGGAGACTGTGGCGGGGCCCTGGGGCCGGGGGAGCCGCTCAGCAGGTGGGACACATCATTCTTCTTTGCGAAAATAAAACTGGGTCCTATTTGGGATGAATCGCATGCCTCTAAAATTCATCTGCTGAAGCTAACTTGAGAATGTGACTGTATTTACAGAGAAGCTCTTTAAAGAGGTAATTAAGTGAAAATGAGGTCATTGGGGCCCTTAATCCAATATGGTGCTTCCCAGGTAAAGAACCTGCTTGCCAGTGCAGGAGACGTAAGAGACCCGGGTTCGATCCTTGGGTCAGGAAGCTCCCCTGGAGAAGGAAATGGCAACTCACTCCAGTATTCTGGCCTGGAGAATCCCGTGGACAGAGGGGTCTGGAGGGCTACAGTCCACGGGGTCACAAAGGGTCAGAGACAACTGAAACAGCTCAGCACAGCACAGAGCAATCCAGAACGACTGATGCCAGGCTCAGGGCAGTGAGAGCAGACGGCTGCAGCCGCACGTGGCACCCACACGGTCCAAATAGACGCTGTGCTGAGTCAGCAAGCAAGTCCTAGGGCATGCTATTGTGTGCATACACACACACACACACACAGGTGAGCGGGTGGCAAGCAAAGAATTCAGGAGAGTGACAGCTTCTGGGGGGAACCAGGAGAGCCGTGTATACACAGCTGGTTACATTCTAGTTTTTTGTGGGGAGGGGTAGTGAGTTTATGGAGGTCATTGTGCATGAATGGAGCCTGAATGAATGAATAAGGAAACAGCCAGAGAAACAAAATTAAAGGCAACCAGGGGGAGAAAAGTCAGCCTTAGTGGGAGGAGGAGCTGGGGACAGAAAAGGACCTGGGGCAAATCTGGGCCAGCTCAGAAACTGGGCACATCCCGGTATCTGCCCCTTGCTAGCTGTGGGACCTTAGGAAAGTAACCTAACTTCTCTGAGCCTCAGGGGCCTCAGCTGTAAATGAGGCCTCTCCACTGTAAAAGCACCCACTGTAATCTAACGCCGGACAGTGTGGTGGGGAGAGAAAGCGCGTCTCAGGGTTAGGGTTAGACTCAAGTGAGAAGGCACAGGGTGGCCGGGGAGGTGCCCCTGGCCTCAGAGCACAGCCTCGCGGGGGTGGGCAGGCAGGGCCCCCACGCACCAAGAGCGGCGTGTTGCCGGGGACTCGGACCCCGTCAATCAAGGTCTCCTCCTCCAGCAGACGGAAGGTGCCCCACGCAGGCGGGTACAGCCTCAGCGACTCTTTGAGGACCTGCAGACACCGCATGGGCAGATAATGAGAGACAGATGTCAGGAAAACCCCCGCGGAAAGTGGCAGAAGCATGTCCCAGACCCTTCTCTGCTCCCATTCATGGTACTGCGTGTGTGCCCACAGCCAGACTGGGTCCCCAGCCCCTGTAAGGTTAGCCTCATCTCCATGTCCAACCCCTCATGGGACAGAAGGGGAAACTGAGGCCTGGGGAGGGGGTTCAGCAAAGCCACCGCACCAGGAGCCAGGCTTCCCCCTAAACCGGGCCCCCACCATTCCGAGGACCCAGGGCAGCTGGAGGAAGGCCTCCCCGTGCTGTGTCGGGGACTGCACGGGACTCTGCCGGCCGAGACTGGCCCCCTGGTGAAAAGTCTAAGACTTTTGGAACCCAGGCTCCTTGGGAAACCCAAACACAGCGCCTTTGACTAATGGGCTGATTTCCATATTGGGGTCACCTGGGAAGCCTTAGCCTTGCCCTCAGCAGCTTAATATCCTTGGTCTGGAGCAGCCTGGACACATGGAGGGTCTTTAATCTCTCAGGGGATTCTCAGGTGCCAGGACACTGGAGAATCCCTGTCCTACAAGGTCCAGGGAGGCAGCAGGCCTGGTCAGCCAATCACCCACCTCTGCCCAGGAGCTTTTTTCCCACCCCCACACCTGAGACAGGTATTGCAGTCTCCCCAGGTCCTCGCAGTCAAGGTGCCTCTTGGACCCAATGACTTCGTCCACCTCGGCCTGCAGCCTGTCGGTCAGACAAAGACAAGTTCGTCTCCAAGGGGAGAGGTCCCCACCTGAGTGTTAAGAGGGGGCATGGCAGGAAGCATGACAAGAGAGGCCTGGGGCCCCCCTGCGCTGCACACACTGCCCCCGGACCCTGTTCTTGGAGGAACCACCACGTCCAAACCCAGATGCCCAAGCAGTTGGGAACTACATTTCCGGCCCTCAAAATGTCCACCCATCGTCGGGTGCTGCTTGGAATTGGCTGCAGGAGGTAAACCACCTCAGAACAGGGTCTTTGCACAACGATGCCTATTGCATAAATAGAGGTTAAATTCCATATCTTTGTTTGGGAGACTTAATATTATATTGACACCCATTCTCTCAGGATTATAAATTCTTTATAATGAGAATTATTTTCAGAATCCCATTCTCTCAAATATATAAATTTGATACCATCCTTATGAAATGCAAGCTGAATTTTCTTTACACCTTGGGAAAAAAAAAAGCACAAAGAGGCCTATTTTAGCTAGGCTCAAAGCAGCTGGAAAGGGCAGAGTGAAGGATACAGGTACCAGCCTCAGATGCACACCATACAGGCTGTTATACAGAGGGAAGTAAGTCAGAAGGAGAAAAACCGCTAGCATATATTAGCACATACACACGGAATCCAGAACAATGGTACTGATGAACCTATTTTCAGGGCAGCAACAGAGATGCAGACACAGAGAACCGACTGTGCACACCTCGGGACGGATTGAGAGAGCAGCACTGAAACGTACACGTTATCGTGTGTAAAACGAACAGCCAGTGGGAACTTGCTACACGACGCAGGGAGCTCAAACCTAGAGGCGGTGCGATGGGTGGGAGTGGGAGAGAGGTTCAGGAAGGAGGGGACATATGTATACCTACGACTGATTCATGTTGATGCATGGCAGCAACACACATGATATTGTAAAGCAATCATCCTCCAGTTAAAAATAAATAAAATTTAAATAATAATATGTAGCAGTGAAAAAGGACCGGGACCACTTCCTACCCATGCTGGAGGCAGAAAATAACAAGGGTTGTGAGGATGTGGAGAAACCAGAACCCTTGTGCACTGCTGATGAGAATGTAAAATCGCGAAGCTGCTACGGAAAATGGTACGGAGGCTGCTCAAAAAATTAAACACAGAATTACCATGCAATGGTAATCCCACCTCTTTTGGTGCTCAATACCCAAAATAACTGAAAGTTGGGTCTCAAATAGATATTTGCACACCGACGTCTGTAGCAACACAATTCACAATAGCCTGAAGCTGGAAACAACCCAAGTGTCCACTGATGGATGAATGGACAAAGAAGAGGCGGTCCATCCATACGATGGAGTATTGCTCAGACTTCAAAGGGAAGGGCATCCTGCCGCACGCTGCCACATGGCTGAACCTCAGGGATGTTATGCTGAGTGAAAGAAACCAAGCGAAAAAGGACAAATGCTGTATGATTCCACTTGTGGGCGGTACCTGGAGGAGTCAGATTTACAGAGACAGGAAATAGAATGGTTGGTGGCCAGGGGCTGGAGGGAGGGAGGCAGGGAGTGGGGAGTTAGTCCTTAATGGGGACGGTTTCTGTTTGGGATGCTGGAATGTTCTGGGGATGGATGGTGGGGTTGGCTGCCTGACTGTGAATGTACTTAATGCCATTGGATTACACACTTGAATATAGTTTAAATGGTAAACTTTATTATATATGCGATATAATATGGATGATACACACACACACACATACACACACACAGCCACAATATTTAAAAAAGAATGAGAGGGGCGGGGGTTTGGGGGAGAATGGATACATGTATATGTATGACTGAGCACCTTCACTGTTCACCTGAAACTCCCACATTGTTAATCAGCTATACCCCAAAACAAAATAAAAAAGTTTAAGAAAAAAAGAATGAATGGACTTGGGAAGAGGTTGCAGAAATGTGGAGCAATGTCGTGATAATACACACAGTGAAATTCAGGAATTAACCACGAACTGTCGCTGGGCGGATGGGGGCACCACGAGTGGATTTATTGTTGTTGATTGTTTTGCCCATGCCATGCAGCATGTGGGATCTTAGTCCCCCAACCAGGGATCGACCCCACACCCCCTGCCCTGGAGTGCGGAGTCTTCACCACTGGGCTGCTAGGGAAGTCCTTGGATTTATCGTAATAATGAATTAAACTTTTCTGTTTATGCTAAATTTTTAATAAATACTATTATGTATTTTCATTTTATTTATTTTTATAATTATATTTCATTATGTATTATTAAACACCAATAAGCTATAGTTGACCCTTGCACAACGCAGGAGTTGAAGCACCAACCCTCCGCATAGTCAAAAATCTGAGTGTAAGTTTGGACAATTGGTCCTCTGTGTCCGTGGTTCCACATCTCTGGACTCAACCCGCTGGGGACCGTGTGGTGCTGGGGCCAGTACTTAGAGGAAGAAATCCACGTGTAAGGGGGCCCCACAGTTCAAACCCTATTGTTTGAACTGGGATTCAAACAGGGATTTTTCAGGCTAAAATACTGGAGTGGGTTGCCATTTCCTTTTCCAGGGGCTCTTCCCTACCCAGGGATGGAACCCATGTTTCTTGCATCTCCTCCATTGGCCGGATTCTNTGCAGATGCGCCTTTTCCAAGCCCACCCCGGCTGGGAGCCCAGCACCACCTCTGAGCAAGCAGCCATGACGCCGCTGGGGCGCACCTGCGGCTTCGCTCACCTCCGGCTGAAGGCCAGGTCCATGACCCTCCGCTGTTTGTGCCAGCGCTCATAGTCACATTCGGACACCAAGCCTTGGCCAAAAAGCCTGCAAGAGAGACAGACGCTTGACGTGAGAAATGGGGTGAAGAAATGAGAACTGACCGCCTGACGAGGTCAGCTCACCTGTCATCCGGGGTAATGAGAATGTTCTGGAACCAGACAGTGGTGACAATTATGCCAGTGGAGAATGTACCAAATCCAGTGTGGTTAAGAAAGTGGGTTTTATGTGATGTGAATTTACCATAACAAATACATAAGAAACGGGGTGGCCATGTGTCCCAACCTCAGTGACCACCCCCCATTCCCACCTGGAAGGGAAAGGAGGACCGGGAAGCTGCTGAAGACAAGAGCGGTGCCCACTACAGATGGCCCCTGTTGTGTGCCTGGCAGCTGGGGTATTGGGACTGAATGCTACATCCAACATTCTAGACCCCCGTGGGCCTTCCACTAGCAGCCAGAGGCCCTCCCAGACTGCCCCCTGGGACCCCCCTCGAATCCTACCTTTCACCAAACACAGTCTGGATCGCGTGGTACATCTTGGAGTCCTTGTTGTACTTGGTTGACATCAGGAACTTCTAAATATCCCCGAAAAAGCAACATGAGTTTGTGCCCCCATGACAGGCTGCAGAGGACTCAGCGGTTTTCTGGGCTCTTGTGAAACACACCTCCAAAAAGTCACCCTGAGCTGAGTGCCAACGAGAATGGGAACACCCATACGTGTGATCTCACCTACTTCCTCTAGAAGTCCTGTCTTTCCGGGATGAGGAAAGCGGGGCACAGAGGGGTAAAGGGTTTTTTTTTTCCTGTGGTCACACAGCTGGGGAACGATGTCGGAGAGGGGGCTTCCTCACTCCAACACCCATGCTCAGGAGCCCACACCACACCACCTTGCACAGTGGCTAAAACAAGAAAAGGCATGGGCTGCTCTGAAACCAGAATAGGAAAGGGGAAAAACCTGGTGGGAGGGCTTCTAGGACACAGAAGAGGCGCTCAGCAAAGATTCAGTGTTTTTAGTGCCAAACTAACCGTGGAACTCAAGGAAGGCTTCCTGGAAGAAGGGTCCACTTCCTCACCAAAAGCAGATGGTAGCAGCAAGTAACCTTAGCAAACAGCTTTTGAGGCAGCACCGCCCAGGGTTTGACAGCTCAGGCTGTGGACTCTGCTGGCTTAAATTTGAATCTGGGCTCAAAGATCTTTCCTCTACTGCTTGCTAACTCTATGACCCTAGGTGAGATACTCACCTCCTCTGCCCCTGTCTCTTTATTTTGCAAGATGGGAATCAGGAGAGTGCCTGCCTGGTAGGGCTGCTGTGAGAGTGAGTGAGCTCCACATGAAGAGTGTGGAGAATGGCACCTGGATACAGCAGGTGCTCTGCAAGCTCCAGAACACAACGGCATCCTGCTGTTCATTTAATGCCCGATCATCCCTAAGACATGGGTGGCATTTCTATGCTCTTCTTACATCTAGATGAAAAACTGGCTCAAGGTCACAGACACGGTAAATGGTGGACACAGGATTTGAATTCAGGCAATTTGATGAAGTCCAGCATTCTTTAAAGGAATAAAGCTAACATGATTGGGGGAAAAAAAAAAACAAAAAAAAACTTCTTGCTAGTCTATTCAAGAAGATAAGACTGAAATTGCTATTCTCAGGAACAAAAGAGGATACCACCACAGAGCTAGTATACATGATACAGATAATAAATAAATATGGCAGACAACTTCGTACCAGTAATTTCAACAATTTAGAAGAACCAGGCAAATTCCTTGAATGACACAAAGCTCAAGAAAATATAAAAAATCCGAATGGCCACATATCAATCTTAAAAATTGATTGTATAATTTAAAGANCAGCTCAGGCTGTGGACTCTGCTGGCTTAAATTTGAATCTGGGCTCAAAGATCTTTCCTCTACTGCTTGCTAACTCTATGACCCTAGGTGAGATACTCACCTCCTCTGCCCCTGTCTCTTTATTTTGCAAGATGGGAATCAGGAGAGTGCCTGCCTGGTAGGGCTGCTGTGAGAGTGAGTGAGCTCCACATGAAGAGTGTGGAGAATGGCACCTGGATACAGCAGGTGCTCTGCAAGCTCCAGAACACAACGGCATCCTGCTGTTCATTTAATGCCCGATCATCCCTAAGACATGGGTGGCATTTCTATGCTCTTCTTACATCTAGATGAAAAACTGGCTCAAGGTCACAGACACGGTAAATGGTGGACACAGGATTTGAATTCAGGCAATTTGATGAAGTCCAGCATTCTTTAAAGGAATAAAGCTAACATGATTGGGGGAAAAAAAAAAAAAAAAACTTCTTGCTAGTCTATTCAAGAAGATAAGACTGAAATTGCTATTCTCAGGAACAAAAGAGGATACCACCACAGAGCTAGTATACATGATAAAGATAATAAATAAATATGGCAGACAACTTCGTACCAGTAATTTCAACAATTTAGAAGAACCAGGCAAATTCCTTGAATGACACAAAGCTCAAGAAAATATAAAAAATCCGAATGGCCACATATCAATCTTAAAAATTGATTGTATAATTTAAAGAAAGCAGAAAACACTTTCCTTAAACAAAATGACAGGCCTAGATGGCTTCACTGGTAAGTTCTAGCAAACATTCAAGGAAGAAATAACACTTCACCCATATAAACTCTTTCAAAAAACAGAGGAGAGCAAACATTTCCCAACTGGCTTATCAACCTGATTCCAAAGTCAGGGATCAAGAATAAATATAGAAACAAAAGTTCCCAACAACAGATGTGTAAACTGTGTCCATGTAACCAGGAACAAATTGTATCATGCCCAGGAATGCAAGGTTGGTTCAACACTTCAATGCTAGTCGATATAATTCATCACATTAATATATATCTTTCAATTTCTTTTCTCATTGAACATCATGATGGTCTCGTGTATGGCTTTCGATAGCATGCTTTAAAAAGTCTTAAACTGCGTCTGAATTTGCAATGAGGTTTTTTAAAATAATAATAAAATGACGTTTAACATTCTGTTGGTGACACCACGGTCATTCCACTTGTCTCGTGATCTAGACACAGAGCTGTATTTTATCCCTCGTGATCACCACAGCCACCCTTGAAGCAGAGCATGGCACCCACAAGTCAGCTTGGGACCCGCTAGGAGAGTAACAGCACTCTCATTTACTGAGCACTCGCTGTACACCAAGCACGGGCTGGGCGGCTCATGGGCACTGTTTCAGCTCACTCTTATAACCACCTGCAAGAGCAGCAGCATCCCTANGCTAGTCAATATAATTCATCACATTAATATATATCTTTCAATTTCTTTTCTCATTGAACATCATGACGGTCTCGTGTATGGCTTTCGATAGCATGCTTTAAAAAGTCTTAAACTGCGTCTGAATTTGCAATGAGGTTTTTTAAAAAAATAATAAAATGACGTTTAACATTCTGTTGGTGACACCACGGTCATTCCACTTGTCTCGTGATCTAGACACAGAGCTGTATTTTATCCCTCGTGATCACCACAGCCACCCTTGAAGCAGAGCATGGCACCCACAAGTCAGCTTGGGACCCGCTAGGAGAGTAACAGCACTCTCATTTACTGAGCACTTGCTGTACACCAAGCACGGGCTGGGCGGCTCATGGGCACTGTTTCAGCTCACTCTTATAACCACCTGCAAGAGCAGCAGCATCCCTATTTGACAGACAAGGAAATGATGGCCCAGAATGATAGTAAATTGTCCGAAGTTCCACAGCCAGTTGGCGGCAGAGCCCAGTTCTGCCAACTCCAAAGTAGACTGTCTGATGCCCATTCTCAGTACCAACGTGGCAGACGTGATTCTGCACATACCACAGGCCAGCTAACGCTGTCTGCTTTCGTTTCCTCGCTTCCAAGATGAGGACCGGAAAGAGTCCCTACCAATTAAGTGGGTTCATAATTGGAAAGTACACAGAAGTGCATGCTGAAGCACAATTTGACCCTTTATTTATTCCTTCATTTGTTAAATAAATGGATCAATATTTCCTTCTCATCAGAGCCTTAAAAGAGAGGGGCTATAGCCCCAGCTTGCAGAGGAAGGAACTGCTAAGAGAGGTGGACTAACTGGACGTACGTGTACCAGTTCCCAACTCAGAAGAGTCGAACAATAACTCACTGTCCACATCAAACAGCCCTGCTTTTAGGAGCCCCCCACCTCCCACCGCTACCAACAAAAGGCGGGTGGTTAGAGTGGAAGAAGCTGCTCCCTTTGGGATCCTTGGGGCCTAGCCCAGATCCGAGTGACTCTGCAGTGTCCCCCCCACAGTCCCTGGGGCGCATTTCATGCCCCCAGCCAGGGGAGGGGCAGGCGCTCCTTCAAATCCACGCTGTTTCCTACCTTGACCGACTCGGGGCTCGTGACGATGACCGAGGTTTTGTGGAAGACATTGACCCGCACGACGGGCCCGTATTTCTTAGCCCTGGAAACCAAAGTGATGCGAAGGAAGCTGTCAACTACCAGAGATGTGCACATCATCAGATCAACCCAGGCTCGGCTGGAGAAACAGGGCGCCCCATCCCAGGGGTGGGGGTGTCAACTCTGCTGAATTGCATCCCCCTCTGGCCTCAGTTTTCACATCCATGAAAACAGGGTTTCTACTCTTCTTTGCCCCAAAATGTTGTGCTGGGAATCAAGCAATATCATAGCTTTGAGAAATGTAAAATCCCACCCCAAACACCAATGACTGTTACATAGTCACACACCCACCCAATTTACAGATGAAGAAACTGAGGCTCAGAGAGCTTCCGATGGTTGGTCTAAAGCCATGTAAAGTTGGCTAAAGGCAGAACTTGCCTTCTTCATTTTCTTTTCTTTTCCTTTTTTTTTTTTTTTTGGCCATACCACATAGCATATGGGATTTTAGTTCCCCAACTAGGGACTGAACCCATGCCCCTTCATTGGAAGTACAGACGCTTAACCACTGGACCACCAGGACTTCCTGGAGCTTGCCTTCTGAACCTGCCTTGTATGAACCTGCTTCTCTACCTAGAAGAGGAACTACTAGGGGTGAGAATGGCCTGGGCCAGGGAGAGGAGTGTGTGCTGGACGGAGGGTTGGGGGAAGCTGGCCCATGAGCAGTGGAGGCTGGGGTAGGAGCAACAAATACCAAGTTAGGACCCACCAATCCAAAAACACATCTTGGAGCACACGGCCACAAACCTCATCCTTTTTCCAAAAGTAGGGGAGGTGTCCTAGAAGGAAACTAGAAGAAATGGGAAAAATTAAGGTCTCTGGAAGTCACCATCAAAGAGTCCTCCCTTCCCCATAGGACCTTGTGTAGTCGGTATTATCAGGCCCACTTCACAGATGGGAGGACTGAGGCATGGAGAGGCACAGCCCTGGCTCAGGGTCACCAGGCAGGACGCAAATCCCAGTCTGACTGGCTCCAGAAGTTTTATTAGAAAGATGTAGAAGAATAAAACCATCTCCCTGGTACAGAAGTTGGGGGTTGGCATGAGGAATAATATTTTGGCCACCTGATGCAAAGAGCCAACTCATTGGATAAGACTCTGATGCTGGGGAAGACTGAAGGTAAAAGGAGTAGAGGGCGACAGGGATGAGATGGTTGGATAGCATCACTGACTCAATGCACATGAATCTGAGCAAACTCTGGGAAATAATGAAGGACAGAGAAGCCTGGCATGCTATAGGTCATGGGGCTGCAAAGAGTCAGACACAACTGAACAGCTGAACCCCAGTGGGGAATAACCTGAGACATTCACTGAGCATTTATTAAATGCGGGGCTCCATGCTGAGCCTGACTCCATCTGAACTCCTCACACCTTCTGGAAGCAGATCTATTACTAACCCAGTTAACAGGCAGGGCAACTGAGCCTCGGAAAAGGAAGTCACCTGGCCCCAGGTGCACGGCTGGTACCCGGGTGCCCTGCAGCCCTTCTCACCAGGGCATATTTTGGGCATGCTAACTCAGCAATGTGATAACCAGATCGTAAACAAGCCTGTTTGGTGTTGCTTTAGGCACATTTCAAGGTACTGGTGAGTTCCTGTCTCCTGTTTAACTTTATTTCTGCCAAGCTCACTTACTATAGCTTCCAGAATGGGTGACAATAAAACTGCATTTGGGGTTTCCTGGGTCATGGAACTCACATTCTCCTGGTGGGGGAGACAGAATCAATAAACAAACAAGTTAAGAACAGGAAGTCAGATGGGAGAAAAATCAGAGTTGGGGGAAATAAAGAGAGCTGGGGATGGAGGTAGCAGGGTTATTTTAAACAGGCAACATCACTTTAAGAAGGTGACATGTGAGCTGCAAGGAGTGAGGAACTCATCCACACAGGTACCTAGGGGAAGAGCATGTCAGGCAAATGGGATAGTAGGTGCAAAGGCCCTGAGGTAGGAGCATACTTGCTGAGTTCAAGGAACAGCGAGGAGGTTGTGTGGCTGGAGCAGAATGCTTGAGGGGAAGTGGTACAGGATGGGATTGCCAAAGATGGGGTTCAGATTATGTGCGGCTCTGTGGACTGTTATCCAGACTTTGGCTTGACCTCGTTGAGGTGGAGGCCACAGGAGGGTTTTGAGCAGAACCAGACAAGGGATCTGGCTTGGGTTTTAAATGAACCAACCTCACTGCTACGAGGCGGAGAGGAAACAGGGCAGGCAGGGGTGGAGGCAGGGGCACCAGTGAGGGGCTGTAAGTGGAGGTGAGATGTCAGACGCGAACGCATGGAGGTGGGTAGGGCCAAGGGGACCTGCGGATGGACTGGACGTGGGGCGTGAGAGAGGGGTCAGGGATGACCCTGGGCTTTTGGCCTGGGCCACTGGGAGGCTGGCTGGAGCTGCCATTCACCAAGGTGAGGAGGCCTGGGAGGGGGAGCTGCTGGCGGCAGCAAACGCTGCATGCCCGCCTCCTGCCCTTGTCCTTGCAGGTGGGGGCTTCCGAAGGCCAGCACCTGAGACCCTGCTCTGCGCTCTCTTGGCTCTGCCTGCGGGAGGGGCAGGCAGGAAATTCCAGCCAAACAGCCCCTAGATCAGCCCCCCATCAGTGATCCCCTCTCCCTCCACCTCCAGGCAGGGACCACTGGGTCCCAGAGTTCCCCAGGGAGGTTGCATCTCAGTTGTCCCCAGAGGTAACTTGCTTTATTAGGCTTCTGACCTTCTCTCTCCAACCCCACCAGGATCACCTTCCCCAGACTGCTTACACGTCAATTCTCATCTCAGGATGAGCTTCTGGCAACCAGCCTGAGACCAGTGGATGAAACCGGGAGCCAGCATCGGAGCTGCTAGGTGTGCGCTGCCCATCTCGCGTGGAAAGGATGCAGGCAGGCAGTCCCCTGAGACTGCAGCTGAGCGAAGAGCTCCTGGCTAGAGATATCAGTGTGAGTCCCCAGCAAAGAAGTGGGGCTTACAGACGGGTAGACCACAAGCGGTGGGTGCAGAGAAGAGGCCCCAAGAGTGAGCCGCTGTTGCAGGCACAGGTAGGAAGGGGACAACCAGCCAGGGAGCCTGGGCAGGAGTTGACAGGTGGGGAAGCCAGAGACAGAGAGGGGAAGCCTCTGAAGACAAGCTCCAAGAGGTAGGCAGGGTCTGGCCCTGTCCCGGGCTGCAGAGGAGCTAGGCAAGATGGGCACCGAGCACTGACCAAGCTGCCGGCTCCGTGGAGGTCACCGGGGCCTTGACTGAAACCCACTGGGTGGAGAGGCGGGGGTCAGAGCCCAAGGGGTGGGGGATTCTAGAGAGAAGGGAAGGGGCAACGGGGGGCCCCAAACAGGCAGGCTTTGGATGGGGTGTTGCCACAGGGGTGCAAAGCCAGGATGGTGGGGCGGCAGCTGGAGGGAATGAGGGGGGAGAGGTTTGTTTTACAGCCTATTGTATAAAAATAGAAACATGCAGAAGAGGAGGAGCGATGAGAGAAGGCGGGGTGTGGGGGGCGGGCAGTGCAGCGGTTGCTGAGCCGTGGAGGGAGGAGGCGGGTGTCCTCCGCCAGGAGCATCGAGGTCCCAGGGAAGCGGTGCAGGGAAGGGGGCCGCTATGACGGCAGAACCCTGGAAGGAAGTTCGGTCAGGCTGCTCATTTGCTCAGGGAAGTAAGAGGGGAGAATAAAGTCTAAGCGTGTGCTGGCTGGTGGAGAAAGATGCGGGACTGTAGGACTTCATTCCGGTGGCTGGGCGGAAGGGAGTTCAGTGGGCCGCCGAAGCCACTCGAGGTGAGTGGCTTACACCACGCCACCTGCAGCAAGATGGACTGTGGACATCACACATGACTGGCTTCATTTCCAGAATAATCCAGCATCCCTGGACACTCCCCAAAGTTGCATGTTTGGGGAGAACGCTTTCAGCTTTGAGTCCCCTGAGTGAGAACAGAGTCTAGACCCTCCTCACCTCTCCATACCTGTCTGAGAGTCTCTATCCTAAGCAGCAGAGTCCAAAGCCACCTGGGCAGGAGGATGAGGGACATTTCAAGAAGGTAAAAGGCATGGAGTGGCGCGGGGTCCCCACGGCCAGGCAAGAAAGGCGTCTAAGGTCCGTTCCTCCTTATTCCTACAGGGGGCGCTAGGGAGGCGAAGACGGAGCGCTGAGACCAGGCGTTAGAAACNAAAGAAGTGGGGCTTACAGACGGGTAGACCACAAGCGGTGGGTGCAGAGAAGAGGCCCCAAGAGTGAGCCGCTGTTGCAGGCACAGGTAGGAAGGGGACAACCAGCCAGGGAGCCTGGGCAGGAGTTGACAGGTGGGGAAGCCAGAGACAGAGAGGGGAAGCCTCTGAAGACAAGCTCCAAGAGGTAGGCAGGGTCTGGCCCTGTCCCGGGCTGCAGAGGGGCCAGGCAAGATGGGCACCGAGCACTGACCAAGCTGCCGGCTCCGTGGAGGTCACCGGGGCCTTGACTGAAACCCACTGGGTGGAGAGGCGGGGGTCAGAGCCCAAGGGGTGGGGGATTCTAGAGAGAAGGGAAGGGGCAACGGGGGGCCCCAAACAGGCAGGCTTTGGATGGGGTGTTGCCACAGGGGTGCAAAGCCAGGATGGTGGGGCGGCAGCTGGAGGGAATGAGGGGGGAGAGGTTTGTTTTACAGCCTATTGTATAAAAATAGAAACATGCAGAAGAGGAGGAGCGATGAGAGAAGGCGGGGTGTGGGGGCCGGGCAGTGCATCGGTTGCTGAGCCGTGGAGGGAGGAGGCGGGTGTCCTCCGCCAGGAGCATCGAGGTCCCAGGGAAGCGGTGCAGGGAAGGGGGCCGCTATGACGGCAGAACCCTGGAAGGAAGTTCGGTCAGGCTGCTCATTTGCTCAGGGAAGTAAGAGGGGAGAATAAAGTCTAAGCGTGTGCTGGCTGGTGGAGAAAGATGCGGGACTGTAGGACTTCATTCCGGTGGCTGGGCGGAAGGGAGTTCAGTGGGCCGCCGAAGCCACTCGAGGTGAGTGGCTTACACCACGCCACCTGCAGCAAGATGGACTGTGGACATCACACATGACTGGCTTCATTTCCAGAATAATCCAGCATCCCTGGACACTCCCCAAAGTTGCATGTTTGGGGAGAACGCTTTCAACTTTGAGTCCCCTGAGTGAGAACAGAGTCTAGACCCTCCTCACCTCTCCATACCTGTCTGAGAGTCTCTATCCTAAGCAGCAGAGTCCAAAGCCACCTGGGCAGGAGGATGAGGGACATTTCAAGAAGGTAAAAGGCATGGAGTGGCGCGGGGTCCCCACGGCCAGGCAAGAAAGACGTCTAAGGTCCGTTCCTCCTTATTCCTACAGGGGGCGCTAGGGAGGCGAAGACGGAGCGCTGAGACCAGGCGTTAGAAACAAGCCGATGAGGATGAAGGAAAAGAGGCGCCGGGAGACTCCTGGCACCAGGATGGGCAGGCAGAAGCCCACCTGGTGTGCCTCTGGTAGCAGACAGCATATAGCAGAGAAGCCCAGAGAAGGAGGGAAGGGCGGGCAAAAATGCCCCTCCCCTGCCTGGTGCCCAGCAAGCCTAGTTTCTGATAATCCCGCGATGGGCACCGTGGGAATCTGAGGTTTCCAGTGGGCAGAGAAAGTGTGGAAGGGCCCACTGTGAGGCCACCCAGAGGGGTGCAGGGAGCCCACGAAATGGTTCAGGGTGGGCCACCCACTGGAAGTGAGGGTGAGGGGCCATGAATTTGCCTCGTGCCAGAGGGATGGGGGTGGGGGTGAGTGCTCAGCTGGGCACCCCAAGTCCACTGGATGCACACCCCCCCCAACAGAGCCAGCCATGCGTCTCCACCGTTGCTGGGAACCCTCCAGCAACTGTCAGACCGCTGCCACACCTGGCACCTTGGCAAGTAGGAGAGGGCAGAGGGAACCAACGCTGCCCAGCAGTTTTGAAAAAAAAAAAAATTTATTACAAAATAAAAACTGAGAGAGAGAGACTTTTCATTGTCAAGTTTACAGTCATCCCACGTTGGGGTGGGGCGGTTGGTGGGAGGGTGTGGGGCTGATAAGGAAGTTCAGAGTAGTGACAATACAGAAGCCACAGTGTCTGCGTGGGATCTGAACATGAGGTCTGTGTTTCCAGATGTCATATGGATTCTTGCAGTAGGATGTTGTTTGTAATGAGTACACAGAAGTGGGGCAATCAAGGAGGGCGTCATGGAACAGGGGGCAACCTGGCGACTCCTGCAGAATAAAGAGGATGAGGAGTGGGGCTGGGAGAACACAGCAGCTGCCTCCTGCAGGGAAGAGGGTTCCCTGCCTTCAGGCTGGCAGAGCCCCAAAGCACAAGGGGCGAGTGCCGCTACTGGAAACTCAGCACGCACATAGATTTCTTGTCAACCGTGATGCTGCCAGTCATGGCTTCGGGACCCAAACTTTGAATGCCAAAGCATCTGATTTGTACTAAAAAGAGGTTCCAGAACTTTCCTTTAGTGCAGTTTTGTATTTGACCAGCAGCCAATTTTTAATCCAAAGCCTTTTGCACATGCACTGTTCAGTTGACCTCATTAGAGTAAAGACCCTAACCCACATTATATTCATATTATATAAAGACTCAAACTCCTCCACCCACCCACCCGCATCCCTGTAGGTCACATGTCAGTTCTGCAGTGTAAGATCTCAGGGAGAATCGAGGCATAAAAGGGAAAGAAACACACACACATGCTACTACATGGATGACCCTGGAAGACATTCTGCCAAGCTAAAGAAGCCAGACACAAAGGTCACACACTGTATGAGTCCATTTATATGACATGTCCAAAACAGGCACATCTATGGAGACAGAAGGCAAATTAGTGGTTGTCAGGGAGTTCTGGGGGATGAGGAGTGACAGCTAACGGGTATGGGGTTTCTTTCTATGATGATGAAAATGTCTGGAGCTAGCAGTGCTGGTTGCATAACTCTGTCACTATACTAAGAAGCACTGAATTGTACACTTTAAAGGGGTCCATGTTACAATACCTAATTTTATTTTTTTGATGCAATTTCAAAAAATTGATGGGGGGAGAGTAGCAGAAAGGGCCTTGATTTCAGTTCTGTCTTCTCAAGACACAGAGACTGGCCCAGGCCTGCAGTGTTTGAAGCACTTGGGTTTATAAGGTCAAGTCAAGAGGAGGCCTATCTGGGTGAGTGCAAAATTCACACTTCCAAGCTATTGATGACCAATTTGAAAACTTGAAAGGGTGACAGTATACCTAACCGAACTGGCAAGAGACTTTTACCATCCATCTTGGATCAGAGTTTATCCAGGGTCTACTGTGCACGGACCGGTGCTGCTGAGCTAGGTGTCAGGGACACAGCAGTGAGCAAGCCAGACACAGGCCATGGGAGGGACAGACACTCAACTAGAGGTTGCACCATTTGGGTGACTTTCTGAAATGATCATAATGTATTTTGGGTGTGGGAGCAGGTAGGGCCTCCCTGAAAAGTTGGCATTTAAGCCAAGCCTAGAAGGCTGGAGAAGAATCATCTGGAAGGAGGAGGAAACACAGCTGTGAAGTAAGGGAAAAGGCTGGGAGAGGGCATCTGGGAGGACAAAGAGGCACCAGGGAGAACAGTTGCCTCCCTATGTCCCCAGTNTTGAAAGGGTGACAGTATACCTAACTGAACTGGCAAGAGACTTTTACCATCCATCTTGGATCAGAGTTTATCCAGGGTCTACTGTGCACGGACCGGTGCTGCTGAGCTAGGTGTCAGGGACACAGCAGTGAGCAAGCCAGACACAGGCCATGGGAGGGACAGACACTCAACTAGAGGTTGCACCATTTGGGTGACTTTCTGAAATGATCATAATGTATTTTGGGTGTGGGAGCAGGTAGGGCCTCCCTGAAAAGTTGGCATTTAAGCCAAGCCTAGAAGGCTGGAGAAGAATCATCTGGAAGGAGGAGGAAACACAGCTGTGAAGTAAGGGAAAAGGCTGGGAGAGGGCATCTGGGAGGACAAAGAGGCACCAGGGAGAACAGTTGCCTCCCTATGTCCCCAGTCACAGAGCTCTTTCCTGAACCCACCAAACAGGGACTCAGACTTCTCATGGCAGGGCATCCGGCTTGCACTGGAGGTGGGTGCCTTCCAGAATGTTGGTGTCCTGAGGTTTTACAAAGGGTGTTCTAATACCATGGTTTATTCATTCAGTCAACAAATATTTATTGAGCGTCCGCAAAGTGCCAGGTGCTGGGGAGACACATGTGGACACACAGGATCCCTGCCCTCCCAGGGCTCACATTCTAAAGGGGGAGACAGTCAACAGGTGAACAGTCAACAGGTGAAAAGGAGGTAAGTTCGGGGGTGAGGGCCCCGTTGAGGAGTTTAGAGCTAGGAGGTAGGCTTGGGGAACAGGAGGACCCTGGAGGAGGGATACAGCTGGGGTGGGTGGGTGCAGAAAGACTGGGGACAGCAGTGAGCAAGCAAGGGGAGAGAAGAGTGGAGAGCAGGTTCTGAGAGCTCAGCAGGGCCCTTGCTGGCTACAGAATGGACTTGATTTAGATTTAGATTTAGTTCTAAAGTGATGGGAAGCTTCTGGAGCAAAGAAACAACACGTTTGATTTAAGCTTCAGAAAGGTAAGCTTCTGGTGGGGATGGGGGAGGGAACGTGAATGGGGGTGAGAACGGAGGATGGAATGGAAGTGCTAAGGAGAAGACAAAAAGGAGATACCAGGACATAAAGAGGGGAGAAAAAATAAGAGGGGGTAATGTGGCCAAAGTACAGTGTACCCCAATCCAGGCTGAGTGACCTCATCCAAGTCCCAAAGTTAAGAGCGCCCACTTTAAGAGCCAGGCTGACCCGGGTTTAAATCTAGGCTTACCAACTGTGTGACCTTGGGCAGGTGACTTTGCCTCTGCGCGCCTCAGTCTCCTCGTCTGAACGATGGGGTAACAATAGCGCCTACCTAACAGGGTTGTCGCTACCATCACGTTGTCGGGGCCCAGCAGAGCGCGGTGGGCGCCGAGCAGCCGCTGCGGCTGTGAGTAATTTGTTACTAAGAATAGTTAGCGCCCCTCGCCTGGCCGCCGTTTCCAAGCGGCCGCGCGCAGTGGCAAGGTTGGACCCCCAGCTCGGATGCCAGCTTGAACGCGGTTCCCCGATCCCCCTATTCCAGTGCCCCATCCAG
>SJYW01050925.1:61463-81823 GCA_006410735.1 Raphicerus campestris | reverse complement strand
ATCGAGATAAAGATCCTCCAGTCCAGGGAGGAGTCGTCCAAAGAGTTTAAAGTTGCTGGGTTTCTGAGAAAAAGACACTCCCCAGCCCCACTCGTGGGTCAGAATCTTGAGAGATTTGGGAAAAATAGAGAAAGCCTGTATACGTCCTTCCCAGGTACAGCCAGGGACAGTCCTCACTACGGGCATGAGTGTTCACAGTGTGTGGGATACTGGGTGCCAGAGAGAGCCAAGGTTTAAGAGCTGTCAAGCATAGAGGAGACCCCCACTCCCACTGCAAGCTGGACATCTATCCCAGCTCAAAGACTGCACCAGCCTCTCCCTAGGGCTGGGAGATGTCTGCATGTGGTGGTGAGAAGCAGCCACAGGCAGGCACTGGCCGGCCCTGTGGGGCAGGGGAGAGGCAGGCAGGGAGAGCAGACAGACCCTCCTAGGTTGTAAAACTTCCAGGGGCCGGGGCCATCTGAAGGCAGGACGCCAAACGATTGTTCCTTGAGGGTAGTGTGTATGCTTGGTTGTGTGAGACTCTTTTTGTAGTCCACCAGACTTCCCTGTCCATGGAATTTTCCAGACAAGAATATTGGAGCAGGTTGCCATTTCCTTCTCCAAGGGATCTTCGAAACCCAGAGACTGAACCCATGTCTCTCTCGTCTCCTGCAGTGGCAGGCAGATTCTTTACCACTAACGCCACCTGGGAAGCCAGAGTCAGATCTTAACCTGCTCTGGCCACAGTGCAGAGAGGCCATGGAACAGCCTTAGGGTACATTTGTGAGTGCGAGGAGCCTGTCCGACTAAGGAAGGAAGAGAAGTGGTGCATCGGTCAACACCAGTGACCGCTGGCTCTGTCCCTTCACCATTTCCTCTGATCCTCCCAGCTCTCCTGGGAGCAGTAGAGAGTGTTGGGACCAAACACTAAGGCTCGGGTGGGAGGCCCTTTGCCTGGGAGTCCCCAGCAGAGGGCACCGCCTGGAAGCATGTGGCCAACCACCTGGCCCTTCTCTGGGAAGGTCTGGACAAATGCTGTCCACTGTGGTGGACACTGGCCATATGGCTTCCATACCGGAAGTGGTTTCCCAGCAGGAATCACTGAGGGAGGTGCAGGCGGAAGAAATGGCTCTGAAGTGGCTGCTTCCACTTGAGTGGTCTGGCAGGGCACACGTCCAGCGGTAGCCCAGGGAGCAAGAAAGAGCAGGCTCCTTGGCTCAAAGTTCACTTCCTCTCTGAACTGGGACCCAGTTACACAGCCACCCTGGAGATCACCTGGTTAGGAATGGCTGACTGTGAGATAAATGTACAACCTAAAAGCTGGGAGTTACGTTTTATTTGGGGAAATTACTGAGGACTAAAGCCTGAGATTACCTCTCAGATAGCCCTGAGGAACCATTCCAAAGAAGTAAGGGAGAAGAAAGATATACTCCCTGGTGGCTCAGCTGGTAAAGAATCTGCCTGCGATGTGGGAGACCCAGGTTCGATCCCTGGGTTGGGAAGATCCCCTGGAGGAGGGCATGGCAACCCACTCCAGTATTCCTGCCTGGAGAATCCCCATGAACAGAGGAGCCTGGTGGGCTACAGTCCATGGGGTCACACAGAGTTGAACATGACTGAGTGACTAAGTGCTACTACTAAATATAAATATACTTCCCTGGTGGTGCAGAGGTTAAAGCGTCTGTCTGCAATGTGGGAGATCTGGGTTCAATCCCTGGGTCGGGAAGATCCCCTGGAGAAGGAAATGGCAACCCACTCCAGTACTCTTGCCTGGAGAATCCCATGGACAGAGGAGCTTAGTGGGCTACAGTCCACGGGTCGCAAAGAGTCGGACACAACTGAGCGACTTTACTAATGTCTCCTACGTTGGCAGGCAGGTTACTTAACACTAGCGCTACCTGGGAAACCCTGTAAATATAGAGGTGAGCTCAGTCCCTGGGTTGAGACAATCCTCTGGAGAAGGAAATGGCTACCCACTCCAGTATTCTTGCCTGGGAAGAAGAGGAGCCTGGCGGGCTACAGTCCACGGGGTCACAGGAGTCAGACATGACTTGGCAAAACAACCACTGTAACCATATATTAATATATATATGTGTTTTTGCAAAAATAACGTGTAGTCGAACATCAAAAGATGACTGCTAACCATAAAAAACAGACATCTCAAGTTGATGATTTTAGTGCTGGACACGCAGGAGTCTGGGCTCACTGAAATTATTCCTCAGATAGGCATCTTGAGCAACCNCGATCCTCTGGAGAAGGAAATGGCTACCCACTCCAGTATTCTTGCCTGGGAAATCCATGGACAGAGGAGCCTGGTGGGCTATAGTCCACGGGGTCACAAGAGTCAGACATGACTTGGCAAAACAACCACTGTAACCATATATTAATATATATAGGTGTTTTTGCAAAAATAACGTGTAGTCGAACATCAAAAGATGACTGCTAACCATAAAAAACAGACATCGCAAGTTGATGATTTTAGTGCTGGACACGCAGGAGTCTGGGCTCACTGAAATTATTCCTCAGATAGGCATCTTGAGCAACCTTGCCCATGAACTTGGGCAAACTCTAGGAGATAGTGAGGAACAGGGATCCTGGCAGGCTGCAGCCCATGGGTCTGCAAAGAGTCGAACACAACTTAGCGACTGAATGGCAGCAGACACATCTTAACTATATAAAGCCAAAGTCCAGCTTTTCTCCAGCTTGAAAATCCCTCATGGCACACCGTAGGAGGTGGCTGCAGTGGCTGATGGCTTGATGGCGGGCAACATTCCTTGCTTACCTGGAATGGTAGGCAACATTTTTTTCTTCCAAGTGTCAGGGGTACCACATGGAGTAAAGGTGAGGATTAAATGTTCCTGCACATCTGAGGCTAGTCCTCAGCAGGGCAGGAGCGGACAGATGCTCCCACAGGAAGAGGTGGGCTCTCCATATGAGTTGAAGGGGCTCATCTTCCCCCCATGTTAAGGATTTGCTGCTGGATCATTCTCACGCTGGTTTCTCCATGTGGCATGCCCTTCCCCACCCTGTCTTGTGCAGCTGACTAGTAGGTGTGAACACCACCAACCTGNTAAAATGTTCCTGCACATCTGAGGCTAGTCCTCAGCAGGGCAGGAGCGGACAGATGATCCCACAGGAAGAGGTGGGCTCTCCATATGAATTGAAGGGGCTCATCTTCCCCCCATGTTAAGGATTTGCTGCTGGATCATTCTTACGCTGGTTTCTCCATGTGGCATGCCCTTCCCCACCCTGTCTTGTGCAGCTGACTAGTAGGTGTGAACACCACCAACCTGCTACTGAGATTTCCATCGAGAGAGCAACATGGAACAGCCTGGGCATGTTTGTAAAGATCGTCTCATTTTTTTCTTCCAACAATTCTGCTGATTACTTCTGCTTTCCAGTGAGACTCAGAGAGGCTAAGTGACCTTCCTAAGGTCACACAGTCAAGGCTGGAACCCTGCTCTCTAGTATCTCGGGCATTGTCTTCAAGCCTAGCATTTGCAAGGCGGAAACACAGGAATGCCTTACAGAGCTGGAAATTGCCCTGTATCTGGGTGGCCTTCAGCCACTGACTCTAGCTGTCCGGCACCCAGGGGAGAAAGGTGGTCACCAGGGCCCTGCCCGGAGGGGGCTTGCTGGAGGGATGCAGGTAAACAGGGAATGAATGAGGCCAGCCGGGGACCTGGCGTATTGTTAACCTTAGGCTGACACCCAGGATGCAGCCTTTGGCTCTGGGCCACACCTGGGACATCCCTGCAGCAGTGACTCCGAGGGCTCCAGACTGAGCTGTGTGACGCTGGGTGGAGGCAGGCCCTTTCTGGGCAGGTTCTGAGAGATCACTCTAGCTGCTGACCGGAGCCCAGCTTAGAGGGGATAAGGAAAGAGGCCTCTAGGGAGCAGGGGGAGCATTGGCCCAGACCCAGCTCCATCCCCAGAGACCTTGAAAGACTCGGAGGTCAGGAGAGAAGTCCTTGGGGGACAGGGTCACTTGTGGCTGCTCCCTCCACTTGCTGAGGCTGGCGGCAGAATGAGAGGAGCACTGGACGGGGAGTCCGTGCCCAACTCTGCCCCTCCCTGGGGCCGTGTCCCCAGCTACACATGACCAGGCCCAAAGCCTGGTTTCTAATATTGGCTGTGTGACACTGGGCAGGTAACTCATGCCCCGGGGCCTCAGCTTCCACATCTGTAAAATGGGTGGGAAGGTGACCACAGCACCTGCCTCCTAGGGTTAATGAGTATTAAAGAGTGACTAACATGTAAAGCCTTTAGGACAGCACCTGGCACAATAAGTGTTCAGCCAGTGTCAGCTACGCGCCTTTGTTACTAATGCAAGAGCAGTGACACTGTGAGCCTACTTCTCAGGAGTCAGGCTGCAGCCTCAGCCTCATCCAGAGCCTGAGGGGGTGATGGGTCTTCGGGTTGGGGAGGAGGAGAACTCTGCCTGGAGGACTGGCGGCCAAGGCCAGCACTGCTCAGAGGAGCGATGGGGCCTGAGACTTCCCCTGCTTACCCCCACAAACAGCAGCGTCATCAGGGCCTAGGAGGGGGCTGGGCCACTCCAGCTTACCACTAGGGAGAGATGCCAGGGCCGCAGATGGTGGCCCAGGCTGTGGGTGCTGAGGTCAGTGGGAGGTGCCCACCTCCCAGGCCCCACCTTGTAGGCTCATGTCCTCCAGGCCGTGAACTTAGAGGGGAGCTCTGTTGGGTGGGAAGGGTCAGGGAAGAGCATGGAGGAGCCCCTGGACAGGAGGTAGAGAATGCTGCAACCCATCCCCTGGCTTCAGGCCAGAGGGACCAGCAGGGCTGGCCTCTCGCCGGGCAGGGCCATGGTGCTGCCTTCTCTGAGGGTCCTGGGGGCCACCCTGCTTCCCCTGGACTCTAGTCTTAGGTCAGCCCCATCTGAACAAAGGCCTGGGACACTCAACCTCCCAGGTTCACTTCCCCAGTTGCCCAGTGAGGAGTTTGGCTTGGATGGTCCCCATGGGCCACTGCTTGCCCATGGAGACCCACGGGGGTCTCCATCAGTTATTTCCTGGAGAGGCCGGCAGCCCAAGGTAGGGGGCAGGGGGACCCTGGGCCAAGGTGAAACTTTCTGCAGGTATAGCCAGGGGCTTCAGTGGTTCGGGTGCTGGCAGGTATTAGGGCTAGTCAGCTCATGTTCAAATCTGGCCTCCCTCTCCCTGGCAGGGTGATATCTCAACTAAGATACTGAAGTTCTGTGATCCTCAGTTTCCCCATCTGTAAAAGGGGAGGACAAGGGCTGTTTTGAGGATTGAATGAGTTCAGGCGTGCTGCACGTTCTTATGACGAAGCCACACCCTGTGGGGGATTGATTGTGGTTTCCAGGTGGGGCTCAACAGGGTTAGACAAGCCATGAGGGTCTGGGGCCCTTGCCACCCCCACTTAGGGCAGAGGTAGGGTGGTAGTGGTTGTGGTTTAGTCTCTAAGTCGTGTCCGACTATTTCAACGCCATGGACGGTGTAGCCTGCCAGGCTCCTCTGGCCATGGGATTCTCCGGGAAAGAACCCCTAAAGCTTTTCTCTGCAGCCTCATACTCCACAATGAGCTTCATCGAGCAGCTGGGAGACCCTGACAGGCTTCTGCCTGTACCATTTTCTCTGCCAGGCATGCCACCCAGTGCCAGCTGCACTCTCAGGACACCACCTAGGTTGGGTTGGGATGCCCCATCTGGAGCCCTCTTGGCCACCCCCTCCCGGACATGGGCCGTATCCATCCTCACTGCCCAGTGACCACCCCTCTGCTTCTCCTCCCTGCCCCCCATCAGAGGCTAAACCCAGCCACACTGAGGCCCCTGGATAGGCCTAGTATGAGCCCAGGTTGGGACCATCTGCGGGCAAAGGAACTCCCAGCTGTGAGCAGGAGGGCAACTGCAGGCCCAGGGCCCCTTCTCCCACCCCACTCCCAGCTTCCAGTCAGAGAAAAGAGGCGGGAAGGAGGGTTTGTAAACAGTCACGCTGTTGGCACAGCCCTGGGTGACAGAGCATCAGTAGTCTCGCTGGGTCCATAGCCTGGCCAGCCCCTGGAGTGGGGCCAGAGGAAGCGGAAGGTTCCCTGGGATTTCACTGAGGGGCTGGGGTGGGGGATGGAGATGAGAGAGGTGGTCCTAGCACAGGCTTGAGAGCCGAGAGACCTGGAGCCTCACAAGCGATGCCTGGACTGGCTGGGCCTGGGAGGCTTCTGCCTGAAGTCACCTAGTGCCCCCTGCTTGCCCTCCCCAGGGCAGCCTGACTCCCACCACCCACGGGTCACCCCAGACCCACCCATCTGATGCCTTCCCTGGCCCCCACTAGATGCCTTCAGGTTCTCCTCCACAACTCTGACTGCCAGGCCACCGGTCCACATCCTTTGGGTGGCATTTCTCAGGCCATGATCCAGCTGGCTGGCAGGCCTTCCACTCCCCAGCCGAGCAGGGCGGTACTGGTCCCCTTCCTCCATCCACCGGCGGACCTCTGTTAATGCTGCCAGTGGTCAGGTCCACCCTTGAAGGGCAGCTGCCCTCGGTGCTCAGGGCTGTGCTCCTGGCCTGCTGCTTGAGATGCTTGGAGGTAAGAATACCTCCACCCAGAACCACGCCGCCCACAGGGACCACACCGACCCCCATCACACACACTGCCGCTTCCTGGTAGACGCAGGGGCAGAAACACACAGAGAACACGTGCGCACAGCACACGCCTCCCACGCATCCACCGGACAGCATTGCAGATGGGTCACCCCAGGCACCCCCCCACGTTCCGCTCCACCCTTGGACCTCGGCGCAAGCACCAGGCGCGTGCCCTGGGTGGAGGGGCCTTCCCGGCTCCGGCGGACGATGCTCGCCTACAGATCGGGGTCCTCGCGGCTGCACACGACGCCGGCATCCTCCTGGTGGCCGCAGTTGTGCGAGCCCAGGCCGGCGTGCGCACACTCCAGCAGGTTGCGCTCGCTGCCCTTGCAGCGCACGTCGTCCAACAGGATGGGCAGCCCGCGGCCCTGGCCGAACTCGGCGCGCTTGGCGGCCCGCACAGCGTACAGGAAGCCTAGCTGGCGGCACACGACGGCCGCCGCCTTGGTGTCCCAGGAGTCATCGCACACGGTGCCCCAGCTTCCCCCCGCGAACACCTCCACGCGCCCGCGGCCCGGGCTGAGGCCCGCCGGCCGCACCAGGCGCACTGCGCCGTTCGAGGGCTCGGGATCGGCTGTGCCGGGCCGTCCCCGCCGTCGCCCGCTACCCCGACGGCGCCCGGGCCGCGGGGTGGGCCGTGCCGGCCGCAGGGTGGGCGCCGGCGGAGCGGCAGTGGGGCGGTTGCGGCGGGGAGCCTTGGTGGGCCGTGGAGTGCTCTCTGTCCTCCGGATGAACTCTGCACAGAGGAAGAGCCTGCGGTCAGAGGGACCCCGGCCGCCCCAGCCCACCCCAGTCTTCCAACCCGGAAGGCAGACCCCAGGGAAAGGTGTCCTGGTTCTGCCCTCTGCTCAGACCCTGAGAATGAGGTTCCCAACAGTGCTTCTGGGGTCACCCTGACCCCACAGATGCCAACCTGGAGCTGGGGCTAGGCACTTCTCGGGTCATTCTGCAAAGCCCTGCTACTGCCTTCACTGCCCAGGCCGCCCTTCCCCCACCTCTGGACCTCACNGCGGAAACACAGGAATGCCTTACAGAGCTGGAAATTGCCCTGTATCTGGGTGGCCTTCAGCCACTGACTCTAGCTGTCCGGCACCCAGGGGAGAAAGGTGGTCACCAGGGCCCTGCCCGGAGGGGGCTTGCTGGAGGGATGCAGGTAAACAGGGAATGAATGAGGCCAGCCGGGGACCTGGCGTATTGTTAACCTTAGGCTGACACCCAGGATGCAGCCTTTGGCTCTGGGCCACACCTGGGACATCCCTGCAGCAGTGACTCCGAGGGCTCCAGACTGAGCTGTGTGACGCTGGGTGGAGGCAGGCCCTTTCTGGGCAGGTTCTGAGAGATCACTCTAGCTGCTGACCGGAGCCCAGCTTAGAGGGGATAAGGAAAGAGGCCTCTAGGGAGCAGGGGGAGCATTGGCCCAGACCCAGCTCCATCCCCAGAGACCTTGAAAGACTCGGAGGTCAGGAGAGAAGTCCTTGGGGGACAGGGTCACTTGTGGCTGCTCCCTCCACTTGCTGAGGCTGGCGGCAGAATGAGAGGAGCACTGGACGGGGAGTCCGTGCCCAACTCTGCCCCTCCCTGGGGCCGTGTCCCCAGCTACACATGACCAGGCCCAAAGCCTGGTTTCTAATATTGGCTGTGTGACACTGGGCAGGTAACTCATGCCCCGGGGCCTCAGCTTCCACATCTGTAAAATGGGTGGGAAGGTGACCACAGCACCTGCCTCCTAGGGTTAATGAGTATTAAAGAGTGACTAACATGTAAAGCCTTTAGGACAGCACCTGGCGCAATAAGTGTTCAGCCAGTGTCAGCTACGCGCCCTTGTTACTAATGCAAGAGCAGTGACACTGTGAGCCTACTTCTCAGGAGTCAGGCTGCAGCCTCAGCCTCATCCAGAGCCTGAGGGGGTGATGGGTCTTCGGGTTGGGGAGGAGGAGAACTCTGCCTGGAGGACTGGCGGCCAAGGCCAGCACTGCTCAGAGGAGCGATGGGGCCTGAGACTTCCCCTGCTTACCCCCACAAACAGCAGCGTCATCAGGGCCTAGGAGGGGGCTGGGCCACTCCAGCTTACCACTAGGGAGAGATGCCAGGGCCGCAGATGGTGGCCCAGGCTGTGGGTGCTGAGGTCAGTGGGAGGTGCCCACCTCCCAGGCCCCACCTTGTAGGCTCATGTCCTCCAGGCCGTGAACTTAGAGGGGAGCTCTGTTGGGTGGGAAGGGTCAGGGAAGAGCATGGAGGAGCCCCTGGACAGGAGGTAGAGAATGCTGCAACCCATCCCCTGGCTTCAGGCCAGAGGGACCAGCAGGGCTGGCCTCTCGCCGGGCAGGGCCATGGTGCTGCCTTCTCTGAGGGTCCTGGGGGCCACCCTGCTTCCCCTGGACTCTAGTCTTAGGTCAGCCCCATCTGAACAAAGGCCTGGGACACTCAGCCTCCCAGGTTCACTTCCCCAGTTGCCCAGTGAGGAGTTTGGCTTGGATGGTCCCCATGGGCCACTGCTTGCCCATGGAGACCCACGGGGGTCTCCATCAGTTATTTCCTGGAGAGGCCGGCAGCCCAAGGTAGGGGGCAGGGGGACCCTGGGCCAAGGTGAAACTTTCTGCAGGTATAGCCAGGGGCTTCAGTGGTTCGGGTGCTGGCAGGTATTAGGGCTAGTCAGCTCATGTTCAAATCTGGCCTCCCTCTCCCTGGCAGGGTGATATCTCAACTAAGATACTGAAGTTCTGTGATCCTCAGTTTCCCCATCTGTAAAAGGGGAGGACAAGGGCTGTTTTGAGGATTGAATGAGTTCAGGCGTGCTGCACGTTCTTATGACGAAGCCACACCCTGTGGGGGATTGATTGTGGTTTCCAGGTGGGGCTCAACAGGGTTAGACAAGCCATGAGGGTCTGGGGCCCTTGCCACCCCCACTTAGGGCAGAGGTAGGGTGGTAGTGGTTGTGGTTTAGTCTCTAAGTCGTGTCCGACTATTTCAACGCCATGGACGGTGTAGCCTGCCAGGCTCCTCTGGCCATGGGATTCTCCGGGAAAGAACCCCTAAAGCTTTTCTCTGCAGCCTCATACTCCACAATGAGCTTCATCGAGCAGCTGGGAGACCCTGACAGGCTTCTGCCTGTACCATTTTCTCTGCCAGGCATGCCACCCAGTGCCAGCTGCACTCTCAGGACAACACCTAGGTTGGGTTGGGATGCCCCATCTGGAGCCCTCTTGGCCACCCCCTCCCGGACATGGGCCGTATCCATCCTCACTGCCCAGTGACCACCCCTCTGCTTCTCCTCCCTGCCCCCCATCAGAGGCTAAACCCAGCCACACTGAGGCCCCTGGATAGGCCTAGTATGAGCCCAGGTTGGGACCATCTGCGGGCAAAGGAACTCCCAGCTGTGAGCAGGAGGGCAACTGCAGGCCCAGGGCCCCTTCTCCCACCCCACTCCCAGCTTCCAGTCAGAGAAAAGAGGCGGGAAGGAGGGTTTGTAAACAGTCACGCTGTTGGCACAGCCCTGGGTGACAGAGCATCAGTAGTCTCGCTGGGTCCATAGCCTGGCCAGCCCCTGGAGTGGGGCCAGAGGAAGCGGAAGGTTCCCTGGGATTTCACTGAGGGGCTGGGGTGGGGGATGGAGATGAGAGAGGTGGTCCTAGCACAGGCTTGAGAGCCGAGAGACCTGGAGCCTCACAAGCGATGCCTGGACTGGCTGGGCCTGGGAGGCTTCTGCCTGAAGTCACCTAGTGCCCCCTGCTTGCCCTCCCCAGGGCAGCCTGACTCCCACCACCCACGGGTCACCCCAGACCCACCCATCTGATGCCTTCCCTGGCCCCCACTAGATGCCTTCAGGTTCTCCTCCACAACTCTGACTGCCAGGCCACCGGTCCACATCCTTTGGGTGGCATTTCTCAGGCCATGATCCAGCTGGCTGGCAGGCCTTCCACTCTCCAGCCGAGCAGGGCGGTACTGGTCCCCTTCCTCCATCCACCGGCGGACCTCTGTTAATGCTGCCAGTGGTCAGGTCCACCCTTGAAGGGCAGCTGCCCTCGGTGCTCAGGGCTGTGCTCCTGGCCTGCTGCTTGAGATGCTTGGAGGTAAGAATACCTCCACCCAGAACCACGCCGCCCACAGGGACCACACCGACCCCCATCACACACTCTGCCGCTTCCTGGTAGACGCAGGGGCAGAAACACACAGAGAACACGTGCGCACAGCACACGCCTCCCACGCATCCACCGGACAGCATTGCAGATGGGTCACCCCAGGCACCCCCCCACGTTCCGCTCCACCCTTGGACCTCGGCGCAAGCACCAGGCGCGTGCCCTGGGTGGAGGGGCCTTCCCGGCTCCGGCGGACGATGCTCGCCTACAGATCGGGGTCCTCGCGGCTGCACACGACGCCGGCATCCTCCTGGTGGCCGCAGTTGTGCGAGCCCAGGCCGGCGTGCGCACACTCCAGCAGGTTGCGCTCGCTGCCCTTGCAGCGCACGTCGTCCAACAGGATGGGCAGCCCGCGGCCCTGGCCGAACTCGGCGCGCTTGGCGGCCCGCACAGCGTACAGGAAGCCTAGCTGGCGGCACACGACGGCCGCCGCCTTGGTGTCCCAGGAGTCATCGCACACGGTGCCCCAGCTTCCCCCCGCGAACACCTCCACGCGCCCGCGGCCCGGGCTGAGGCCCGCCGGCCGCACCAGGCGCACTGCGCCGTTCGAGGGCTCGGGATCGGCTGTGCCGGGCCGTCCCCGCCGTCGCCCGCTACCCCGACGGCGCCCGGGCCGCGGGGTGGGCCGTGCCGGCCGCAGGGTGGGCGCCGGCGGAGCGGCAGTGGGGCGGTTGCGGCGGGGAGCCTTGGTGGGCCGTGGAGTGCTCTCTGTCCTCCGGATGAACTCTGCACAGAGGAAGAGCCTGCGGTCAGAGGGACCCCGGCCGCCCCAGCCCACCCCAGTCTTCCAACCCGGAAGGCAGACCCCAGGGAAAGGTGTCCTGGTTCTGCCCTCTGCTCAGACCCTGAGAATGAGGTTCCCAACAGTGCTTCTGGGGTCACCCTGACCCCACAGATGCCAACCTGGAGCTGGGGCTAGGCACTTCTCGGGTCATTCTGCAAAGCCCTGCTACTGCCTTCACTGCCCAGGCCGCCCTTCCCCCACCTCTGGACCTCACCGTCCTCCCCACCCAGGCTCAACCCTCACCAGCTCCAGGCCCTTCCGGGCCCGCCCCCACCCCCTCCAGCTCCTCCCGGCTCTGGGTCCCCGAGGTGCCCCGCACAACTTCTCCCACGGAGCCTGGGCCACTAAATGACTTCTCTGTCTGCCCCAGCCGGGACACGGCTTGGTCTGACTTCTGTAGCCTCAGCATCCAGCACAGAAGAGCAGAAACTACTAAATGAGTGAGTGGGAAAGGGCCAAGGTGTGAAACCAACTGCGGCTAGAATTACCTCGCACCCCCGAACACGCAGCTCACCCCTTCCCCCAAACTCCTTCTCCTTCTTCAGGGCCAGGCACCCCCAGGCCCTGCTGCCTAGTCCCCCTCTTCCTGCCCCACCCCCACCTCCAGTGTGCCAGCTGGAGACCTTCTGGGCACACTCAGCCCACTAAAATATTTCCTTTGGCCCACAGGGTGGTTTTTAAAATTGTGAACTAGTTGCCAATATTTTCCAAATCAGGAGATTGTACAATAACAACCCAAGAAGGCAGGGACCAAATCTGCTTGCTCAGCGTTAAAGCCCCAGATTGAAGCACATACATGTGCTGGATGGATGCAAGCATGCATATCCTGATTGTCTCAAGAACTGGAAGATCTGACAACACGGGGTCTGTCTCCATCCCCACCTAGCTTGAGCCCAGGAGAACAGTCCCTCCTCGGGGCATACCCTCTTCAGAGGGCCCCAGATCCCACGGGCAGTCACTATGGCCTTGCCTGGCCCCTCCGGAGGATTGGCACCCCTTCCCTCCCCACAAAGCTTGTCAAAAACAACCAGCTTATAGCAGACCTGGCCCAAACGTCCCCTCCCCAAGGTGCCCTTGTGCTGAGAATAACTCTTTCCACTCTCGCTCACATATAAATCTACCTCCTTTCTCTGCCCCTCCCTAGAACTCTGAGTGAACCTTGCCTGGGACCCACTATTTCGCCACATGGGTTCTGACGCTTGCAGCCCCTCCAAGCTGCCTTCTGTGGCCTGGGACTGACACACACCAGGGGAAGGGAGTTTCAGGAGCTCCATGCCCTCTGAGTGTCTGCTGTGCACCAGGCACTGTGCTGGGCCCAGTGAAGGAGCTGAGGAAGGGCATCCAGACACAGCTAGGAGCATGCACATCTGGGGGGTGGGGGTGGGGATGTGTGGGCTGCAGAAACCCCCTCTGTGTCTCCTGCTGGCAGGCACTTACTTTCTTTGGGCACGAAGTGGATGAGGCGGCTCCTGACCTTCACCGGGGAGGGCTGGATCTGACACTTGCCTGGTGGTGCCCGTCTGCCAACACACAGGATGTACTGTCATGAGTCACCTCACCCCCCTGGGAGCTCACCCTGAGTGTGTCCCTCCGGTATCACCCACCCCCTGCAGCCACGCATGAAGGGGAAGGGCAGGTATGTGTTCAGGCCTGGGCCAGTGTGGACGGTAACAAGGGTGGCCATTCATGGAGCAGCACCCAGGTGGCTCAGTGGCAAAGAATCCGCCTGCAGGGCAGGAGACCTGGGTTCAGTCCCTGGGTTGGAAAGATCCCCTGGAGAAGGGAAAGGCTACCCACTCCAGTATTCTAGCCTAGAGAATTCACAGTCCATGGGGTCGCAAAGAGTCAGACACAGCTGAGCGACTTTCACTTTCACCCAGGTGGCTCAGTGGTAAAGAATCTGCCTGGCACTGCAGGAGACTTCAGAGACAGAGGTTCGATCCCTGGGTCGGGAAGATCCCCTGGAGAAGGAAATGGCAACCCACTCTAGTATTCTTGACTGGAGAAACCCTGGATGGAGGAGCCTGGCAAGCTACGAGAGTCAGACCCAACAGCACACTCCTGCTGCACACGCCTCCTAGACCCCAAGAGCCCAACCCCAAGACAGGAACACCTGCCGAACACCCACTCAAGCCTCTGCCTGAAGTGCCCTGAAGTCCCCAGCGGTCACTGCTAACTCAGGGCATGAAGCGTGCTTGGGATGAGATCAAGCGTCCCACTCCTCCTCCCCAGCCGGCTGGGTCTGACTCCTGTAGCTGCCACAGTAGCCCCATCCCTGCATCTTACCCTGGTCCCCGTCCCCCACAGACTTTGAGGAGGGTCTCTCTCTGTCCCTAGGGTTCTGAGATTTCTGGTGATACAGAATCAAAGGGAAAGGTTAAGTCGATCTGAAGAATAAAGCGGGGAGAGCGGGAGAGCCTCGGGGCTGGCAGCAGAGCTGAGGGAACTGGGGGCCTTGGAGTGCCAGGTTGGAGAGCGCCGGGAGAGAAAAGAGCCTGAGAAGGGTTGCCAGGGCTCTGAATTGGGTCTCCTTGGACATCTTGGAGGGGCATAAGGAAGGAATGGAATCCCATTTTAATGAGCTTCTGGCCGTTGATCTGTGAGTCTTTGAATGGAACTGACCCTATTCTGGGACCAGCCCACGTGGGTCCAAGACTTCAATGGGTTCCAGGAGCACGAGGGGAAAGCCCAAGGGCTGAAGCAGCCACGTGACCCCGGTGGCTTTCAAACAGCCCCAGCAGAAGGGAGAAAGCGAGGGGGGACGTGGGCTGTTCCCCCCCCGCCCCCCGAGGCTGAAACACAGCCTGGTTCACATCCTTCTCCAAGCTGCAGAAAGGGTGGTTTTTCCGGCTACTCTGAGCTCCAGATAATAGCCACACGCGTCAGACCAACCCAGCTGGGTTTTGTTCCTTAAGGAAATTATGTAAAAAATTTTGTGTTTTGCCAAAGGGTAGGAGATGCACCCAGTAAAATCCTACAGTGGCTATGTTTGAGCAGAGGACCCCCCCTACCCCCTCCGCTTCCCATTTCTTCATTTTCCAAATGTTCTGGAATGCGGCCCCTGTGCTGTACGTTGTGGGTACAAAAACAACGTGGATTCCAAAAGAGAAAAGTGCAAGGGATGAGAAGGGTCAGAGACGGTACGGGAAAGGGAAGTCTAGCCTCTTGCCTGCTCCTCTGACCCATGAGACCTTGAGCAGAGATCCCTAAGCCTCAGGTCCCTCTGTTGTAAGCGAGTCGTGAGCCCAGAGAGCTGCAAGGGACATGGGGTTGATCCCTGGGTTGGGAAGATTCCCCTGGAGGAGGAAACAGCTACCCTTCCCAGGTGGCGTTAGTGGTAAAGAATCCTCCTGCCAATGCGGGAGATGCAAGAGACGCAGATTTGGTCCCTGGGTCAGGAAAATCCCCTGGAGGAGGTAATGGCAACCCGCTCCAGTATTCTTGCCTGAAAAATCCCATGGACAGAGGAGCCTGGCGGGCTACAGTCCATGGGGTCACAAAGACTTGGACACAACTGAAAAAAAAGACTAATCTTGCATGCATGAGCCCAGAAGGACGCTGTACAGACTAAAGGAGTTGGTGGGTCTCAGGCAGCATCTGGCATGAATTAGGTGATATTTCCTTAGAGAAGCGTTTTTCCCCTCCAAATTGGAAATAACCTAACTGTCCAAGGGATGGATAAGGCAGTCACGGCACAGTGACTCAACAGAAAATTATGCAGCCATCAAAAACGAGCCTTCTGAGGGTGATGTTGCAAAGTGGAAATGTTTAAGCAAAATAAGGACAGACCGACGAAGAAAAATGCAAAGTCTGCACGTGTTCCTCCACAACGACAGCAATCCAAACGGGGCCAAGACCTCAGCGGAGGGAAAGAAGCAAGCACTTATGTTTTTCTTGATAGTTATGTCAATAATGAAGAGCTCTGTGCTTTCAACAAAACAGTGTGGTAAACGAGGAATGTCTGAGAGACGATCATAGACCAGAGAAAGCTAACGAGACACAGTGACTAAATACAACGTGGAGTTCTGGATGGAATTCCAAAGCAAAGGACATGAGCGAAAAACCAGAGGAATCCTTTTTTTTTTAAGTATGGAGGTACCTGACTTTTTAAAAAGCGTGGCATTTAGTGAATAGTAAAGGACCAGTATCGACTCATTAACTGCGATAGTGTCAGTTGCTCAGCCGTGTCTGACTCTTTCAGACCCCATCGATTGTAACCCACCAGGGTGCTCTGTCCACGGAATTCTCCAGGCAAGAATACTGGAGCGGGTTGCCAGTCCCTTCTCTAGGAGATCTTCCTGACCAGGGAATGGAACCTGGTTCTCCCGCATTGCAGGAAGATTCTTTACCATCTGAGCCAAAGGGAAGTCCTCAATCATGACAAATGTACCATACTAATAGGGAATACTGAATGGTGGCTATATGGGAAACTGTACTATCATGGCAACTTATCTGTAAAACAAACGCTGTTTTAAATTTTTTTAAAGAATTTTAAAAATGTGATGGTGGGGCCCATGGTTATCAGCCCCCACGGGTATCTTGGGCGCCTTAAGGATGGAGTGTTTGTGCTAAGTTGCTTCAGTTGTGTCTGATTGTTTGCAGCCCCAGAGACTGGAGCCTGCCAGGTTCCTCTGTCCATGGGATTTTCCAGGCCAGAATACCGGAGTGGGTTGCATGCCCGCCTCCAGAGGATCTTCCTGACTCAGGGATCGAACCTGCATCTCTGGCGTCTCCTGCGTTGGCAAGTGTTTGTGTGTGTGTGTCTGTGTCTGTGTCTGTGTCTGTGTGTGTTTTACCCATAGCGCCACCTATGAATACAGCAGGACTTTGAGGCTGGCAGAGAGGTTCTGAATCTTATATCTGCCCATACCAGCAGTATGAGCTTAGCTAGTCACTTCCCCTCTCTGGGCCTCAGTTTTCTCTTCTGAAAAATGGGGGTGTTAATCACACCCACCTTAGGATGCGGTAGAGAGGGGAAGTGCAGTAATGGAGGGGAGTGCTCCTGGCAGACAGAAGGGGCTCAGGCCCTCTGGGGTTGGGGTGGGCGGGAGGCGGGTACTCACCTGGAAGGGTCGATCACCTTGTAGACCACCCCACGAGCCACAGTGGCACTTGGCATGCCTGTTGACATGAAGTACAGCTCCCCTGGAACAAGACGCAAAGCAAAGGGTGAGACTGCTGCCTGGAACACCATCTGGGCCAGCCCCACGCCCGCACCTCAGGCTCTGGGCACACCCCAACCTCGGTGAGCCAGGAGGGGAGATGCTCCGGGTCAGTGTACCTCTCCAGGCCCCAGAACAGGGAAATTAGGCTGAGAAAGGCATCCAGACGCACCCTGGGGTCACAGCAGCACAGCCTCCCGGGGAGCTGGCCACTCTGCCTGCACCCACCCCGGCTCTGACCTCTGTTCATGCCTCCTTCCTGGTGACCCCAGGGACCCCACTCCTGGTCCCTGCCTGGTCTCATGCCCAGCACACACACCTCTGAGCACCAGTGCGGGTCCACTGCCCAGCTCCCCACCGACTGCTTACTGGTGACCAGCTTCCGCATTCCCCCACAGGCTTGCCTCGTAGGGCTGTTNGCCAGGCAGGGGCAGCCCAGATGGAAGGGCCTCAGGAGCGCTCACCAGCCTCGTCCTCAGCAAAGGAGATGATGTGTGGGTAGTAGTTGTTGATGAGGCCTGGGAACGCACAGGTCTGACCTCGGCCCATGCAGATCTCGCTGTACCGCCACTGGCCTGTCTCCGGGTTCTCCCGAAGGGACATCAGACGCCTGCAAAGGAGGATGGGCTGAGCGGTCTTGCCTGGCAGGGTGCCTGGGGGAAGCCCACCCACCAACCCACCCATCCACTCATCTGTTAGCCATGCAACCAGGACTGCACATAATATGCAGGGTCCAGAGCAAAATGAGTGTGCAAGGACCCTTGTTCAAAATGTACTAAAAGTTTCAAGACAGTGAGTGCAGATCGTTAAACTGAATGTGGGCCCTTCTGAGCACATCTGTGCAAATGCACAGACCGCACATCTGGGAAGCCTGCCCTGTGTGCAGTCTTTACTGAGCACCGGCTGTTGGGTCAGCCGAAAAGTTTGTTTGGGTGTTTCTGTTAGGTGTACAGAAAAGCCCAAGCAAACTGTTTGGCCAACCCAGTACATGGCAGGAGAAGCACGTGTGCTGAGTCACTCAGCAGTGTCTGACTCTGACCCCACGGACTGCAGCCCGCCAGGCTCCTCTGTCCATGGGATTCTCCAGGCAAGAATACTGGAGTGGGTTGTCATGCCCTCCTCCATGGGATCTTCCCAATCCAGGGATCCAACCCAGGTCTCCCACATTGCAGGCAGATTCTTTCCTGCCTGAGCCATCAGGGAAGCCCAGGGGAAGCGCATGGGTGAACAGGGCCAACTTGGTTTCAGCCTCCTTGGTTCAGTTCCAACCACTGACCAGCAGGAGGCAGTCAGGAGCCAACTTCCAGTTCAGAAGCCTCCGAGGCTGCGTAGACTTGGGAGCGTGAAATGGAGAATCTGGGTTTTTTGTTGTTGATGTGGACCATTTTATAAGCAGTCATTGGATTTGTTGTGATATTGCTTCTGTTGTTTATGTTTTGGTGTTGTGGGCCGCAAGGCACATGGGATCTCAGCTCCCCACCAGGGATGAATCCATGGCCCCTGCAGTGGAAGGCAAAGTCTTCACCACTGGACTACCAGGGAATTCCCAAAGTGGAGAATTTGGCATCTCCAGAATATGCTGATTTTGTCCCTACTCCCTTCTACGCTTGTTGGTCGCCTATGGATACTTTCAGGCCCTGCTTGGTTGCCCTCCTCCTAGAAGCCCTCCTGACTGCTCCTGTGCTGGGCTTCCCCAGAGAGCATGGACTCTCTGAGGCCAGACTCAAGTGGACCAAGTGAGACTCACATCTGACCTGGATGTGAGTGTTCTTCAACTTTGTTGCTCTAGTCTGCCACGAAGCCTGACCCAGCAGAGGAGCTTGGCAAGTGCCAGCAAAATTCACTGACTTTCTATGTTCAGGTGACTTGGACATTTCTGGGGTGGGGGGTGGGGGGCGTAGCTGAAGAGTAAAAGGAGAATTGGGGTAAAAAGAGAGGTTTCATCTAGACCCATTTTCCAGATGAGATAACTGAGTCCAGAGGAAGACTCTCCAAGCTGGGAGAAGGACCCAGCAACCAGAGGTCCAGGTCAAGGTTCTCTGTCAGCTCCAACTATGACAAATGGCCACAAACCTACCCCAGTTCAGCAGCCTGCAAGAGGTAAGAATTCTGCCAGCCTCAGGCTTCCTTACTTCCTCTCTGAACAGAGACCCTGTTCAACTGCCCTTACGTGGAGAGGCTGGGGTGCGAATAATTAAGAACTGGTGATCCAGTGGTTAGGATTCCACACTTCCGCTACAGGAGACCTGGTTTTGATCCCTGGTTGGGGAAATAAGATTCTTCAAGCTGCATGGGAGTGAGAGGGGAGTGTCTTGCTCAGTCGTGTCAGACTCTTTGCGACCATATGGACTGTAGCCCGCCAGGCTCCTCTGTCCTTGGGATTCTCCAGGCAAGAATACTGGAGTGGGTTGCCATTTCCTTCTCCAGGGGATCTTCCCAACCCAGGGATCGAACCTGAGTCTCCTGCACTGCAGGCAGACGCTTTATCCTCTGAGCCACCAGAGAAGCCCTCAAACTGCATGGTGTAACCAAGAAAAAAAAAAAAATTCATTTCACAAGAGGCTGGGAAGGTCCTGAGGTCACTAACAGATCCTTCCATTTTATTAATAAAACAAAACAACAAATCAACCAGAAACTGGGCATTCTAGATTCTAAGTGCTGTATATGTATGAAAGTGAAAAGTGAAAGTGAAGTCACTCAGTCATGTCTGACTCTTTGTGACCCCATGGACTGTAGCCCACCAGGCTCCTCCGTCCACGGGGTTCTCCAGGCAAGAATACTGGAGTGGGGTGCCATTTTCTTCTCCAGAGGATCTTCCTGACCCAGGGATTGAACCCAGGTCTTCCACATTGTAGGCAGACGCTTTACTATCTGAGCTACCAGGGAACTTCCCCATATGTGGATGAACAGGACGCAAATTAAGCTTAGTAAGCAGATACTATTATCATTTTGCAGATGAGGAAATTAAAGCTCAGAGAAGTGAAGCAGCTGGCTCAAGGTCACACAGCTAATAAGCGTGCCAGGCTTCAGACACGGGTCATCTCAGCTATATTTTAAAACATCATAGCAGGTGTGTGGCTTCCCTGGGCCTCTCTGGGCCTCAGTTTTCCCCTCTGTATAACGGGAGAAACACGTGGTCATGAAGCTCTGTAAGCTCCCCCTGGGAAAGAGTCTGACCTACATCAGACTTGGCAGGTATGGTCTTGAACTCTCTCTGAAACCTATTTGGGATGTGATTTACCGCATCCTTCTTTCCCCCAACACACCCACCCCTCTCTGGGGGCTTAGTAGGTGGAGGCAGCAAGGCTCCATGGGGCCCAGTGGGCTGACCTCAGCTGGATCCCCAGTTCCCCTCTCTCCAGCACGGTGACCTCTCTGGCCAGGTGGCACAATGACAGGTCCTGCCTTCCAGGAGATGAATGACCCAGAGCAGTCAAAGGTGGTGTTCAGGTTCCCCGACCTTTCAACTCTGCAGTCCCTGACCCTCGGAACTGCTGTCGGGTCACTTACCCGCTCATGAAGTCTCCAAAAATGTAGAGGCCATTCAGGTTGGGGTACTCGCAGCCCCGGTACACGTAGCCCCCAGTCACCGACTTGCCCAGTTTGTGTGGGTAGGCGAAAATCGGCAGCACGTCATCTGCAGAGTGGGGAGACGCTGGGTGAGCTTGGGGGGG
>SJYW01050925.1:18568-37596 GCA_006410735.1 Raphicerus campestris | reverse complement strand
CAGCAAAGCGATTCGGTTATATTATCTATTCCGTTTCCACTTAGGTCGGTATGGAATACTGAGGAGAGTTTCCTGTGCTGTGCGTAGGGCCTGTTGATTATTTGTTTTATATATAGTAGCTTGTATCTGTTCTCTGGGTTGGGGAGATTCTCTGGAGGAGGGCATGGCAGCCCACTCCAATATTCTTGCCTGGAGAATCCCATGGGCAGAGGAGCCTGGTGGGCTATAGTCCATAGGGTCTCAAAGAGTCAGACACCACTGAAGTGCATCTGTTAATTCCAAACTCCTAATTTATCCCTCCCTGCCACCTCCTGCCTCTGGTAACCATGAACTGGTTTTCTGAGTGTCTGTTTCTATTTTGTAAATAAGTGCATTTGTATCACTTTGTTAGGTTGGAGACATCTTTGATTTTCACAGTAACAGGGGCAGAGGCGTCACTTCCATCTAATGGGTGGAGGCCAGAGAAGCTGGTAAGCATCTTACACTGTGGAAGATGCCCCCTCCCCGCCCCTGCAACAAAGACTTCTCCAGTCCAAACTGCCAACGGTGCTGAGGCTGGGAAACCTCGCTCTACAGCCAGCGGTGCAAATAAGTGAACCCCAGCAACATATTTCAACACAATAATGCATGACTTAAAAGCTTGCTGCCAGAGAACACATGAAGTATAATACCATTTGAATAAAGTTCAAAAGCATGCAAGATTAAACAGTATATTACAAGGGGGAAATACAGCACTATGAGATACAGGAGCAAGCAATGCAGCATTTAGGATCGTGCTCACCCTGGGGTCAGGTGGGCTGGCCAGGTGACNTGAACCCCAGCGACATATTTCAACACAATAATGCATGACTTAAAAGCTTGCTGCCAGAGAACACATGAAGTATAATACCATTTGAATTAAGTTCAAAAGCATGCAAGATTAAACAGTATATTACAAGGGGGAAATATAGCACTATGAGATACAGGAGCAAGCAATGCAGCATTTAGGATCGTGCTCACCCTGGGGTCAGGTGGGCTGGCCAGGTGACCTGGGAGGGGCTCCAGGGGCCAGTGACATTGGTGATTCCTTAAGCTGGGCAGTAGGGCTCCAGGCACCTGCATTGCAGTTTGTTGCGGCAGGAAATCACTCTTAATGAGAAGACTAGTGTTTTGAAGTGTGCGGAGCTGGGAGCTGGTCCTTCAAAGAGTTCTCACTAGGTTTCGCCAGAGGGTTCCTCCCCTCCCTCTGCCCCTCCCCTTTCCCCTCCCCACTCCTTCAGTGCTTTGCTCCAGGGGGCCATGGTCTGAGCCGGTATCAGCAGCTGCAGGGGGAGGAGGGTATTTCGTTGGTTCCAGAAGGGAAGGGAGAGGCAGGGAGGGATGTGAGTCCAGATCCCCCACCACTGAATTGATCCCTAAAGGCAACTTTCTCTCACCTCCGGCCTGGCCTCTGGCCAGCCTGGCTTTGCAGTCTTCTGACTGTCTCAGCCTCAGCTGACTCTCTCTGATCCATTCTTCCTCTCACAGCTCCAGTCACTTGGTCTTTATCAAACAAAATCTGCCAGGTCTCTCTTCTGCTCTGTGCTCTTCCGAGGCTCCCACTTCCCTTAGGTGGGAGCATGCTGTGCTCAGTTGCTTCAGTCCTGTCAGCTCTGTGCGACCCCAGGGACTGTAGCCCGCCAGGCTCCTCTGTATCCATGGGATTCTCCGGGCAAGAATACTGGAGTGGGTAGCCATTTCCTTCTCCAGGGGATCTTCTCGATGCAAGGATTGAACCCCTGTCTCTTATATCTCCTGGTTGGCAGGCAGATTCTTTCCACTAGCACCCTTAGATTAACGCTGAGGCTTTTGCCTGTGACATCGGCAGTTCTGGAAGCTGTGCTGTGCGTCACTGGCTTCCTGATCTCCAGCACCCAGGGGCCTGGCAGCTGGGTCAGGATGTGAGTGAGCGAGCCCACCCTCCCCATAGACCTTCCAGTGCTGTGCTCCAGCAGCTGATATCCCAGTAAACTTGCCTGCTAGTGGCCCAGCATCACTGCAGTTTCCCCACTTAAAAATGTGAGAATTGAGACCCTTCATCCCTAAACCTCATATTCTGTGCTGCACCCATCCCAGAAGGAAGTCGGTGGCAGCCCAAGGCCATAGCCAGCATCTTTTGTAGCCCTGTTTGCCAGAGGCAAGCACTAGGCTTCCTGGACAGCCCTTGTTTCAATGTACCTCAGGGTTTGCATCTGGAAAATGGGTGCAAATGTCCTTGTGGGAAGATTGTCATGATCCAGAGGGTGGGGAGAATGAACAGGCAGGAGAGGCACATTTCTCCAGGCTTTGACACTGGCCCTGTGAGGGAAGGCTCAGGGGAGAAAACTGGCTCAGAGAGGGTAAGGGGGTTAGGGATCTGTCAGCAGGGAGAGCTGGAAGCTGTACCCAGTGGTCCCTCCAGAGGTGCAGGGAGTCCCTCTGGCTTGGGGACAATGGGGAAGGTGGAAGGAGGAAGCTGGGTGATGGGCGTGGTGCGGGCAAAGCGCAGGCCTCCCCATCGTAGAACCAGAGTCACAGTGAAAAGGGTGTTGCTGAGCAGTGGCGTGCAGGAGGCTGCAGTCTATGGGCTCCGAAGGTCGTGGGTTTGAATCTCAGCTCATTTACTTGCTTGCCTTTGTGACCTGGCACAAGTGACCTAGCCTGTGAGCCTTGGTTTGCCCCTCTGTAAAACGGGGATTGAGGCTCTTAACTGAGGACTGCATTGAGGACTCGGTGAGACAATCCCTGTGAAACCTTGCCCAGGGCTGCGTAGATACATAGCAAATGATCTGCAAACACTGCCCTTTATTGATAACAATTCCACTTGCTTTTCCATGGGCTCTGATTTCACTGTGGCCTCTCAGATGTGCATGGTGACTTCCCCCGTTCCGGAGTGCAGGGTGGGGTGCAGAGAAGAAACCCCAGAGCCCGGCCCTGGACCTGTCAGCTGCCATTGCCTCGCTGACCTGCAGAAATCCTCAGCCACCGCACAAACCTCCACTGGCCACACCAGAGTCCTTGGACACCCACCACCCTCTGGACACTGCCCATAAGTCTGCACTCAGTGATCTGAGCTTTGTGGAGACAAACAACACAGCCAATAGGAATCCATGTTAAATCCTCCAAAGCGTTAATGACGTTGTCACTCTGATCGGCACGTGAGGGCTGGTTTAGGACGCCTGGCACCCGCTGGGTGTGTGGTAAGAGGTGATGGTTATTATTGCTGCTGCAGCTCTTAGCCGTCAGAGCCCCAGGAAAGGGGCCACACTTCCCCTGGAACTATTCCCTACTGTTCTCTGCCCCTTTCTACCCCTCACCATTGCTCACCTCTGGGCCTTGGCTTTGCTGTTGCCTTCACCTGGATTATCTCAACCCTCTCCTTCGCCATCTGCAGTCTGATTAGACTCTTACTCTTTAAGATTCCCTTCGGGTGGAGGTCACCTCCTCTGTGGCCTCAGGGCGCTCCCACAATGGTGTGTCCAGCTCCTCTCTTCTGTGGTGCTTACCACACTGTATTTCCAATGCATATCTGATCGCACATATACATATGCATTTATGCATAAGCAGTTAATTATGTTTGTGTGTTTAGGAAATCAGTGAATGAAAGTGACCTTAGGCAAGTCATTTTCCTGCTGGGGCTGTTTCTTCATCATCAAAATGTGGGACTCAGACTCAATTGATCACGCATTTACTCAGCAAACAGCAAAGAGCGGCTGCTGGGAGGCCTCTGCTCAGGGCCCAGCCGCAGAGGCACAGGAAGCCCCTTTCCCTCCCAGTGTGGAGACAGTCTGCTTACCCCTAGTGTGCTTTTACCATTTTCCAGGCTCACAGACCCTGTGATCAGGAATCATTTTGTCTACTAAGTATTAGTGTACTGGCTGCCACCCAANACTGATCACGCATTTACTCAGCAAACAGCAAAGAGCGGCTGCTGGGAGGCCTCTGCTCAGGGCCCAGCCGCAGAGGCACAGAAAGCCCCTTTCCCTCCCAGTGTGGAGACAGTCTGCTTACCCCTAGTGTGCTCTTACCATTTTCCAGGCTCACAGACCCTGTGATCAGGAATCATTTTGTCTACTAAGTATTAGTGTACTGGCTGCCACCCAAGCTGGAGATTCAGAAGAAAAAAAAAAGAACNGTCTGCTTACCCCTAGTGTGCTCTTACCATTTTCCAGGCTCACAGACCCTGTGATCAGGAATCATTTTGTCTACTAAGTATTAGTGTACTGGCTGCCACCCAAGCTGGAGATTCAGAAGAAAAAAAAAATTGAGGAGTGGTGGTGGTGCATCTTTATTTATTCCCAAGACCCGTAGCTACTTGTCCTGGCCATCTAGAGAATTATTAGGGGCTTCCCTGGTGGCTCAGTTGGTAAAGGATCCACCTGCAATGCAGGAGAGTGCCTGCAATGCAGGAGACCTGAGTTTGATCCCTGGGTTAGGAAGATCCCCTGGAGGAGGAAATGGCAACTTGCTCCAAGTATTCTTGCCTGGAAAAGCCCATGGACAAAGGAGCCTGGCAGGCTATAGTACATGGGGCTGTAAGAGTTACTGTATTAGAGATCCATGGTTCAGTTTCATAGGTTTCATGACAAAGCAGATCTTGTTACGATCACATAGCTAAAAAAGCCAAAGACACTTGACATTTTGGGGATCCTGGCTTGGGTATAGGGTCTGTTGGACCATGAGTGTTCTAGGGGGGCTTTGTACTTGCTGGACCCTTAGGGAGGGGGCTCTGGCTTGGATGGTTCCCCGTGCTTCAGGACCCTGTTTCAAGTCTGAATCTTCTCACCCTCTTGCCGTCAGTCTTGTTGTGCCCCGGCCTGTCCAGCCACAGTGGGGAGAACATCCCTGAGACCACCTACCCAGTAGCCTCATCTCTAGCCCCTTGTCTTTGCTGCATCAGAGGGACGTTAGGGATGCTCTTGTGAGTTTTGGCAAGGTAGACTCTGGGTCCCACACCCTGTAGTTGATGCAAGTAAACCACATCTAGATGGAGGCTTCATTTTTCTCTTGGAAAGTTCAGCTGAAGCTGCCAGCCTTGGAGGATCAGAGGACTGAGATGCCACAGGAACAAGCTGGGGCCATGCTCAAATTGAAGGGAGGGGGTTCCCACAAACAGTGCCAACATCTCAGCGACTTCCCTAGTGCTCACCCTTCACTCTCCCAGGAGCATCTCTCTGTCCAGGCTTTGTTCTGGGTACAGCCTCCAGGGAGCTATTCATTCTGGTTGACCTTTTAGGTAAGAAAGACCTTCCTTAGCCTTCTCAGGTGAGAGCTGGAACTCTCCTCCTCAAACTCAAACTTAGATGCCCTGGGCTGGGTCCTAGAAGCGCAGTGCCCCAGTGGGGAGGGTGACACGCCCCTACCACCCGCAGGACCCAGGGACTAGTTCACCTGCCTGGGGGACCCTTGGCTACCCTGCGGTTTGACCCTCAAAGCTATGCTCCCCTCCCCTCCCTGCCCCAGCTCATCCTTTCCTCACTGCTGCTAAGATACTTCAGTTGTGTCCGACTCTGTGCGACCCCATAGACGGCAGCCCACCAGGCTCCCCCGTCCCTGGGATTCTCCAGGCAAGAACACTGGAGTGGGCTCCTTTCCTCACTACCCTTTCCTAAACATCTATCTATATGGAGAGAAGGGTGGAAGGGTGGGGAAGGGAGCAGTGTATCTGTACTATCCTGCGACCCCACACCCCCACCTCTTTTCCACATATGGGCCAGAAAAAGAAAAGAAAGTGTTAGTCAATCAGTCCTGTCCGACTCTGTGCGGCCCCATGGACTCTAGCCCACCAGGCTCCTCTGTCCGGGGGATTTCCCAGGCAAGAATGTTGGAGTGGGTTTGCCATTTCCTTCTCCAGGGGTCTTCCTGACCCAGGGATCAAACCCAGGTCTCCTACACTATGGGCAGGTTCTTTACTGTCTGAGCCATCAGAGGGAAGCTCTTAAAAAGCAAATCGGGTCGCGTTGTGTCCTGCTAATTCCCCCCAAGGCTTTCCCAGCTGCCTTAGAATCACGGATGATCTGGCCTCTCTGACCTCATCTCTCACACACCTCTTCCTTGAATAGGCCACTAAAAGCCAACCCTAGGGCCTGCACTAGCCGTTCCCTTTACCGGGAGTGCCCTCCCCCTTATCTTTGTCCTCCGTCACCCAGACAGCAGCTTACACCGCACCTCCTCAGAGGTCCTCCCTGACCCCGGGATCTAAAGTAACTGATAATCACTTTCTGCGACAGCAGCTGGTCTTAATCCCCTGCACAGCACTTATTACAGCCTCACAGTTCTCCAGTTTGTTGATTTTCTTCTCGCCCTTCCTCCCCGCAGAGTGCAAAGTCCCCCCAGCGGGCAGTGGCCGCCGGGCCCCTAGAAAATCCCCTAGTGGTCCAGAAGAAGCCTGGCTTAGAGGAGGCGCTGTACACGGTTGTCCAATGAATGGCTGGGTCACTGTAAGCCGGGACAGCCGCTGCCGCGCGAGCGCGCGCGCCGGGCCGTGGCGCTCTCTGTTGAGGGCGCGGGTTTTATCTCCAAGTGGGTCCCGGGGGGAGGGATGCCCCCCTCCGCCCGCCTGGCAGCAGACTCGCCGTAAATGCACTTCAGGGACGCGAGGATAACCAGATGGATTCGCACATGCCGGTGGGGAGAGACCCGGGTGCCAGGCGAGGTGGCTGGGGGGGAGGGTTTGTTTTCTTTTTGCCGCGGAATCGGCGCCCCCGCCCCGAGTTAAGAACCCAGTGAAAGACCTTCCCCTCCCCAGTGGTCTCCACGTCGCGAGTCACAGATTCCCTCCCGCATTCCGGGACAAGCGGTCGGGTTGGCGGGGGAACGGTGCGTGTCCCTCAAGCCCTCGCCCTCTCGGGGCAGGGAGGAGGGTACGGGACCCCGATCCGGGACGGCGGGTGAGGCTCCCTGGCCCTCCTGGGGCACAGACGCCGGCGCCGCAGCCCCCAGCCTGAGTGGAAAACGCTGCAACCTCGGCGCGCTCCGGGTTGGGGACCACGGTGGAGACCGGGGTGGAGGAGGAGCCGGGGGCCGGGAAGTGGACAAAGAGCAGCTCTCCGCCGGGGAGAGGGACCCCCCCCCCCCCGGGCCTGAGTCCTATTGTCCGCCGTATCTCAGACTAAGCTGGACTCTGGTGCCCTCGGCAGGGAGAAGGGGAGCTGTCCTTCCGATCGTGGGTATTTGTTTATTCGGAGCGGGGGACGGCGGGCGGGGCGCGCGGGCCCAGGAAGGGGCTGGGCGCCCTTTTCCACGCGTCTCCTTTAAGGGAAGCCCTGCCCTACCTTTCCCACCGTCCCCCTCCCCCCCTTTCCTCGCAGCAGTACCTGCATTTTAAAAGCGCCCTGTAGCCCTGGGATTGGCGGAGGCCGCGTCCTCCGGCCGCAGAAACTTGAACCGCGGAGGGGGGGTGCTGTGGGCAGCCCGGAGCGTGGACTGTACCATCTCCCGCGGCGTCCCCCGAGTGCGCCCCGCCCCCCAACACACCCCCAGGGAGGCCCAATCGGACGGGCGCGGGGGTGGGACCACGGCTCGAGCGCGCCTCTGGCTGGGCGCCGGGCGGGCGGGCGCACAGCGCGGGGGAGACGAGGGGACCCGCCCGCCCGGCCGCTCGCTCCCCTCCGGAGGCGGGGCCCGGGCCGCGTGAGCCCCGCCCCGGAGTAGGCGGGGCGGCTGGGGCTCCGTAGCTGGGCCGGGGGCGGGCCTCCGCCTGCTTAGCCGGAGCCGGGAGAGAGCCCGGCACCGCAGCCGCCGACGCAGCAGCGCTCCCAGCTCGCGGAGTCTAGAGACGCACCGATTCCCCGGGGCGGCCCGGGCGGCGGGCAGGCGCTGCGTGAGGACGCGCGAGGCAGCGCGGGGCGGGCCGCACGCGCCCCCCGGCCGCCACCACCACCCCCACCCCACTCCACCGCCCGCGCGCGGACCGGCCCAGCGCAGCCCCAGCACGGGGAGCGCCGGCCGGGCGAGGGCGCGGGCGATGCCGCGGTGACGGCCCCGCCATGGCGAAGCCCCCGGCGGCAGCGGCGGCGGCGGCGGCGGCGTCGGAGGAGCTGAGCCAGGTGCCGGACGAGGAGCTGCTCCGCTGGAGCAAGGAGGAGCTGGCGCGGAGACTGCGGCGCGCGGAGGGCGAGAAGGTGGGCCTCATGCTGGAGCACGGCGGCCTGATGCGCGACGTGAACCGGAGGCTGCAGCAGCACTTGCTGGAGATCCGCGGCCTCAAGGACGTGAACCAGCGGCTGCAGGACGACAACCAGGAGCTGCGCGAGCTGTGCTGCTTCCTCGACGACGACCGGCAGAAGGGGCGCAAGCTGGCGCGCGAGTGGCAGCGCTTCGGGCGCCACGCGGCCGGCGCCGTGTGGCACGAGGTGGCCCGCTCGCAGCAGAAGCTGCGCGAGCTCGAGGCGCGCCAGGAGGCCCTGCTGCGCGAGAACCTGGAGCTCAAAGAACTGGTGCTGCTGCTGGACGAGGAGCGCGCGGCGCTGGCGGGGGGCGCGGGCGGCGCGGGCGGCGGCGGCGGCGGCGGCGGCGCCGGCTCCCGCAGCTCCATCGACAGCCAGGCCAGCCTGAGCGGGCAGCTGCCCGGAGGCGCGGCGGGCGCGGGTACCCGGGACGTGGGCGACGGCAGCAGCACGTCGAGCGCGGGCAGCGGTGGCAGCCCCGACCATCACCATCACGTCCCGCCGCCGCTGCTGCCTCCNGAGCGGGCAGCTGCCCGGCGGCGCGGCGGGCGCGGGTACCCGGGACGTGGGCGACGGCAGCAGCACGTCGAGCGCGGGCAGCGGTGGCAGCCCCGACCATCACCATCACGTCCCGCCGCCGCTGCTGCCTCCCGGGCCGCCCAAGGCCCCCGACGGCAAGGCGGTCGCCACGCGCCGGTCCCTGGACGATCTTTCGGCGCCGCCGCCGCACCACCGAAGCATCCCTAACGGCCTGCACGGTAAGGACGGCGCCCGCCGGGCAGGGCGCGTCTCGGGCCCAGAGACTTTTCCCCCGCGGGCGGCCGCCACTCCGGACCCCTCCTCCGGCTGGCGTTGGAGAGATCGCCATCCCGCCCGTGGTGGGGCTTTTTTTTGGTGCTGAGTTTTCCAGTTAAGCTATGGAGGCGTGTCCCTGCCACGCTGAATCCGCAGCCGGTCCGGGACCCCCAGACTCCTCAGAAGTTTCTCCAATCTGGGACCGTAGGGCTGGCTGGAGGTGCCGCAGCTCTGCCTGGAAACCCTGGCCCGGGACCGGGAAGTTTTTAATGATGGGGGGGAAAAAAAAAGTGATAGGCCCTTTGAACGAAAGTGAAAATTTCCCTCTTCTTGGAACAACAGGCAGCCCCTAAGCAACGATCACCTGTGTGCCGGGGCGGAGCTGGCATCCCACCTGGGCTTCTCCTTGCTGTCTGCCCCAGGGAAGGGTCACAGACAGCTGGGAGAACCTTCCTGGGGTCGGAGAACCTTCCTGGTTTGCTATTACTCCGTTCTTTCTCAGCGCTCCCTGCCCCCCAACCGCCTCCCCGCCGGGGGGGGATTTTTCTCAACTGAGGCTCTTAAGATTTCCCAGAGGAATATAGGCTTGGACTGGATCCTGGCATTCTATCTCCTCGGGCCTCAGTTTCCTTATCTGTAGAATGGAGCCGTAATCCCTACCTCCCGGATTTGAGGCAAAGATAGAAGACTCTCAAGGGGGTCTGTAAACTGCCGCTCACTTTCCAGGAAGTGCCGAGGTTGGCAGCAGCGGCTGGGGTGTGGGTGGGAGGACCTTTGGCCTCGGGAAAGCCCGGCTACTGTATTCCACCCATGTGACTGTTGGGCCCCGGACAGAGGGCTCTGTTGGAGTAGGGAAGCCGGTTGCCCTCCCCATCCCCAGCCCTCTGATCGGTGGCTGTCCCTCCTGTCTCTCTCCTCTCCCCCCTCCCTGTCTTTCCACATTTTTGGTGGCTTGGCTTCTGCTTCTGGTGGCTCTTCCTGCTACCTGAACTATTTGCCTGAAGGTGGAGATTAAACAGCCCTTTCTGGTTCTCTTTGAAGGCTTTCCTAGTTCAGAGAAAATGTTTCTAGGCCTTAAATGACTGTTCTTCCCCTGAGTGACAGCCTGGGAGCTGGGTGGGGACGGGCGCGCCCCCTTTGCTTCGGTGGCCACGTGGCCTCTGCAGGTGCCTCGGGGTGGGGGCTGGGGTGGGAACTGGCCCCCCCCCCCNATGACTGTTCTTCCCCTGAGTGACAGCCTGGGAGCTGGGTGGGGACGGGCGCGCCCCCTTTGCTTCGGTGGCCACGTGGCCTCTGCAGGTGCCTCGGGGTGGGGGCTGGGGTGGGAACTGGCCCCCCCGCGGGAGGTGGGGCACTAGCCCGGTGCAGTTTTTATTTACCTTCCTAGCCTGTGAGTTGGGGCAGGGCTAGGTGTAGAGGTGGATTTTGTTACTGATTAGCAACCTAAGGCTACAACTTGGGTTTCTCTCCAGTGACTTTGTATCCACCCCACCTCCCACCAGCAAGCTTCTTAAAGCCAGTGGGAATAGCTCAGAGTTCGGTGGTTTGCACCATTTGGGGAATGAGGAGTCCCAGTCTCAGCCTCTCTGGTCTTGTTTTCTGGGGCGGCGCTGGGGAGGGTCAGAGTTCTGGGCCTCGGTTTCCCCAAGTGCAGTAGGAAGTGGAGGACTGCGGCAGTCTGTGGCTCGGAAGCGAAATGTTTCTGGTTTTCAGCTGCGTCATCAGTGACACTTGGCTAGGGTGTTTCCCTGCAGGGCACTAAAGTGTCAGGGCACATTGGTGGAGAAGCTCTGGCGTATTTTGGACAAGGAGACACGGACCCTGTCTTCGGTTACTGCTGCTGCCAGCAGAGCAGGTGTGGAGGACTGGATCCCACCTGAGGTTTCCCAGCCCACTCCACAGGTTCTTTGGTGACACAGCTTTGGGTCGGGGTGAAATAAGCGTTATGATCACAAATTTCACTCATCAGTGGGATTGTTGTCAGTTTAGTTTTGTCTCAAAGTTGAGCATAGCCTTGAGATGTTCTCTCAACAGTATGAGAGTGGGATGTCTGGGAACAAGGAAAGGCCCTTCTCTTTAAAGCCACTCTTCTGCCCTTGGACCTGTAGTTTTGGGTGGAGAGCAAGCTGGAGATGAGGCAGATAACAGGCCCCAGTCTGGGTGATGGTGAAAGTGGAATCAGATAACAGACTGGTGCCTCAGATCCTTTGCCCTCTCAGCTTATCCTCACAGGAACCCTGCGAGGCAGTATTATCCCCATTTTACAGTCAAGCAAGTAGAGGCTCAGAGACGTTCTGAGCAATTCCTGGGGAGGCAACTGAGATTGCAGTGTCAGTTGTCAATTGCCTGGGTGGTGCTGCGGGGGTCGTGTACTGCTCAGGCCCCGGGGTTGGCTCACATCTTGGGCCTGTGGTCATTTTGGCTGATAATATTCATCAACAGACACTGCTGACTCCCCATTCTCTATTCTGGCTCACGTTTGCCCTGCTTCTCCTGTCCCAGCAAATGTCACTTCCTTATCGGTGACCCCTGAGCAGATGGTTGATAACCCCCCATGCCCGGAGGGCTCAGACAATCTTCTGTTTGAATCTTTTCCCTCTTCCCTCCGGCCAGGGACTTCACTTTTGCGGCCAGGGACTTCACTTTTGCGAGCCTCTTTCTGCTCCTCTTCTGTAGAGGGGGTCCTCCTCTATCCCTGCAGGCAGTGGGCCTCAACAGTTGTCAGGACCTTGTCATGGATGTTTCCCCCAAGGATCCTCATGAGAAAGAGAGGGACTCGTTGGGGGTTTGCCAAATAGACATCGGCCGTTCTCTTTGAAACTCTGTTTGCTGTTTAGACAGATAGCTCTCCCGGTGTTTGCAGCTGAGCTGGTGTCTGATTGCACCTCCTGGGGTGCAGTGGCCCTGTAGTCCTGTCTCGAAGCTGCAGGGTACCTGCAGCCCTGCTGGGTGCCCTCGGGGCCCTAAGAGGCTGTGGTGGGTGGTGGCCCATCTGTATTCCAGGTCCTCCCAGGCTGGGCCTGGGCCTGGGCCTGGGCCTGACTGGCCTGTGAATAGGAATTCAAATAGGCCTTTTTCTTGGTCTTTTTTTCTTTTTCTTTTTTGATAGAGGTCTGGGCTGAGCTGATTAAAGTCTGGACTGGGATGCTCTTTGCTCTAATTTAGTAGGGGGCGGGGGCAGACTGGGACAGGCAAACCCCGAACATCAGATAGTGGGGTTTGCATTTTGAACTAATGCAGTTTTCAAACAAAAGTTATTTTTAACAGTTCTCCCGTTCCCCTCTCTGTCCTGTGTGTCCCACCTCCTTTCTTCCTCCCGCCGCCCACCGAGTGCCCATTCACCTCCATCCCAGTCCTCCCATCACATCACATGGGCCACTCCCCCTTCCGCTAACCCCAGGAACAAGGGCCTCCAGCAGCCCTTTGTACAGACCCCGTTTATACCTTTAAAAGTTTGCATAAAGAGTTTGAGCTTCTCAAAATAAGATGTGTTTGTTCTCCTGCTTGTGTTTTTTTTTGTTTGTTTAAAGCGAGGATAGAGGGAGGGTGGTCTGGGTCTTAGATGGAGCCTCTGGCCTTGAATAGGTCTTTATGAGGGGATCCCAGCTCAGCAGCCCCGGGGCAGGACTCTAATGGGCAGCTTTTCCTAAACTCGGGCCAGGCCTGGGGGCAGAGGTCATTGAAGACAAGGAAGTAGGGTTGAATAAGCCTTTCCCCCTCCCTCCCCATCCTGACCCCACCACCTGTCACTGGCCCTGGGGTACCGTGCCCACAGGGCCAGGAGCTCCCTGGCTGATAGCCCAGGGCAGGTGCCCTGTGTCTCACAGTTTATACCTACCACAGAGCATCCCAGTCCCGACTCCACTGTGTTCAGAGCTCCCAAGTNGATGAGGCAGATAACAGGCCCCAGTCTGGGTGATGGTGAAAGTGGAATCAGATAACAGACTGGTGCCTCAGATCCTTTGCCCTCTCAGCTTATCCTCACAGGAACCCTGCGAGGCAGTATTATCCCCATTTTACAGTCAAGCAAGTAGAGGCTCAGAGACGTTCTGAGCAATTCCTGGGGAGGCAACTGAGATTGCAGTGTCAGTTGTCAATTGCCTGGGTGGTGCTGCGGGGGTCGTGTACTGCTCAGGCCCCGGGGTTGGCTCACATCTTGGGCCTGTGGTCATTTTGGCTGATAATATTCATCAACAGACACTGCTGACTCCCCATTCTCTATTCTGGCTCACGTTTGCCCTGCTTCTCCTGTCCCAGCAAATGTCACTTCCTTATCGGTGACCCCTGAGCAGATGGTTGATAACCCCCCATGCCCGGAGGGCTCAGACAATCTTCTGTTTGAATCTTTTCCTTCTTCCCTCCGGCCAGGGACTTCACTTTTGCGGCCAGGGACTTCACTTTTGCGAGCCTCTTTCTGCTCCTCTTCTGTAGAGGGGGTCCTCCTCTATCCCTGCAGGCAGTGGGCCTCAACAGTTGTCAGGACCTTGTCATGGATGTTTCCCCCAAGGATCCTCATGAGAAAGAGAGGGACTCGTTGGGGGTTTGCCAAATAGACATCGGCCGTTCTCTTTGAAACTCTGTTTGCTGTTTAGACAGATAGCTCTCCCGGTGTTTGCAGCTGAGCTGGTGTCTGATTGCACCTCCTGGGGTGCAGTGGCCCTGTAGTCCTGTCTCGAAGCTGCAGGGTACCTGCAGCCCTGCTGGGTGCCCTCGGGGCCCTAAGAGGCTGTGGTGGGTGGTGGCCCATCTGTATTCCAGGTCCTCCCAGGCTGGGCCTGGGCCTGGGCCTGGGCCTGACTGGCCTGTGAATAGGAATTCAAATAGGCCTTTTTCTTGGTCTTTTTTTCTTTTTCTTTTTTGATAGAGGTCTGGGCTGAGCTGATTAAAGTCTGGACTGGGATGCTCTTTGCTCTAATTTAGTAGGGGGCGGGGGCAGACTGGGACAGGCAAACCCCGAACATCAGATAGTGGGGTTTGCATTTTGAACTAATGCAGTTTTCAAACAAAAGTTATTTTTAACAGTTCTCCCGTTCCCCTCTCTGTCCTGTGTGTCCCACCTCCTTTCTTCCTCCCACCGCCCACCGAGTGCCCATTCACCTCCATCCCAGTCCTCCCATCACATCACATGGGCCACTCCCCCTTCCGCTAACCCCAGGAACAAGGGCCTCCAGCAGCCCTTTGTACAGACCCCGTTTATGCCTTTAAAAGTTTGCATAAAGAGTTTGAGCTTCTCAAAATAAGATGTGTTTGTTCTCCTGCTTGTGTTTTTTTTTGTTTGTTTAAAGCGAGGATAGAGGGAGGGTGGTCTGGGTCTTAGATGGAGCCTCTGGCCTTGAATAGGTCTTTATGAGGGGATCCCAGCTCAGCAGCCCCGGGGCAGGACTCTAATGGGCAGCTTTTCCTAAACTCGGGCCAGGCCTGGGGGCAGAGGTCATTGAAGACAAGGAAGTAGGGTTGAATAAGCCTTTCCCCCTCCCTCCCCATCCTGACCCCACCACCTGTCACTGGCCCTGGGGTACCGTGCCCACAGGGCCAGGAGCTCCCTGGCTGATAGCCCAGGGCAGGTGCCCTGTGTCTCACAGTTTATACCTACCACAGAGCATCCCAGTCCCGACTCCACTGTGTTCAGAGCTCCCAAGTGGTCCCATATCACAGATGGAGAAACTGAGGTCTGGAGAGGTGTGGTGACTAGCTCCCAATTCTGTGGGCTGGCTGGGGCAGAGAGGGGTGGTTGGATCAGTCCAGGGGATCTGTCAGCCTTGGGTGTCAGAGCTTGGGCCTACTGCCCCTCTGGGCCAGGATGGTCTGAGACACTCCCCCCCACCCCCCGCCCCTGCCCTGAGGCCCCGCCAGCAGTGGAAGGCTACTTGGAGCTTAATCCTGGGCAAGGCCCCTGTGACCAGTAGATGGACCCAGGCAGGGTGTGGCCTGTGTAGCTAAGGTGTGGCTCCCCTTCTCTGGCCAGACCCAGAGCCTCAGTCTTGCTGTCCTGTTTTCCTTGCCTAAAAGTTCACGGCTCCAGAGATCTGTGGATGGGAAAGTGCCAGCTTCCATGCAGCGGGTCCCTCCTTACTTCTGTTTTCATTCCCTGGCTTCCCTGCCAGACAGCTTCCCTCTGCTGCTGCAGCCCCACCAGGCCCCTCACTGAGGGCCTGGCCTCTGAGTTCCTAGGACACAGCCTGGGTTTTGTGCTGACGCTGGAGTGGCACGGTTAGCAGGGAAACCCTCTGCTGCTCATGATCTGTGTTTTACACCTGCGGGGGATTTCCTATGCTCTGCTTGTCCTCCTCATTGGCACAAATCATCGGAGGCCTGGACCCTGCTTGAGTTCGGGGGCCTCTGTTTCCTCATCCGCAAAGTGGGAAGCCATGACCTGCCTTCTGGTTGGGGAAGGAGGGAGCGTAGGGATGTGTATAAAGCGAGCAGCGTGTAAGAGGAGGCAGCTTACTTCACTTGGAAGCCTCGATTTCCTCATCTGTGTCCCAAGAACTGAGCCTCAAAGGATGGGCTCAAGGACTCTCCACTGTCACCTGGACTCCTGCAGACTTGCCTCCTCGGGGTGGGGCTGCGGGACCCCCATTACGTGCTTGTGAAGGGGTCCTTGTGCCTACCCCTTGTCACAGCCACAGGAGTCCTTGTCTGGTTGAATGGAAAGGGGTGGCATTCCAGCAGCAGAAGCAGGTCTGCAAGTGGATCTGGGCCAGGGGTGCCGAGAGCTCAGGGCCTGCAAGGTGCTCTCACAACCTGCGGGAAGGCAGGGGGCCTGGAAGCCTCTTGGGAACAGCAAGAGCCAGCATGTTGAGCCAGGAGATGAAGGGCTTTGGAGTTGGTGAGCTACCACTAGACGGGCTGTCAGCCCAGGGGGGTTAGTGCTCTGTGCAGACCCCCAAAGTTCCAGCAATTCGGACTTCAGCTCCCGCAAACAAGAGTGGTCCAGGTGGACCTGGTTGCCTCTGGAGGTGGGGAGCTCCCCATCAGGAGAGGCAAGCAAGTCCAGGGTATTCCCGAACCCACTGCAGTGAAGCATTCAAGACAGCTGGGCAGCTGGTTGTGCGAGTCCAGAACAGAGCAGAGAATAGTTGGGAGGCGGGTGGGTGGGGCAGGTTGTTGAGAGAATTCGCCCTTCGAGCAGGAAGGAAAACAAGAGCAGACGTTTGAGCGGTTACTCAGTCTGAGAGTGCCACGCGCGGTGATTCATGTAGCTGGGCTTGGGGAGTGGCAGCTTGAGAGCGTCCATCTGGAGTCCGTCGTGGTGTGGGCTGGGTTGGGGGCCTCCGAGGTGGTCGTTGTGGGGACCATGGTCACAGGAGAGAACCTTCCCTGCAGGTCCTCAGACCAGGCGTGTCTGCCCCAAAGCCCCGCCTGCGTCCTTGTGACTCCTGACACCCTGAGCTATTGGGGTGCTCAGGCAGAGCGGCACCTGTGGTGGCACGCCCTCTCTCTCTGCAGACTCACTGTGCCTGCCCATGGAATACTTACGCCCACGGTGGCTTTGCCCACGCCTACAACCTGGGTGCCAGGGAGGGTGTGGTGAGGGGGTGGTCCCTGCAGGGAGTGCCCTGGGATTTCAGAGCTGGAAAGGAGGCAGCACTTATCTCCCTGGAGCGAGGTAATGATGGGACCCCAGTGGCTTTCCTGAAGCCTGGTGATAGAGGAACAAGTTGGTCTGCAAAACAGACCTGAGGCCCTTTTGATTGTGAACAGGCAGGAATGGGCCTCACACCCTGAGCTTCCTGGCACCGAAGCTGGTCACTGCCACCTGTCCCCTCTTGCTGTCCTCTGCTGCCGCAGGCAGGCAGGGGCAGGAGGGTGGAGGGTAGGTCTGGAGCTGGGTCAGTTCCCTGGTGCTGGATGCCTGCCTCTCTTGAGCAACTCACTGTTGGTCTCCACTGCCCAGGGAGCAGGGCAGAAAGATCAGGAGTTGTATTGATTCATTGGTAAATGTTATTGGGTTCACACTGTCTATTATGTTTAAGCAGAGGTGTGGGGTGTCGTTTAAGCAGAGCAGAGGCCAGGGGCCCTGGGGAGTAGGTGAGGGTCTGTTTCCCTTTCCTCCTTCCTGCTTCCCCATTGGCCAGAGGCCCTGGTCATTTGTTATTTCCTGAATTCTAACGTAGGCTTTCCCCTCCTCTGTTGCAATGCGGGGTTGCGTCTTAGAATCAGCGTGTGTGTTTACTGTAGGGTCTTCCCCTCCCTCGCTCTGGAAAATCGGGCATCTGTGACTGATGGTATCTTAGAGAGGAGGAAATGCCATGCCTGGGAAAGCCGGAAACTTGGAAGCAAACTGCCCGGAGCCCTAAAGGCTCTCAGAGGAGACTGGGAAGGGAAGGGGACCCGCCCCAGGCTTGGCCACACCGGTGCCGAGATGCCCCGGGGTGGGGGTGGGGTGGGGTAGTAGGGATCCCTGTTTCTGCTGAGGAAGGGGCTCAGGGCAGAGAGGCAACTCACATCAGGTCACGTGGGGGTGGGGAGGGGCCGTCCACTTGAAGCTGCAGCCTATACTCCCGCCACCGCCGTGTGACTTCAACATGCCCTCTTCGCTGCTATCAGAAGTGCCCTGGTTTGGCTCTCGGCCTCTTCAGGGGTGCCCGGAGCTCAGTGGAGGTGGGTGGCTGGAGCTGGACGCTGAGACGGAGCAGGTCCGTGCAAGCAGAGGAGAGGAAGGGAGAGGCCAGGCGTGGAGGGAGGAACAGCTGGCACACCGGCACATCTGGCTGGGAGGGTGGCGCTGGCTGTGCGATGCTGGGGCAGGTGGCTCTGCCCACACCGCGCCCCTGGGCTGGGCTCTTCCAGCTGTGAGCAGTTCCAGCTGTGACCTTCTTGGAGAGTTTTTCTGCAGTCAGCTGTTCTGGGTGTACTCGGAGACTGCCACTTTCCATAGTCCGTCTGCTCCCTTCCCCTTGCACTCCACTGAACACACACAGGGGCCCCACCAGCTGATACAGTCCCCACATCTGGGGCGGCTTCAGGGGCCTGGTTGTGCCCCCTCCCAACCCCTGGGTCAGGGCTCTTTGTGTGGATCGAACAACGCAGAACCAATGGCCGCAGCCCACTCGTGAACTGACCTCACGCAAGCCCCGTCTTCTCTCTGGGCCCTCGTTTTGACCCTCTGTAAAATGGGAAGCTTGGGTGGGCCACGCCCAGGGTGCCAGAGACCCTCGCATCCTCTGGCCCCTTGACTCAGCGTTCCTAGAACTGGCAGAGCCACGAGGAACAGGCCCACCTGCCCTGCCCATCCTGCCTCTGGCCGTCGCCTCAATGGTTAGGTCTCTTGCAGGGGCAGGTCTGGGTGGTGGTGGGGCTGTGGCTGCCGTGATGACAGGCGGCACTGCTCTGTCCAGCATTGAGGCCAAAGCCAGTGGCTGGCCAGCTTGTCCTTGTGAGGCACCGTGGTGAGGGCCCGGTAGAATTACCTGCCCCTGCCATCTGATCACCTTCTGCAGGCCTGGGTGCTGCTAGAGGAGCACGCTGGGCTCTGGTCCCCTGGTGTGGGTTGCCTGGGACAAGACCGTCTGTTCTGGACGTACGCCATTTGCTGCCTTGTCTGTCCCCAAGCCCATAACCTTCCCCAGGGCAGGGTCAAGTCTTCCTGGCATGTGGTAAGCGCTCAGTAAATGGTGGGATGAGAAATGAGCAACCCAGAGGCATTGGATGAGTTCATCTCTGGTTTTAAACCCAACGGTGGTCCATCCACTTTGGCCCCCTGTCTTTCTTTCTTTCTTTTTTTTCCCCCATTTGTGCCATTTGGTGTCAAATAGCCTTCAACTACTTAAAAAGAAAAAAACAGCAAACCAACCAACTATATCACCTCCCCACCCCCCAGGGTGGTGACTTGTGCTTCCCACTGCCCGCCCCCCGCCAGCTTCCCGTTGCCTTTTAACAACTCCTTAGAAGTACATCTTTGCTTTTATCAGTGGTTCTCAACCTTGGCTGCATATTAGACATCACCTTTGGGAACTTGAAGAAATGCCAGTGCCTGGACCAGTTCTTGGAGATGGGCCCAATGGATCGGGGGTGTTGGAGATACTCCCTGGGGGCTCCTCCCTGGTGGAAGCTCTGGGGGACAAG
>SJYW01050920.1:458923-493518 GCA_006410735.1 Raphicerus campestris | reverse complement strand
AGAAAAAGAAATAAAAAGAATTCAAATTGGGAAAAGGAGTACAACTGTCTCTGTTTGTAGATGACCTGATACTACAGATATAAAATCCTAAAGATACCATGAGAAAACTACTAGAGCTCATCTGTGAGTCTGGTAAAGTTGCAGGATAAAAAGTTAATATACAGAAAGATGTTGCATTCATGTATACTAGCAATAAAATATCAGAAACATAAATTAAGAAAGCAATTCTATTTACCATAACATCAAAAGATTAAAATATCTGAAATAAAACTACATAAAGAGGCAAAAGACCTGTACTCAGAAAACTATAATATGTTAATGAAAGAAACTGAAGGTGACACAAACAGATCTAAAAATATATTGTNTACTAGCAATAAAATATCAGAAACATAAATTAAGAAAGCAATTCTATTTACCATAACATCAAAAGATTAAAATACCTGAAATAAAACTACATAAAGAGGCAAAAGACCTGTACTCAGAAAACTATAATATGTTGATGAAAGAAACTGAAGGTGACACAAACAGATCTAAAAATATATTGTGTTCTTGGATTGGAAGAATAAATATTATAAAAATGACCATACTACCCAGGGCACTCTACAGATTCAAAGCAATACCTACAAAATTACTAATGGCATTTTTCACAGAACTAAGACAGACAGTACAGTTTTACAATTTGTATGGAAACATAAAAGACTCTGAATAGATCGAACGGTCTCGAGAAAGAAGAATGGAGCTGGAGGAACCAGACTTCCTGACTTCAAACTATACTATAAACTATAATAATCAAAACAATATTGTATTGGCACAAAAACAGACACATAGATCAATGGAACAGGATAGAAAGCCCAGAAATAAACCCATGGACTTATGGCCAATTAATCTACTACAAAAGAGACAAAAATATACAATGGCAAAACAGTTCCTTCAATAAGTGGTGCTGGAAAAACTGGACAGCTACATGTAAAAGAATGAAATTAAAACATTCTCTAACACCATATACAAAAATAAACTCAAAACAGATTAAAGACCTAAATTTAAGACCAGATACTATAAAACTCCTAGAGGAAAATATAGGCAGAACACTCTTTGACATAAATTGCAGCAATATTATTTGGATCCATCTCCTAAAGTAATGGAAATAAAGCAAAAATAAACAATGAGACCTAATTAAACTTAAAACTTTGGTACAACAAAGGAAACCATAAGCAAAATGAAAAGGCANTCTTATACACATCTGAACACTCTTTGACATAAATTGCAGCAATATTATTTGGATCCATCTCCTAAAGTAATGGAAATAAAGCAAAAATAAACAATGAGACCTAATTAAACTTAAAACTTTGGTACAACAAAGGAAACCATAAGCAAAATGAAAAGGCAACCTACAAAACAGAAGACAATATTTGTAAGTGATGTTACAATGAAGGGTTAATTTCCAAAATATGAAAACAGTTCATACAGCTCAATATCAATAAACAAAAACCCAAATTAAAAATTTTTCTTGCAGAAGACCCAAACAGACATTTCTCCAAAGACATAGAGATGGCTAATAGGCATATAAAAAGATCCTCAAGATGGTTAATTATTAGAGAAATTTAAATCAAACTATTAACGAGATATCACCTCACATCTGTCAGAATGGCTATCATCAAGGTCTACAAATAATAAATGCTGAAGAGGGTGTGGAGCAAAGATAATCCTCTTGTGCTATTAATTAGAATGTAAACTGGTGCAGTCACTCTGGAGAACAAAATGGAGGTCCCTTAAAAAAAAAAAAAAAAATTGAGCCATCATACAATCCAGCAATCCTACTCCTGGACATATATCCAGAAAAGATGAAAACTCTAATTTGAAAGATACATGAACCCCAGTGTTCATGGCACTAATGTTCATTGCCATTTTCTCCTCCAGGAGAACTTCCTGACCCAAGGATGAAACCTGTATCTCCTGTGGGAGACAGAGGATCCTGGCAATCTACAGTCCCCCAGGTTGCAAAGAATCACATGATTGAAGTGATTTAGCACAATTTTGTAGCTTGTATGAGACACTTCCGGGATTATAGTGCATTTGCCTTATAGATAGAGAAGCTTTTTATCTGGTCACTTTAGAAATTCACTGATGCTGCTGCTGCTAAGTCGCTTTAGTCGTGTCCGACTCTGTGAGACCCCATAGACGGCAGTCCACCAAGTTCCCCCGTCCCTGTGAATCTCCTGGCAAGAACACTGGAGTGGGTTGCCATTTCCTTCTCCAATGCATGAAAGTGAAAAGTTAAAGTGAAGTTGCTCAGTCGTGTTCAACTTGTAGCGACCCCACAGACTGCATCTCACCAGGCTCCTCCATCCATGGAATTAGAAATTCACTAAATGATACTAAAGTCACTGGATAATGTAATTTTTTCCTGTAGGAGCAAATGGGTAAAATATGTTGTTTACTATAGTAAAAAAGTATGCCACCAGTTAGACAGAGACCACATGTCAATAGTTCCCCTTCCATAGAATAATTATGAAAAACTAAATATCAAGGAGTGCATGGATGAACAGAAAATAAAGGGAAAGAATAATTTGACTTACTTCATGATTTCTATTCTCTTTGATCAACTGAGGGCCATATTTTGGTGTTTGAAGTTCAAATGAGTCTTTTCAAAGATACACCAGAAATGATAGCTAGTAAAAAAATTTGAACACATTTCGAAAAGCTAAAATTAGTATGACAAAAGACAATTAAGTAAAAAGTATAACAAAATAAATTTAGAGTATTTTATTTTAAGATTTGCTTATAATCAAACTACTTATTAACTAATAACTATAACTATTACTTTAGGTTTTCCTTCCTTCATTAAGGAGATTTTCCCATGTCAGGAATAATATTTTGCAGCTTATGATCTTTTAATGATATATCTTAAAAATTGAAACTGCATCAATATCTAAAGAGGATAGTTATAGTCACAAAGGTATGAGAATTAAAAATTAAATTTCTAATTAACATCAAAGGTGAATTTAGAAAGAAGACACAGAAAAACTTTGATTAACAGAAACCCAGAGCCATGGCTTCAATTAATAAAGATTTTCCTTAACTTTGAAATGATAACCATATTATAAGAAATGATCTCATACTAAAAATTTGGTTAAAAAATAATTTAAAGTTTGGAGCAACTATATTGCTGTTCAGTCTTCTACATCATATATTGTCTAAGAGTAAGTGATATAGAGAGAAGTTTGTGGAAGAGTAAGTGATATAGAGATCTTAATACCATACACTGTAAGGTCCTTAGTCCTTACTGAGGATCAACTTGCTAGAATGTCTAAAATCCAATGTTTAATACTCAATTTACGGCCAGGCAGCGATGCCTACTTCACCTTTGTTAATGCTAATTAATCAAACTAAGAGAAGAGCATTGTTTGTGCATAAGTGTTCTTACAGTAACAGGCACAATAATGTTTATGATTATTGGAATGCTAAATTAATGCAAAATTATCTAGACATTTTCATCAATTACAATTCAAATGTTAAAATAATGTTTTAAGTCTTAATGATCTTTTCACATAGAGATAGGTCATTCTTCTTTGTTAAAGCTACTTCTATAGGAGATCTGATTTCTACTTAGGGGATAGAGAGGCTCTGAGATAGTTGATATAATCACTTTGATCAAAAACTCAGGAAAATAGTGCTGCATGGAAACCATGCATATACTAAATTTATAGAAACAAAATACTCTCAAAATATTCATTTCAAGAATCAGGCATATGTTAAGAGATCAAGACAGAAGTTTATAAGGAGCCATCTAAGGTGCCATGAAACAACCAGCAGTGTAAGTATTTCTAGAGTGGATGACTGGTGGTTCTATATGAAGGATCTCTCTTTCACCAGTTTCCTGCACTTTCCACTCTTTCCAAGTGTTCTCCCAGGATCCCCCTCATGATATTTCTGCCAAATGAGATATATTCCTCTCCCTCTACCAACATTTTATATGGCTTTTCAGAATACATACCTTTTCAGAGATAAGATTTTCATGAAATATACTTTTCCTTTCATTTCCCACTGTCACCCATTTCTACATCTTGAAGTGATTAACAAGGTTAAAGAGTCAAGTTTTATTTTGTTATTCACCTTTTCCTCTGAAAATTCTGAAAATGGAGATTTGTCTTATTTGTGCTTTAGTACAATGTATCTATGATACCAGTTCCTTAGTGAAACTGGAGGTGAAAGAAACTTAGGAGGTGAAAATAGTTTTCTACTAATATCTTATTATATCAATTCATGGCATGATAAGTGGTATATATTTATTCAACATAATTATTAAACACTACTTATATGCTAGTTTCTGAGAATAGAATTGTGACAAAATAAAGGTGGTGTCTAATTTCATGTAATTTACAGCATAGTTCAGAGATAGTACTTATGTGGCACTCATGAGGCCAAACTCCACTCACAACAGCTTAGAGGCAGTGCTAACTGACATGTCTCAGCACAGTTTCTAAATCATCACTACCATTCCATTAAAATTGCCATCAGATAGGACATGTTTTTTCATTGTCATTTTTTTCATCTGCTAAGGCACTTCAGTCATGTCCAACTCTGAAACCCTATGGATTATAGCTCACCAGATTCCTCTATCCATGGGATTCTCTAGGCAAGAATACTGGAGTAGGTTGCTATGTCCTTCTCCAGGGGATCTTTCTGACCCAGGAATTGAGCCCATGTCTCTTATGTCTCCCACATTGGCAGGCAGGTTCTTTACCACTAATGCCACCTGGAAAGCCCCATAATTTTTTAATAGCCAACTGTAAACTGAAAGAAGGAAGCAAGCTACCATTATATGCCACAGAACCCATAGCACCATTTGATCAATAAATATTTCTTTATTTGTATAATAAGTATTTCTTGAATTAAATATGTTATTAAACATTTTTTATTTTAAAATAATATTAAATACGGATTAAATATGGACAGGGAGCCTGGCGTGCTACAGTCCATGGGATCACAAAAGGTTGGACATGACTGAGTGACTGAACTGAACTGAATATTACATATATGTTAGGTGTCAATTGAATTACAGAAGAAGATGAGCTTATAGAGCTTCCTAAGTAAATTTGGAAAAGCTGAAGGAGGAATTCCTGCTATAAATCCATAGGAATTATAAATGCATTTATTAACTCATTTTATTGGACACCTGCTCTGATCCTAGAATTATTGTAGACTTTTTGAAATCATCAATGAACAATATAGACAGAACCTTGCCTTTATGGGGCTTACCTTATGACCGGAGGGATAAACACACTGTAAGCATAATAAATAAGTAAAATACATAGGTCATAATAACCTGGTTTTAAAAAAGAGAGAAAATAAATATTGGGGAATAGAGTAAGAAGCAAGGGCAACATGCAAGATTAAATAGGTTGGTCACTGTAAGTATTATCAAATATTAAACTTAAGGCAATACTTGAAGAAAGTAAGAAAGGTTTCCAAGTGGTAAAAGGAAGAAGTAGTGGAAGAAGACTATTCCAAGCAACTGGGCAGCCTTTGGCTCTGCTCTTACACTTACACTGTTCTTCTGAAAGTCATCACTGCTGTTACTAAAACCAGAGAAAGTCATCACTGCTGTTACTAAAACCAGAGATCACTCCTGCTTCCCAATCACTTCTATCAGCAACTTTTGACATGGGTGATATGTCTCCATTTTTGCATGACCATCATCTTTATCTTATAAGGAACTATCTTTATGGATTTTTTCCCACTTCCCTGGCTGTCTTCTTTTCTGGTTTGCCCTAAAATTCCCGACTTCTAAGTACCAAACGGCTTTCAATGTTTAACTCTTGTATTTTATTAATATTACAGATTCAGTTCTCTGAATAAAATACACTGACATAAAGTCTGGCATATAAAATATGTATTAGAGATCAACATCTGTGGAAAAAAAAGAAAAATAAGATTACAGGGTAGGAAAAGTGGAGTTGCAGGGCAGAGTTATGGCAGCCTTAAGAGAATCCAATGGAAGCAGAGTCAGAGTTGCTCTGAATTGAGCTGAAATGGTACAGACCATCATTCACTGGGTGGAGAAGGCCCAAACAGGTCAGCTGAGGCAAAATCTGAAATAGCTTTCAGATAGAGGCTGTGTACTGAGAGCACTCTTAAACTCTTACGGGGGAATCTGGGCAATTCATCTCCATGTCTAACACTGACTTCTTCTCTACCTACATGCAATCCCTTTTTTGGCTCATATTATAAACAAAATACATAAAGGGTTTCATATTCATGGCCAATGCCAAAATGATACAAACATCAAATAAAATATACTCAAAACTAGAAGAGGGAGATCAAGATGGCAAAGTAGGAGGAAGCTGAGCTCACCTCACCCATGAATAAAACAAAAATAGATTTATATGTGAAGTAACTCTCACTGAAAACAATCTGGTGACTGGCAGAAAGGCTCTTCTACAGCCACACTATACAGAGTCAGGTAGGAAGAGAAAAGCAATTGGTTTGGGCCCCATGTCCCTGGCAGAGGACACAGAAGAGGAGGGGATATTATGAGCTCAAAAAACCTCCATGAGGAGTGGAGGTCTGTGCCACATTTGACACCCCAGTCCTGGGATGTGAAAACAACAACTCTCCTCAGCTGGTTTGAAAAACAGTGAGACTTAACAGAGCCCTCGAGGAAATCTAAACTCTGACCCTAAGAGCACAAACACACGTATTTACTCCCAGTAACAACAATGAGAAAGCAGATTGAAAATATACCTGAGCTCCTGCCCTTGGCCTGTGACCACAGCAGGGTACACCCTAGCCCTCACCAGGCACCTCTCTTGCTCAGGTGCTATTCTCCACTAGTGTAGAGGCTGCATGAAATGTTCCCGTGGTATCTCTAATTTTCTTTATGAGATCTCTAGTCTTTCCCATTCTGTTGTTTGCTCTATTTCTTTGCATTGATTGCTGAGGAAGGCTTTCTTATCTCTTGCTATTCTTTGGAACTCTGCATTCAGATGCTTANGCGCTCTCTCTCACTCCCTCTTTGACTCTGGCTCTATCTATAGAAAGACACTATGCGAAGATATCTGAATATTAACATTGTTGTCATTACTGATTTCACTCTCCTTGTATTACTTTAGAGAATAGGTCTCTTTCAGCAGAATAAAATGAATCATTTATCCATTTACTGTTATGTTAAGCACACTTGTGAAAAAAGGCATAAGACAATGGGCATTCCACAGTGTGATGTACATTTGAATACATTAAAATACTTTTGTCTGCTTGAGGTTGTATTATTGATTTAAAATTTTATTTTCTTTTGCAGCAGTTTTATCATTTTGTATCATTTTCCAACACTGTATTACCTCCCAGGCATTAGCTAGCCACTACTAATGCATCATCTCATGCCTGGAGATATTTCCCCAAAGTGTGTTTCCTTGCAATGATTTGATCCTTCTTGTTACATCTGGGCATGCACAATCAATGTCCCATAAAGGTGAGTTTCAATATCAGGGTCTTCATCATTTGCATAACCTCCAAACAAAAGAAGTACTTTTTTAGTATAGATTGCATATTATGCATAAAAAAGAAGCAAATTTTTGTTTCTTTTTTTTTTGTTTTGCTTTAGTATAATCACATTAAATGGTATCAGTGATTGATGCTTCATGATTGGGTATATTGTGAATATTATCATATATGATAAAGTTTTTCATAAGTTCTTAAAAAATACAGGTCAATTTAAAATGACTATTTTAATATAAATACTAAAATAGAATCAATTTTCAAATGTCTGCTTTAATTTTTTATATTAAGCTGTGTGGGTATCTTGCCCCACCCTCCTTGGACCAGTGAACTAGCTGGGCATGTTTTTCCTATAGCAATGATAAAAACACAAGAAGGCACATCTCCTAAAATGCATATTTTAAGCATGAACCAATAAAGTCTTACACTCTCCTATTCATACTACTAAGGCTAAGTAATGAATTATACTCTTCTAAAGGGAGAATGAATTGAATATCGTTAACATAATCTAATCAGGGGAAAGGGCAATTATGTAGTTTAGTTGAGCCAGGATTGTAGCTTGGTGAAAAAGGAAAACATGAAGAGAATTGAGATAATGGATATTTGTGCTGTTCTGTGCTTAGTTGCTCAGTTGTGTCCAACTCTTTGAAGCCCCATGGACTGTAGCCCACCAGGCTCCTCTGTCCATGGAGATTTTCTTTGAAAGAATACTGGAGTGGGTTGCCATGCCCTCCTCCACGGGATCTTTCCAATCCAGAGATCAAACCCAGGTCTCCCACATTGCAGGTAGATTCTTTACCATCTGAGCCACCAGGGAAGCCCAAGAATATTGGACTAGGTAGTCTGTCGCTTCTCCAGGGGACCTTCCCAACCCAGGAATCCAACCAGGGTCCCCTGCATTGCAGGTAGATTCTTTACCAGCTGAGCTACCAGGGAAGCCAAAAGGATATTTAGAAGGTAATATAAATAGGACATAGGGATGGACTATAATGAGGCATGGGAGAGTTTGTTGAAGAGCTGCCATGCATTATTTCTGGAAGTATGAATTCAATAACTTGATGCTTAGTGTGGCTATTCATAGAGATGGTAGACATTGAAAGAGATAAGGGTGGTTTCCTGGGTGGGGCTGGGGAGTTATAAACAATTGTCATTTTTACTGTTGCTATTGTCGTCATTATTATTATTATTAATGATTTGGTAAACTGAAGAGAGTATAGCCTTCAGCACTTATTCCTATGCTTGGGCATAAGTCTACTTAAGGGCCCTAAAATTACTCAGTTATATCCAAGGTTGGGAGAAGGCAATGGCATTCCACTCCAGTACTCTTGCCTGGAAAATCCCATGGACGGAGGAGCCTGGTAGGCTGCAATCCATGGGGCAGTGAAGTGTCAGACACGACTGTGTGACTTCCCTTTCACTTTTCACTTTCATGCATTGGAGAAGGAAATGGCAACCCACTCCAGTGTTCTTGCATAGAGAATCCCAGGGATGGAGGAGCCTGGTGGGCTGCCGTCTATGGGGTCACACAGAGTCAGACATGACTGAAGTGACTTAGCAGCAACAGCAGGATCCTAGCTTACCAGCACCTTTTCTTCTACAGAACAGCTCCTATAATATCATCCATCCAGACTTCCCTCTCATCAATTACAGCCATAAGGCAGATATTTTGGCATCTCCCATATCAACCCCGGGTTGTGAGATGCTCTACCCTCTACTGGCCTCAGCACCCTGGACCCCTACTTGTCCAGGAGACAGGATTTTTAAAAATTTTATATAAATTTCCAATTTATATTTTTTCAATGTGTGAAAATGCTTTCCATTTTGATAAAAATCTGAAACATTAGTTTTGATTCTATCTTGGTAATTTTTTTTTAAATGCAGAATACTTTATTCTGACAATCATGACAATAAGTTCTATCTAGAAGTCAAAATAAAGTTTGAAAATTGGATTAAGAAAATAAAGCTTACTTCAACTTAAAATGTTTTTACTACTGAAGTGGTGGTTAAATTACATTTTGACCTATTAATGAGCAGTGCCACTTAGCTCAGTACCAGCATAAATCCATCTAGATGAAACACACACACACATACACAATTATTTAACATTTTCAGCACCGCTGCTTTATGTATTTATTAATTGTCTGTAAAATCAGCAAAATATGTTCAGTAAGTGCAAGCTTGGCATATACTGTACATAATCACACATTGAACCACACAGTTGTTTATGTCACTTTATAATCATGCTAATAATTAGCAGACAACTAAATTATTCAACAAACTATAAATGTTATATTTAATTACTTTATCATCTTTGTGTGTTGCCATGGAGATCAAACTGCTACCTCAATCCATAAATTCAGTTCTTTTATAATTTCCATCTTTATCAATATGAATGTGGAATGAACTAACAAAACTGGAAAGCACATGCAAACAAGTTAGTATTTTCTAGACATGTTTTCTATTCACACAGCTTGTACACAATGCTGTGAAAATTTATCAGGTTCTCTCAAACATCTTCAAAGCATTCCTGAGCTCTGAAATTNGATGGTAGACATTGAAAGAGATAAGGGTGGTTTCCTGGGTGGGGCTGGGGAGTTATAAACAATTGTCATTTTTACTGTTGCTATTGTCGTCATTATTATTATTATTAATGATTTGGTAAACTGAAGAGAGTATAGCCTTCAGCACTTATTCCTATGCTTGGGCATAAGTCTACTTAAGGGCCCTAAAATTACTCAGTTATATCCAAGGTTGGGAGAAGGCAATGGCATTCCACTCCAGTACTCTTGCCTGGAAAATCCCATGGACGGAGGAGCCTGGTAGGCTGCAATCCATGGGGCAGTGAAGTGTCAGACACGACTGTGTGACTTCCCTTTCACTTTTCACTTTCATGCATTGGAGAAGGAAATGGCAACCCACTCCAGTGTTCTTGCATAGAGAATCCCAGGGATGGAGGAGCCTGGTGGGCTGCCGTCTATGGGGTCACACAGAGTCAGACATGACTGAAGTGACTTAGCAGCAACAGCAGGATCCTAGCTTACCAGCACCTTTTCTTCTACAGAACAGCTCCTATAATATCATCCATCCAGACTTCCCTCTCATCAATTACAGCCATAAGGCAGATATTTTGGCATCTCCCATACCAACCCCGGGTTGTGAGATGCTCTACCCTCTACTGGCCTCAGCACCCTGGACCCCTACTTGTCCAGGAGACAGGATTTTTAAAAATTTTATATAAATTTCCAATTTATATTTTTTCAATGTGTGAAAATGCTTTCCATTTTGATAAAAATCTGAAACATTAGTTTTGATTCTATCTTGGTAATTTTTTTTTAAATGCAGAATACTTTATTCTGACAATCATGACAATAAGTTCTATCTAGAAGTCAAAATAAAGTTTGAAAATTGGATTAAGAAAATAAAGCTTACTTCAACTTAAAATGTTTTTACTACTGAAGTGGTGGTTAAATTACATTTTGACCTATTAATGAGCAGTGCCACTTAGCTCAGTACCAGCATAAATCCATCTAGATGAAACACACACACACATACACAATTATTTAACATTTTCAGCACCGCTGCTTTATGTATTTATTAATTGTCTGTAAAATCAGCAAAATATGTTCAGTAAGTGCAAGCTTGGCATATACTGTACATAATCACACATTGAACCACACAGTTGTTTATGTCACTTTATAATCATGCTAATAATTAGCAGACAACTAAATTATTCAACAAACTATAAATGTTATATTTAATTACTTTATCATCTTTGTGTGTTGCCATGGAGATCAAACTGCTACCTCAATCCATAAATTCAGTTCTTTTATAATTTCCATCTTTATCAATATGAATGTGGAATGAACTAACAAAACTGGAAAGCACATGCAAACAAGTTAGTATTTTCTAGACATGTTTTCTATTCACACAGCTTGTACACAATGCTGTGAAAATTTATCAGGTTCTCTCAAACATCTTCAAAGCATTCCTGAGCTCTGAAATTAAAGGGAGAGAAATAAAATAAATCTTTATAAGATACAATTTCCACCTTCTGTCAGGAACTAACTGATTAGAAAACTCTTTATAGGTTAAACCAACCATTACATTTTATAGTTCTGTATATTTCCAAACATAAAGAATAAAGCTTTTTTCTATAAACTATCCTCATACAGTAAACACTAGTATCGTCCACAGCAGCAGTCTATGTAACAATTCATCATATATCTAGTTTTGTTTTTCTACAGTATCTTTTTTTATAGGTCTGCAAATTTCCCTCAGAATATTCCTGCATCTAAAATCACTTATAACTTAAAACTGTCTTGTAATAAACACTGAATGTGTGCCAACCCTTTGCATAAAGCAACCAGTATCCATTTTACACCATTTTGAGTATAAGAAACTTGGGTCATTAACGTGAATTACAGTTCTTGTAGGTAACAGGTATTGAAAGAATCCAAAAATATACTCAGGGCCTTGACTTCACTGAAAGATTCTAGTTATATTGAAAACTTTAAAAATATATTATAATTTAATCAAATCTTAGGACTTTATATATACAATTCTAACATGTCAGTGTTCTTAATGGGTGGCAGACATCACCAAGCCTCTTGGCCTTTTCTGTCTAGCTTATAGTGTTAGTTGCTCAGTCATGTCCAACTCTTTGCAACCCTGTGGACTGTAGCCCACCATGTTCCTCTGTCCATGGAGTTCTCCAAGCAAGAAGACTGGAGTAGATCGCCATTTCCTTCTCCAACCCAGTTCATAACTGGGGCGATAGTCATACTAAAATGCCCCAGTCCATTGTTGGCTTACTTATGAATAGGGCAAGCCCAAGAGACTAGAGATATCCAAACTTTGGATTGGGTTAGATACACGTACACGCTATTCATTAATTCATTCACATATGTTCATTTATCTAATTGCTAAATAAAACATGAGTTTTGAAGATACTTGATAACAAATTTTTAAAGTTTTACAAATACTTTTTCAGATACTTCTTCAATATATAACTGAATGTTCAGAAATTAATAATACAGTGGTACAAAATTCAAAAAACATTGGCAAAAGGGTATAAGTGAATTCAAGAAACCATAGTTGGAGGTAGAATGTTATTAATGCCACAATATAATAAATAAACAATTTCAAAAGAGAGAAAATTCAAATTCTTTCAAGTTCCTGGGGAGACAAAATTTTTCTTCATAAAATTCAGAGCTTTATATAATAAAATATAATCAAATATCAAAACATGAGGCTGGATCATTCAAGGCAACATTAAATCTTGCCTGGATTATTGGTAATGTCTCTCATCTGATTTTACTACTTAAAATCCAAGCCAAACTCTATACAGATGTGGGAGACACTTTTCTAGAGCATAAGTTATACAAAAGAGAACTTCAATATTTAAACTTTTTCTATAGTTCCAAGTTTTCCTCAGAATTAACACTAAAATCATTGATATGAAATACAAGTCAATTCAAAATAGTTCCTTTGCTTAACTTTCGCATTTTTAATCTTGCCATTCTTCCCTTTAAATTCTATACACATCAGGTATATGGAATTTTTGCTTAGTTTGCAAATACATCATATTTAATTTAGTTTCCAGGTCTTTGTCTACATAATCACTTCTTTCTAAAAACGTGTTTTACTCCCTCTTTCCCTGGACAAATTCTGGTCAAGTCTCCCTCTTCTGACTATGTGACACATAGGGAAGAAAACGTTCCCTAGTATAAGGCACTTCTACTACATCCTCATTTAGTNCTGATTTTACTACTTAAAATCCAAGCCAAACTCTATACAGATGTGGGAGACACTTTTCTAGAGCATAAGTTATACAAAAGAGAACTTCAATATTTAAACTTTTTCTATAGTTCCAAGTTTTCCTCAGAATTAACACTAAAATCATTGATATGAAATACAAGTCAATTCAAAATAGTTCCTTTGCTTAACTTTCGCATTTTTAATCTTGCCATTCTTCCCTTTAAATTCTATACACATCAGGTATATGGAATTTTTGCTTAGTTTGCAAATACATCATATTTAATTTAGTTTCCAGGTCTTTGTCTACATAATCACTTCTTTCTAAAAACGTGTTTTACTCCCTCTTTCCCTGGACAAATTCTGGTCAAGTCTCCCTCTTCTGACTATGTGACACATAGGGAAGAAAACGTTCCCTAGTATAAGGCACTTCTACTACATCCTCATTTAGTACCTGTGCTTTGTGCTTAATCGCTCACTCATGTCTGACTCTTTGCAATCCCACGGACTATAGCCAACCAGGCTCTTCTGTCCATGAGGATTTTCTAGACAAGAATACTGGAGCGGGCTGCCATACCCTCCTCCAGGGCATCTTCCCAACCCAAGGATCGAATCCAGGTCTCCCACATGGCAAGTGGATTCTTTACTGTCTGAGGCACCAGGGAAGCCCATCTGTGCTTTACCCATAATAATAAATGGAATACTGAATTTTCTTTCCCTTTTTCTTTATTTTCTCTATAAAACTAAAACATCTTTGAAGGCTTGCAATTCTCAGCTCTGGTATAAAACTTATCACTTTTTAAGATAAGCAAATATTACTTATTATTCAATAAATATTAAAATAAATAGAAATTTACAACCCTTTTCCTAATAAAGACAGTCAAGTTTAAAATTTTAAACTTGAAAGTAAATGAAATTCTTAATGCAAATATCATCCTCCAGCATTTATGAATCATATGNGGACACCTTATCTTCAACAAAGGAGGCAAGAACATACAATGGAGTAAAGACAGTCTCTTTAACAGGTGATGTTGGGAAAACTGGTCAACCACTTGTAAAAGAATGAAACTAGATCACTTTCTAACACCACACACAAAGATAAACTCAAAATGGATTAAAGATCTAAACGTAAGACCAGAGAATCCTTTTCTAGTACAGTTAACAATTCAGGTGCTTAGGTCAAAACAAAAGATCGCACTATAAATTCAAATGGTGCAAATTTCTACCTGTTGAAAAGCTAGCTCTCAATAAGCACTGCTGTAATCATTAGTTCAGATAAGTGTGGAATTCTACCACAGGTCTTTCTAGCTAAAAGTTTGGTAATCTCCTTGGAAAGATGCAACCCTGGATGAATGAAAGTAGGAAAGTTTAAGTGCAACATGGTGACTTTTGTTGAATCACTAGTGACTAAGATCCATGGCTGTATATCTGATTTTTGAGCAGAGGAGCTGAAAATAGAAATAGAAGAAGCTGCCTTCCCGAAAAATTCTGTCAGAGGCATAAGAAAACACTAATTTGGGTCTAATGTTAAGCAAATGTAGTTAGAGGGAATTATTCTCATTTTAGTGGGTGCACTGAATAAACCTTTTATGTCAAGAGTACCAGAGTAGAGTAAAAATTTGGTATGCATTCGAGAGGTACAGCATCCTCTATAGAGAAACTTAGGGTACTGAGTTTCTCTTTATAGCATGAGACAACAATCTTGATGCATATAAGTAGCATTATATATATCTAGCAATAAAGTGGGTTTAAGTGCCTGGCACATAGTAAGGCTCAATAAATATCATCATTATATTTTTTCTGCTATCTATATACACTCTCATCAGTCATCCTAACTTTCAGCCATATATTTAGAATTGATTTTGAAGGCGGAAGTAACAGGATTTATCTGGATTGGCTATGGAGATTGGTAAAAAGAGAAGGAAAAAAAAAAAAAAAGACAAAGATGACTTTAAGATCCCTTGCCTGACCAAGGAAGCATAGAACAGCAATTTAATGAAATGACCAAAAAAAAAAAAAGTGGAAATGAGAGCAAAATTTCCGATTAGAATATGTTATTTAATCAAGTATTTTAAATTTGAGCTGAATCTGGAGTCCAAAACAGCAGTCAGTGCTCTATATATATTTAAAACACATCAAGTAGGAGAATGAATGTTACCTCTAGAGAATGATATGTTGATAAAAAAATTTTTAAGTTCCCAAAATCTAAGTGTTTGGACCCTCAAATGTTCGAGATCTGAGACATAAGGAAATTAGCAAAAATGGACAATGGTCACATTGGAGGATGTGCCGAACTAGAAGCAGAGTAGGAGAAGGTGTTCCAAATCTGATGAGCATTGCTTGTGGACCGAGATAATTACTCACAATCAGTCACAGAAGTTAACTAGATGAATAATCAATCATTGGTGACACTGATAATCACATATCCTGTCCCTTGGTACAAACTAGGAAAAAATGCTATTTTTGCTGGGTGGATAAAAAGCCACAAAAGAGGCATGGTTCGGTGAGTAAAGCACAAGTTAGAGTTCAGCCTCCATATGCTAAATACCCCTGAGTATCAATAACATGTCAAACTAGAAGAAGCTACAGCCATAGTGAATGGTTTCAGTGATGTGGCGGGTCTGAGAAAACAATTGTCAGACTGAACACGCAAATGATGAAATAAATTACAAATAAAATTATTAAAGACTTATGCAAAGGAATTTTGCTTTAAGAAGGAGAGAAATAGGGCAGTAGCTAGAAGGAATAGCCCCATTCATGGATTGCAGCCTTGTCATAGTGAAGGAGCTTGTGCAACTAAATGAAGCTAGGAGCCATGCCATGCAGGGTCACCGAAGATGGATGGGTCAAAGTGGAGAGTTCTGACAAAACGTGGTCGACTGAAGGAGGGAATGGAAAACCACTCCAGTATCATTTTCTTGAGAACTCCATGAACAGTATGAAAAGACAAAAGGGTATGACACCAGACGATGAGCCTCCCAGGTTGGAAGGTGTCCAATATACTCCTGAGGAAGACCAGAGGGCAATTACTAGGAGCCCCTCAAAGAATGAAGCTGCTGGGTCAAAGTGAAATCAACGCTCAGTTGTGGATGTGTCTGTTTGGTGGTGAAAGTAAAGTCCGATGCTGCAACAAACATAGGAAGTGCATAGGAACCTGGAATGTTAGGTTAATGAATCAAGATAAATTGGACGTGGTCAAGTAGCAGATGGTAAGAGTGAACACTGACATCAGGAATCAGTGGACTAAAATGTACAGAAATGGGCGAATTTAATTCAGAGGAAAATTATATCTACTACTATTGGCAAGAATCCCTTAGAACTAAGAAAGCAACCCTCATAGTCAATAAAAGAGTCCAAAATGCAATACTTGGGTGCAGCCTCAAAAATGACAGAATGATCTGTTTTCAAGGCAAACCTTCAATATCACAGTACTCCAAGTCTATTCCCCAATACCTGACGTCAAAGAAGCTGATGTTGACCAGTTCTATGAAGACCCACAAGAACTTCTAGAACTAATGCCAAAAAAAAAGTCCTTTTCATTGTAGGAGAATGAAATACAAAAGTAAGTCAAGAGATACCTGGGGTAACAGCAAAGTTTTTGGCCTTGGAGTACAAAATGAAGTAGGGCAAAGGCTAACAAAGTTTTGTCAAGAAAAACTGAGATCTCAAGGAAACTGGAGGTATCAAGGGAACATTTCATACAAGGATGGGCACAATTAAGGACAGAAATAGTAAGGAACTAACAGAAGCAGAAGAGATTAAGAAGTGGCAAGAAAATCTAGAAGTATGCAAAAAAAGATCTTAATGAACTAGATGACCATGATGGTGCAATCACTCACCTAGAGTCAGACATCCTGGAATGTGAAGCCAAGTGGGTCTTAGGAAGCATTACTACGAACAAAGCTAGTGACGGGGACAGAATTTCAGCTGAGCTATTTCAAATCCTAAAAGACGATCCTGTTAAAATCCTGCACTCAGTATACCAGCAAATTTGACAAACTCACCAACTGCAACAGGACTGAAAAAGGTCAGTTTTCATTCCAATCCTAAAGAAGGACAACACCAAAGAATGTTCAAACTACCGCACAATTGCATTCATTTCACACACTAGTGAAGTAATGCTCAAAAACCTTCAAGTTAGGCTTCAGTAGTATGTGAGCAGAGAATTTCCAGATGTATGTGCTATATTTAGAAAAAGGCAGAGCAACCAGAGACCAAATCGCTGACATCTATTGGATTATAGAAAAAGAAAGGGATTTACAGAAAAAACATCTACTTCTGCTTCATTGACTATGCTAAAGCCTTTGACTGTGTGGATCACAACAAACTGTGGAAAATTCTTCAAGAGATGGGGATACCAGACTACCTTATCTGCCTCCTGAGAAGCCTGTATGCAAGTCAAGAAACAACAGGATCACACACTGAACAGACTGGTTCAAAATTTGAAAAGGAGAATGTCAAGGCTGTATACTGTCACCTTGCTTATTTAATTTATATGCAGAGTACATCATGCAAAATGCCAGGGTGGATGGATGAATCACAAGCTGAAATAAAGATTTCCAGAAGAAATATCAAAAACATCAGATATGCAGATGATACAACTCTAACAGCAGAAAGCAAAGAGGAACTAAGGATCCTCTTGATAAGGGTGAAAGAGGAGAGTGAAAAAGCTTGCTTAAAATGCAACATTCAAAAAACTAAGATCATGACATCCAATCCCATCACTTCATGGAAAATAGAAGGGGAAAATTTGGAAGCAGTGACAGAATTTATTTTCTTAGGTTCCAAAATCACTGCCAATGGTCACAGCAGCCATAAAATTAAAGACATTTGTTCCTTCGAAGAAAAGCTATGACCAACCTAGACACTGTATTAAAAAGCAGAGGCTGTGCTTTGCTGGAAAATGTCCATCTAGTCAAAGTTGTGGTTTTCTCAGTAGTTATGTATTGGATGTGAGAACTGGACAATAATGAAGGCTGAACACTGAAGAATTGATGCTTATGAACTGTGGTGCTGGAGAAGACTCTTGAGAGTCCCTTGGACAGCAAGGAGATCAAACCAATCCATCTGAAAGGAAATCAATCCTGAATATTCATTGGAAGAACTGATGCTGAAGCTGAAGCTCCAATACTTTGGCGACCTGATGCAAAGAGCCAACTCACTGGAAAAGACCCCAGTTATGGGAAAATTTGAAGGCAAAAAGAGAAGGGAGCAGCAGATGATAAGATGATTAGATAGCATCACCAACTTGATGGACATGAATCTGAACAAACTGTGTATAGCGAAAACACTCCCTCCTCAGAAAGTGAAGGACAGGGAAGCCTGGTGTGCTACAGTCCATGGGGTTGCAAAGAGTTAGACACGACTTAGCAACTGAACAACAAAAACAAACAGAGGGAATAGTGTATTTTATTTTTCAATTTTTAGCAGATGATGTGAGTGTCCTGTCCATGTATCTAAACTTCCATTTTTCCTGTACACATTGAAGGCTTTTTATTATGACCACATCATCTGTCCAAGGACTTTTACTCTCTGCCAGAGCATGCTCAGTCAGGCAGAATGGTGTAGAGAATATTAGCCTAGGGAACATTATTAGCCAATCAGTATGGATGGAAATTACAAAATAAATACCCTTGCATCCTAAATTCTTATTTTATGGCTAATGTTCAAACTCAGGGATCTTCTTAGAGCGTATAAAAAATAATGTCATAATTTACAGTAGTCAAATCGATGCAGCCTGTGGCAATTGGAATATAGCTGCTCTCCTAGTAAGTGATTTTTTCTTCATTCAAACATGCATAGAATACCATAAGCTTTTACTTTCACTTGGCAAGAAGAGTGTATCATTCTTCCTTGGGCATGTATCAAAATTTTACTCTATAACCATTTAGCTTATAAGGATTTGGCACTTCACCATCCAACTGAATATTTTTATGCAGTCACCAATAGAATTTGGAGACTGGGAGTTAGCAAGCACTTTGGGTGCCTTTGGAATACTCATGAATGGAAGATGAACTCCAGCATAGCACAGGTACATTCCATCGCAGTGATGTTTCTCTGTATACAGTAGTATGAGACAGAAAATTCTTCTCCAAAAAAAGAACGTCCCTAGATGATACAAAGCTGAATAATTCAATCTAAATTGCTATGCCTTTTTTTGTTAATACAGATATATGTTTGGGGGATATTAAAGTGTACTGTTAATGACCATTAGAATCACTAATAGTATAAATTTAAAATAAATATCCTGACAATTTAAAAGAACATTTTTTTTTTATTTTTTACTTAAGTAAAACAGATTCTGTAAAATGAAATTCTCTCAAAGCAGGTGCATATAGCCAGGGAAAAACGTATGCTAAAAGGTTAGTTTATATGTTCCACTAATAACAAAGGAAAGTTGTTTTTTTCCATAATATAAAGTGTTAAGGATTTAAAATATTAAAAGTAAATTTTTATGTTATTAAACAAAATTTAGATTTTTATTGCTAATGAAAGCATCAACATGTTTGTGCAGAGAAGCTAAACTCTTCTAGTTTTTAAATCACTGTTATTACGCTGATTTTAGAAGTAGTTTATAAAGATAATATAGTAGTTTATAAAGATAATATGCAATAATATAGCATAAGGAGTATCAATGAATGGAAAATCACTTTCAGATGAATATTAAATAAAACATTTCTGAGAACTGTAAATCCTTAAGTTTTTTCTTAATACTGAATATAAATATTTTTCATTTGTTATATTTAGTGAATTTCCATCTGATTCTTCTGTGTTGCTATGGGAGCTTGAATTACTTTTATTTCTTCAAAGAACTAAAAAATATAATTATCCATTGGGCTACACATAAATATGTCAGTAAAATACTCGAAGTAGATTTGTTCTCAGTGTTTAATTTTTGCACAATTTATTGTCCCCGGGCTTTCCTGATTGCCCAGTTCAGTTCAGAACGGTCACTCAGTCATGTCCGATTCTCTGTGACCCCATGGACTGCAGCAGGCCAGCCTTCCCTGTCCATCACCAACTCCCGGAGTTTACCCAAACTCATGTCCCTTTAGTTGGTGATGCCATCCAACCATCTCATCCTCTGTTGTCCCGTTCTCCTCCTGCCTTCAATCTTTCCGAGATTCAGGGTCTTTTCCAATGAGTCAGCTCTTCGCATGAGGTGGCCAAAGTAGTGGAGTTTCAGGGTCAACATCAGTCCTTCCAGTGAACACTCAGGACTCAGGACTGATCTCATTTAGAATAGACTGGTTGGATTTCCTTGCAGTCCAAGAAGGGACTCTCAAGAGTCTTCTCCAACATCACAGCTCAAAAGCATCAATTCTTCAGCTTTCAGCTTTTTTTATAGTCCAAATCTCATATTGATACATGACTACTGGAGAAACCATAGCCTCAACTAGACGGACCTTTGTTGGCAAAGTAATGTCTCTGCTTTTTAATATGCTATCTAGTTTGCTCATAGCTTTTCTTGCAAAGAGCAAGCATATTTTAAATTCATAACTGCAATCACCATCTGCAGTGATTTTGAATCACAAAAAAATAAAGTCAGCCACTGTTTCCACTGTCTCCCCATCTATTTGCCATGAAGTGATGGGACCGAATGCCATGATCTTAGTTTTCTGAATGTTGAGCTTTCAGCCAACTTTTTCACCCTCCTCTTTCACTTTCATCAAGAGGCTCTCTAGTTCTTCTTCACTTTCTGCCATAAGGGTGATGTTATCTGCATATCAGAGGTTATGGATATTTCTTCCAGCAATCTGGATTCCAGCTTGTGCTTCTTCCAACCCAGCATTTCTCATGATGAAATTTGCATATAAGTTAAATAAGCAGAGTGACAATATACAGCCTTGACATACTTCTTTTCCTATTTGGAACCAGTCTGTTTTTCTATGTCCAGTTATAACTGTGGCTTCTTGACCTGCATACAGATTTCTCAAGAGGCAGGTCAGGTGGTCAAATACTCCCATCTCTTTCAGAATTTTCCACAATTTGTTGTGATCCATGCAGTCAAAAGCTTTGGCATAGTCAATAAAGCAGAAATAGATGTTTTTCTGGAACTCTTGCTTTTGCGATGATCCAGTGCATGTTGGCAATTTGATTTCTGGTTCCTTTGCCTTTTTTAAAATGAGCTTGAACATCTGGAATTTCACAGTTTGTATATTGTTGAAGCCTGGCTTGGAGAATTTTGAACATTACTTTGTTAGCATAAGATGAAAGCAATTGTGCAATACTTTGGGCATTTTTGACATTGCCTTTCTTTGGGATTGGGATGAAAACTGACCTTTCCTAGTTCTGTGGCTACTGCTGTTTTCCAAATTTGCTGACATATTGAATGCAGTGCTTTCACAGCATCGTTTTAGGATTTGAAATAGCTCAGCTGGAATTCCATCATCTATACTAGCTTTGTTTGTAGTGATGCTTCCTAAAGCCCACTTGACTTTACATTCCAGGATTTCTGGCTCTAGGTGAGTGATCACACCATTGTGATCATCTGGGTAATGAAGATCTTTTTTGTGTAGTTCTTCTGTGTATTCTTGCCACCTCTTCTTGTTATCGTCTGCTTTTGTTAGGTCCATACCATTTCTGTCCTTTATTGTGCCCATCTTTGTATGCCATATTCTCTTGGTATCTCTAATTTTCTTGAAGCGATCTCTAGAATTTGCCTCCCAGGGCAAAATATACAGAAGACATGGGTTCAATCCCTGGGTCAGGAAAATCCCCTGGAAGAGGGCATGGCAATCCACTCCAGTATTCTTGCCTGAGAAATCCCATGGACAGAGGAGCATTGCAGGCTACAGTCCATAGGTCAATAAGAACTGGACAGGGCTTAGTGCCTAAACAACAACAAACTGTACTCTACTTGTCAGAAAGATTATTTAATAAAGTTTTAAATCATAAGTAACATATGTCAATTATATAAATATGTAACAAATCTTATAATGGGTTAAAAGAGGATATCTAACAGTATTCATATAATATAAATAGGCATAATGGCCTAGTAAAATATGCATATCTATTACTATATAAATGTAAACTAGTTTTACAACATATGGTGCAAAAATTTGTGAATTAGTACCATACATGCCTGCTAAGTGCTTCAGTCTTGTGCAACTCTTTGTGATCTTATGGCCTGTAGCCCATCAGGCTCATCTATCCATGGAATTTTCCAGGCAGGAATACCCTGCCTGGGTTGCCATGCCCTCCTCCAGGGGATCTTCCTGATCCAGGTATCAAACCCATGTCTCTTGTATCTCTTGTTTCTCCTGTACTACAGGTAGATTCTTTACTACCGAGCCACTGGGAAGCTGGCTTGGATGTGAGTAGACAGGAAATCCTGTCTCACTAACTGTTTTTGCTTCAGTTAAGTTTCTGCTATCCTCATACTAGTTGAAATCCTAGTCTAGTTGGTTGTGACTAATTAAATTTTGGCTATGAAGAGAACAGTAAAAACACTTGAGGCCTCTTCAAGCATAGGATAGCATGATTCAGAAATGTGGTGGTCCTTATAGGATCAGCACTAAATAATACTCCACTATACAACTATACCACAATTTGTTTTATTCATTCACTAGTTGAAGAAAATCTTGGTTGCTTTCATTTTGGGGCCTGTATGAATAAAGATGTTATAAGCATTCTTATGTGGATTTTTATGGGGACATAAATTTCAAATCAGCTGGGTAACACTTAGAGGAGACTGCTAGATCTTTTGGTAAGCTATCAAACTGTCTCGCAAACTGTCTGTAGTATTTTTGCACTCTCAGTAGCAGCAAATGCTCTACATCCTCACCAACAACAGTTATTGTTATTTTGGGTGATTTTAGATGTTCTCATAGCAGTGCTGGGGCTGCCCTGGTGTTCAGTCAGTAAAGAATCCGTCCACAGTGCAGGAGATCCAGGTTCAATTCCTGGTTCAGGAAGATCCCCTGGAGAGGAAAATGACAACTCATTCTAGTAGTCTTGCCTGGGAAATGCCAGGGACAGAGGAGCCTAGTAGGCTACAGTCTATGGGTCACAAGAATCAGACATGAATTAGCAACTAATCCACCACCACCATCATAGGAGTTCTATGGTAGCTTACTGTTGTTTTAATTTGCAATGATGAGGTACTTTTTCATATACTTATTCATCATCCATGTATCTTCTTTAGTGAGATGTCTATTCATATCTTTTATTCATTTTAAATTGTGAATTGTTTTTTATTGTTTAGTTTTAAGAGTTCTTTATTTTGGACCCAAGTTCTTTATTATTTATGTTTTCAAGTATTTTTTCTCAGTCTGAGCTTGAACTTTCATTTCCTTAATAGTGTTTTTCACAGAGGAGAAATTCTATATTTTAATTAAGTCCAAGATTTGAGATGACAGATCAGCAACCAGAAATCACAGGCTATTTATTTTCAGGTTAATTTTATATTCTGCTAAGATAATGAATAGTTTTAACTTGTGTTAAGTTTATCATTGTTCCCCTTTTGTTTTCTAGTTTTACAATCAGATCATCTGAAAACAATCTTACTACCTTTCTAATTTTATTTTTCTAATTGACTTCTCTTATATGATTATATTGGCTAATAAATTCAAAACAATGTTAAGTAGTAGAGGAGACAGTGGACATCCTTGCTTTGTTCATACACACTTTAACTGTCTATTAACAATTCTCAAACTAGGTACAGTTTCCAATTGATAGCATTTATTTCTCTACTGATAAAAATATAGTAACTGACACCATTATTATTATCATGCTATTCTCATTATTATTTTCTCTCAGATATACAAAAAAAATACTTATACTATCTGGAAAACTATATTGCTGTTTTGTGTAAGGCACTTCTTGTTTTATTTATTAAAAAAAAAAAAAACCTATTCTTTGTTCTTAATTGATTCCTCCAAAAGCAAATACTCTACTGTACTGAATATGTGTTCTTGAGTTTTATACATCCATTTAAAAATATGCCAGGATTTTCTGTGAGAATATTTTAAATGCACATAAATTTTATTGTGTTAAGACCACATTCTGTTTCTTACTATATTCATTAAGCACTGTGTTCTTAAAAGTTACTGGTACTGNGTACTGAATATGTGTTCTTGAGTTTTATACATCCATTTAAAAATATGCCAGGATTTTCTGTGAGAATATTTTAAATGCACATAAATTTTATTGTGTTAAGACCACATTCTGTTTCTTACTATATTCATTAAGCACTGTGTTCTTAAAAGTTACTGGTACTGCTGAGTTTATACCTAGCTTGCTGTTTCTAATCTTTTTAGAGGTCCATAGCACACATCCACTACATTTTATTTATACAATCTGCTCTGGTAGCATGAAGATCACTTTCAACTCCCCACTTCATTATATTTGGCTTTCTATGGCCCTGTTTGTGATATATACAGCTAGTTATAAAATAAATGTATACACAGCATAAATACAAATAATCTGACAACATACTGAAGCGTTACACACTAGAATGGCCAAAGCAGTGGATAAACTCCCACAAACTCTGCAAGAAGAATTCAGTTTTCCAAAACTGACACTATATAACTATTTAATTCTTGCTAACCCAATGACTATGAACAGATATCGCCTTTTTAAGCATTTTCACTTTCTAATTATTTATGAGTTTAAATATTCATTAATACACTTGCTAGTGATTTGTGTTTTCCTTTCCGGGAATTATGCTTGTATCTTTGCTCAGTTTTTTTCTTGGATTTCTTGTCCTTCATTTATTGATTTTTCAAGATCTCCTTCTTTATTCTATTAACTCAGTGCTGGTTTAATATAGTGACAGTGTCTCTTTCAGCTTTTGGTTACCCATTATCTCCATCCACAGTGTTTATGTTAAACCAAAATCCTTAATTTGGGTCAGAAGAAATCCCTCTATTTTTCATCTTATTGTTGTTACTTCTTAATTAATTAATTCTTATATAACACATTTTGTTGTTCAGTCACCAAGTCTTGTCCAACTCTTCACAACCCAATGGACTGCAGCATGCCAGGTTTCCCTGTCCTTCACCATCTCCTAGAGTTTGCCCAAGTTCATGTCTATTTCATCAGTGATGCCATCCAACCATCTCATCCTCTGTAAGTAGGTAAATAAATCAAGATAATATGCTTAAAAATTTTACTCCTCCTATTACATTTTGTTGATGTGGATCTTTTAAAAAGTTCTCTCAGTGAAGCTCAGCAAGGTAAGTTTGTTTTTCGATGATGTATCTCACAGTATATCCTCAATGTCTTCAAACTATCCTCTCATAACTGTTATTTGTGTGCAGCATCTGGGTGAGTGTCTCAAAAGTCATCATTTCTTATTTCAAGAATAACTAATTTAACTTTTATTCCAGACATTATTTTTAAATTTTTAATTTCATATATACATAATATGCACATATATATAATTATAAACAAATACAAAAAATATACAAATATTCAAAAGAAATAGGGTAGTCATTATTGTCCAAAAAAGGGTCCAAAATGCAGTATGTGGATGCAATCTCAAAAATGACAGAATGATGTCTGTTCGTTTCCAAGGCAAACCATTCAATATCACAGTAACCCAAGTCTATGCCCCGACCAATAATGGCAAAGAAGCTGAAGTTGAACGGTTCTATAAAGACCTACAAGACCTTCTAGAACAAATACCCCCAAAAGATGTCCTTTTCATTATATGGAACTGGAACACAAAAGTAGGAATTCAAGAGATANCTATTTTTTCCCATGTACTTTCTTGGTTCAGATGGCCTGAGAACCTAGGGACGGGTCAAACCATAAGATGGAAATTGATGCTGATCAGGAGTAGCCTCAGTTGTTGTTACATGTGTGAGAAGTTTATCACTGTTGTGGTAAGTCGCTGATATGCTGGGATTTATTACTGCAGCTAGTGTTTTCTTTGCCAATACTATTCTTACTAGAGAGGAGTACTCATAAAAAGGAGACTACCAATTACTCACTGGTGATTAGTTTACTTCATATAGTTGCAGAATTATAACAGTAATTTTTCATTTAATAGCTGGTATTTAAATTTCAATTCAGCAATCTATTTTTATATGATTTATAGGACACATGTCAGATATGCTTCTCCTAATATATTTTACTTAATGGGTAACATAATATTTTATTATTCCTATTTGCTTGTGCATATGTCCTACATTTAACGTGTTCAATATATTTTACAAAATAAACTGGAAGAACAACCTCATATTTCTAAATTCATGCTTTGTACTTTGTCTACAATGGATTTTTCATCTCTTCCAAAGAATGTTTTCACACAACGTTTCTCCCCTTCCTAAACATAAATATTCACTCTTTGTGATGCACAATTTAGAAATGTTAATAATCTGCATCANAACCTCATATTTCTAAATTCATGCTTTGTACTTTGTCTACAATGGATTTTTCATCTCTTCCAAAGAATATTTTCACACAACGTTTCTCCCCTTCCTAAACATAAATATTCACTCTTTGTGATGCACAATTTAGAAATGTTAATAATCTGCATCATGCTGCTGCTGCTGCTAAGTCGCTTCAGTCATGCCCGACTCTGTGCGACCCCATAGACGGCAGCCCACCAGGTTCCCCTGTACCTGGGATTCTCCAAGCAAGAACACTGGAGTGGGTTGCCATTTCTTTCTCCAACGCATGATAGGGAAAAGTGAAAGTGAAGTCGCTCAGTCGTGTCCAGCTCCTAGCGACCCCATGAACTGCAGCCTACCAGGCCGCCCCTCTGTCCATGGGATTTTCCAGGCAAGAGTACTGGAGTGGGGTGCCATTGCCTTCTCCAAATCTGTATCATATCTTTGTCTAAATACAACAGCACAGTATTACGCCTTCAGAAAGTTGAATAAAATTTTCTGTTGATTTGTAGAGATTAGTTTGTTTTATGTTTACTATTATTGCCCTCTTCAGCCATTTTAAAATTGGTCATCTACTCTGTGAAACAAATTTAANTGTCCATGGGATTTTCCAGGCAAGAGTACTGGAGTGGGGTGCCATTGCCTTCTCCAAATCTGTATCATATCTTTGTCTAAATACAACAGCACAATATTACGCCTTCAGAAAGTTGAATAAAATTTTCTGTTGATTTGTAGAGATTAGTTGGTTTTATGTTTACTACTATTGCTCTCTTCAGCCATTTTAAAATTGGTCATCTACTCTGTAAAACAAATTTAATTAATAATGTATAAGCTGGTAACTACAGACAACTTTGTAATTACATAGTGTAATATATTATAAATAAACATCACTACTAGGTTCTTAGTAAGGTTAATTTCATATTATTTTATTAAATTATTTTATATTGTATAATATAGTACCTGCCATATAAATTTAACTTTTAAAGATGTAATGAAGTGCTGTGGACTATTCATTAACACAATCGTTTCCCTTTGAGATGACTGATTGAAGTTCCTTCAAAAAAAAAATCAATACTTATAATCTTAGTATTATGTTTTTTAAGTCTCTTTCTCTCCTTTATTTCTCTAAAAATAGAATGATGATTTGATGTATGTAATTTAGTCACTTGAATAAAACTACTTAATCAATGTTTTATCTAAAAGGAATGTATAATGTGCATATTGTAAATGTTTTTGATACCCCAAACAAGCATTTTAATAGAATAATATAAATATAAAAATTATATACTTTAAAGATCCATTCCTCGTATTACTTTAAGAAAGTATACCTGTTTTCTTCATTTTATTCATATCTGCTCCACTTCTTCCCTAAAGGCATTCAGTAATGAGATTCAGTTAAAAGTAGTAGCAAAATTATTTCTGCTAAAGAAGAATAGCAATCAAAATTTTGTACACGCTTTCTAGTTTCAAAAACTATCTGTCAAAAAAAAATTGCAGTGCTTATAAATCTAGTCATTACCAAATTTTGAATGACAATGCATCAGCTATATGAAACACTAGTGCTTTGTTCTGTTTTGATTGTTTTGTTTTGGGTCATTTTGCTTTTGAATCAGTGCCTGCTAAATTGACTTCATCTTAAGGATCTTCTTTCTTTCCTAGAGACAGTGAATCTAGATACAAACGACCTTGCATTTGCTGTTTAGTGAAATTCCCTTTGTGAACAAAAATCCACAAATATGAATAAACTAGGACTACGTAATATCTTAAATCAATTACAGAGTTACATTTAAAAGAAAATGAAATTAGGAATGTTTGAAACCAGATTCGAGTCTCAGTGATAATTATAAAAGTTTCTATAAGAATTAATCCTTATAGAAAAGAACTGCTGAGAGGAAACTTCTGAAGTGATTTTTCTTATTTCTTCCATTGTGGAAATGGTTTAGTTTACCTTCAAAATTAGTAGGGTGAATTAATGTGAGTATTTCTCTCAGGGGAAAAAAAGAAACAAAACCAGAATTTTTAAATGTATGTTTACTGGCATTACCATTTGTGAACTGCTTCAGAAGTAGATCAAAACAAATCTCCCTTCTCAACTGAGTTATTTTTTAATTAACTATGCAGTTCATATTAATTTATAATCGATGTGCCTGTTTTATTTGTATATGTGGTGCAAAGTAAGGCTTGAAAGAAGACCTCTTTAATGAGCACAAAAGGAATAGGGAGTGCCAGCAATTAAACACCAAATGCTCACATGGTGGGCACCATCCCTGGTTCTAAACGTCAATGACCAAATTTAGATGTTTCCATTTCGGTGTTTGGAGTCAGAAGAAACAATAGTCTGGAAGAATATGGAGTCATTGAAAGAGGTGCAGTTACAATGAGAAGGTTTGGATGCTAAACTAGATGCTCAATAAACTTAACAATACCACTAGAATAGAAGAATATTGTACCTGAAAATTTACTAGTTACCACTTTTAAGTTTGCAAAATTCAAGTATCTTTTTTTGCTTTAGTTACAATATCCCTTAATTTCCTAGAAGACTTCAACAACTCATTTCAGGAAACAAAACTATAATTCTAAAAAGTAAGGAGGAAATGTTCCCTTTTGTGAAAACAATAAAGTAATAAATATGATGTATTTTTAACAATGCTTGGATCCATAGGTAAAATAATGTATTCAGATAAATAAAATTTGAAGAAAAATTATGCTTAAATATTGAGTGAAATATAAATAAATTCAGTAAGGACTAAACTCCACATATAGAAATATGCTAATACAAAGGCAAATTGACTAATACTATATTATAGGTTGCAGAATTTTTACTAGCAATAACACCAGGACAATAGTAAGCCTTTTGTGATTTAATATTGCTATTACCACTAAGCCTATAATTTAAAACTTCTATGAGAAAACAAAAATGTTATTTTACTGGTTTCCTACTTAGATATGAAGATGTGTGCCAAAGACTTGAGAAACCATCAGCGTTAGTTGCTCAGTCCTGTCCAACTCTTTGCAACCCCATGGACTGTATAGCCCACCAGGGTCCTCTATCCATGGAATTCTCTAGGCAAGGGTACTGGGTACTGGAGTGAGTTGACATGCCCTCCTCCAGGGGATCTGACTCGGGAATTGAACCTGAGTCTCCTGTGTCCCCTGCATTACAGATGGGTTTTTTACCACAGAACCACTGGGGAAGCCCATAAATATATACATACATATAATATATTTAGATATACTCACATATATGACATACATATACTGCTGCTGCTATTGCTGCTAAGTCACTTCTGTCGTGTCCGACTCTGTGCGACCCCATAGATGGCAACCCACCAGGCTCCCCCATCCTTGGGATTCTCCAGGAAAGAACACTGGAGTGGGTTGCCATTTCCTTCTCCAATACATATAGTAGTCAACATCAAATTAAGAAATAGTAAGCATTATAATATTAGAGTTTCACATTTCATTTCCCCAACTCTCCAGTTCTCTATTACTACTACTCATAGGAATCCCTGAGTCATTCATTATAGTGGTTACTCGATCCACACTCCTAATAAAATTCACTTGCTTATCAAAAGGCCATCTCTGAAACCTAATTTTATTAATAGGTTGCTACACTATCCTTCTACAATATTATTTTGCCCTTTATCCAATGTACAAATTGCTTGATATATTCTTATAGTAAGCCAACTGATTAAAATTCATAAAGTATGTCTTATTTTTTAAAAAAGATAGCAGACAGGAATTTTGTAAAACCTTAATGATGATTATATTTTTCAAATAGAGAGAAGTATGTTCTCAGTCTCAGGATATGGGTAGGAGGTATATGAGTAATGTCTGTGCAGAGCTCAGAGTGGGCCCAGTTGATTATATGCTGTTTGGCTTATAGGAACCAATGCAAGGACAATGATATTAAAAGAATGTTAATAAATTAACAAATGCATATTAAAACCTTAAGGGCTAACTTCTTGATACCTTTTAATCTATTACATTCTAGTAACTCTTAAAGAAACTCAGCATTAAAGTGAATTCAACTATAATTACAATACAAACCATAAATCCACAAATTATGATATTGTTTTTCTTCTGCATCACACAAATGAATCAAAGCAAAAACCTAAAATGGCATGCAAAATGTCAAAAAATGTCATAAATAAAGTCATCCAAGCACTCCTATTGTAGAGATTAATATATTTTCCTAAAGAACCCTCACCCTTCTCTGTTTGGAGTCCATAAAATATTGTATATCTATGATGGTTAGAGTCTTAGGATCAGAAGGCAGTAAGATCTTTGAGAAGACATTTACTTTTGAAACAATCAAGCAGGGTAATACTGGAAGCATCATTTAATGAACTTTTAAAGGAATGGTATTTCATAAAAAAATATTTAGACATACGTTACTATTTCCTCTGTGAAACAAACCAGAATATTTAACTGAAAACAGTAAATTCATTTTTCATTATATTTTTATCAAATTTGTACTCCTGTTCTTCTGCCTTTTAACTTTTAAGTTAGATACATTTTTCCATCCATATTCATCTGTACTATGCTCTAGAAAATACTTCTTTGTCTTCCTCACTCAACTACAATATCCCACCCTACACCCCCAATTTTATAACCTTTGGGACAAGAGAAAGCTATTGTTTCCTCCTTAAATCTTGGTTAACTAGAAACTTTCCAGGTGTTGTAGTGCTTCTCAAAAGATTGATATTCTGTTTATCCTGATAGTTTTCAAATAGCCTTCCTCAGAATTATGTTATGCAGGTTTTTAATTGTTTGTTTATAATTTATTCTTTACCTCCTTTCTGCTCTCACACATTTTTTGTATGCATACATCCCTGGTGGCTCAGACTGTAAAGAATCTACCTGCAATGCAGGATACCCAGATTCGAGCTCTGGGTTAGGAAGATACCAGAGAATGAAATGGGTATCCACACCAGTTTTCTCGCCTGGAGAATTCTACCGACAGAAGACCCTGGCAGGCTACAGTGCATGGGATTCAGGAAGAGTCGTATACAACAGAGCAATTAACACTTTCACTTTCAGAGTAACACTATACATTTCTACCTTCTTGAAATTATTTTTATAAATACCTCATTTGTTCTCAGTTCAGTTCAGTTCAGTTGCTCAGTCGTGTCCGATTCTTTGAGATTCCATGAACTATGTGCATAACCAACTCCCAGAGTTCACCAAAAACTTGTCCATCAAGTCAGTGATGCCATCCAGCCATCTCAACTCTGTTGTCCCCTTCTCCTTCTGCCCCCCAATCCCTCCCAGCACCAGGGTTTTTTTCAATGAGTCAGCTCTTTGCATGAGGTGGCCAAAGTTTTGAAGTTTCAGCCTCAGCATTTGTCCTTCTAATGAACACCCAGGACTGGTCTCCTTTATGATGGATTGGTTGGATCTCCTTGCAGTCCAAGGGACTCTCAAGAGTCTTGTCCAACACCATAGTTCAAAAGCATCAATTCTTGGGTGCTCAGTTTTCTTCACAGTCCAACTCTTACATCTACACATGACCACTGGAAAAACCATAGCCTTGACTAGACAGACTTTTGTTGGCAAAGTAATGTGTCTGCTTTCGAATATGCTGTCTAGGTTGGTCATAACTTTCCTTCCAAGGAGTAAGCGTCTTTTGATTTCATGGCTACACTCATCATCTGCAGTGATTTGGGAGCCCCAAAACATAAAGTCTGACACTGTTTCCACTGTTTCTCAATCTATTTCCCATGAAGTGACAGGACCAGAAGTCACTGAGCTTAGTTTTCTGAATGTTGAGCTTTAAGCTAACTTTTTCACTCTTCTCTTTCACTTTCATCAAGAGGCTCTTTCTTTAGTTCTTCGTTGCCTTCTGCCATAAGGGTGGTGTCATCTGCATATCTGAAGTTATTGACATTTCTCCCAGCAATCTTGATTCCAGCTTGTGCTTCATCCAGCCCAGCATTTCTCATGATGTACTCTGAATATAAGTTTAAAAAGCAGGGTAACAGTGTACAGTCTTGACATACTCATTTCCTGATTTGGAACCAGTCTGTTGTTCCATGTCCAGTTCTAACAGCTGCTTCTTGACCTGCACACAGATTTCTCAGAAGGCAGGTCAGGGGGCCTGGTATTGCTGTCTCTTCCAGAATTTTCCAGAGTTTGTTGTGATCCCCACAATCAAAGGCTTTAGCATAGTCAATAAAGCAAAAATAGATGTTTTTTCTGGAAGTCTCACTTTTTTGATTATTCAGTGGCAGTTGCCAGATTGATTACACAAAATTCTCTGACTTATATTAGATTTTTGTCTTATTAGAGATGTAAAGTTACAAATTAGTTTCTAAATTAATATATATTTTTTGTTTTCTTATCTTCTCTGACTGAAATGGATTCAATTCCTCCTTCCTGTTTATATTTGTAAAATTTAATGTTGGTAAAAATATTTGATAAATATTCAGATTAAAATGGTATTATTTCACTGCTATACATTCATCTAGCTAGAAAATCAATTCTGCAATAATAGGGACATTGGTTTGTCTTTGTCACTGAAGACAGTCTATAAAATCTTTGGTATTTTCCAAGTGATGGAAGTATCTTTGTTATCAATGGTGAGAAATTGCTGGCTTGTGCTAATGAGAGGACTCATTAAAATGAACTCCTTATTGCCAAATTCAGACTTAAATTGGAAAAAGTAGGGAAAATCACTAGATCATTCAGGTATGACCTAAATCAAATTCCTTATGATTATACAGTGGAAGTGAGAAATAGATTTAAGGGACTAGACCTGATAGAGTGCCTGATGAACTACGGACAGAGGTTTGTGACATTGTACAGGAGACAGGGATCAAGATCATCCCTATGGAAAAGAAATGCAAAAAAGCAAAATGGCTGTCTGAGGAGGCCTTACAAATAGCTGTGAAAATAAGAGAAGCAAAAAGCAAAGGAGACAAGGAAAGATATAAGCATGTGAATGCAGAGTTCCAAAGAACAGCAAGAAGAGATAAAAAAGCCTTCATCAGCCATCAATGCAATGCAAAGAAATAGAGGAAAACTACAGAATAGGAAAGACTAGAGATCTCTTCAAAGAAATTAGAGATATCAAAGGAACATTTCATGCAAAGATGGGCTCGATAAAGGACCAAAATGTTACGGACCTAACAGAAGCAGAAGGTATTAAGAAGAGGCAGCAAGAATCCACAGAATTGTACAAAAAAGATCTTCATAAACCAGATAATCACAATGGTGTGATCATTCACCTAGAGCCAGACACCCTGGAATGTGAAGTCAAGTGGGCCTTAGAAAGTATCACTACAAACAAAGTTACTGGAGGTGATGGAATTTCAGTTGAGCTATTTCAAATCCTGAAAGATGATGCTGTGAAAGTGCTGCATTCAGTATGCCAGCAAATTTGGAAAACTCAGCAGTGGCCATAGGACTGGAAAAGGTCATTTTTCATTCCAATCNTCAGGTGTTCTGGTATTCCCATCTCTTTCAAAATTTTCCACAGTTTCTTGTGATCCACACAGTCAAAGGCTTTGGCATAGTCAATAAAGCAGAAATAGATGTTTTTCTGGAACTCTCTTGTTTTCTCCATGATCCAGCGGATGTTGGCAGTTTCGTTCCTCTGCCTTTTCTAAAACCAGCTTGAACATCAGGAAGTTCACGGTTCACGTACTGCTGAAGCCTGACTTGGAAAATTTTGAGCATTACTTTACTAGCATGTGAGATGAGTGCAATTGTGTGTTAGTTGAGCATTCTTTGGCATTGCCTTTCTTTGGGATTGGACTGAAAGCTGACATTTTCCAGTCCTGTGGCCACTGCTGAGTTTTCCAAATTTGCTGGCATATTGAGTGCAGCACTTTCACAGCATCATCTTTCAGGATTTGAAATAGCTCAACTGTTCGTAGTGATGCTTTCTAAGGCCCACTTAACTTCACATTCCAGGATGTTTGGCTCTAGATGAGTGATCACACCATCGTGATTATCTGGGTCGTGAAGATCTTTTTTTGTACAGTTCTTCTGTGTATTCCTGCC
>SJYW01050920.1:437381-456293 GCA_006410735.1 Raphicerus campestris | reverse complement strand
TAAAACCAGCTTGAACATCAGGAAGTTCACGGTTCACGTACTGCTGAAGCCTGACTTGGAAAATTTTGAGCATTACTTTACTAGCATGTGAGATGAGTGCAATTGTGTGTTAGTTGAGCATTCTTTGGCATTGCCTTTCTTTGGGATTGGACTGAAAGCTGACATTTTCCAGTCCTGTGGCCACTGCTGAGTTTTCCAAATTTGCTGGCATATTGAGTGCAGCACTTTCACAGCATCATCTTTCAGGATTTGAAATAGCTCAACTGTTCGTAGTGATGCTTTCTAAGGCCCACTTAACTTCACATTCCAGGATGTTTGGCTCTAGATGAGTGATCACACCATCGTGATTATCTGGGTCGTGAAGATCTTTTTTTGTACAGTTCTTCTGTGTATTCCTGCCACCTCTTCTTAATATCTTCTGCTTCTGTTAGGTCCATACCATTTCTGTCCTTTATCGAGCCCATCTTTGCATGAAATGTTCCCTTGGTATCTAATTTTCTTGAAGAGTTCTCTAGTCTTTCCCATTCTGTTCTTTTCCTCCATTTCTTTGCATTGATCACTGAAGAAGCCTTTCTTATCTCTTCTTGCTATTCTTTGGAACTCTGCATTCAAATGCTTTTATATATGTATATATATACCACTTATAAAACATTTATTGGCTGATTGTGGACTTTTGTACACAATAAATGTGAAGTGTGAGCAAGTAAATTGAAACAAAATTCTCCAGGGCAAATGAAATCTGGAACCCAAGCATGATATCATCTTCGTTTCCAAATCTCATGGACAGAGGAGCCTGGCAGGCTTCAGTCCATGGGGTTGCAAAAGAGTCAGACATGACTTAGCTCCAACAAACAATATATTCCAATAGACTTATAGGTAATGCATTCCTATCTGAATGGGGAAAGTCTAATTTTACTGGAAGTCTCATTTAGTAGAAGACATAGAACTATTTATCTCTCTACACAAAGTAAATGTCCTTGGTCAAGTAAAATTGTATTATCTTTAGAGTCAAAATACCATTATGAAATATTGTATTACCTAACTTTGTAAATATTTTTGCTGTTAGCTAAAATTTAGTGTCTAAATAATAAGGACTAGAAATATATTATCAAATGAGATTTGCTTTATCAATCTCATCCTGTTTCCAAAGCCATCCAACTTGTACTTATAGGTCTTTCATTCATATTTAGTAAAGGCATAAAGTCCTACTTGAAGATAATTTTTTAAATTAAAAGAAAATAGTTCTTGAATAGTTCTAAGTTTAAGAATGATAACTGATCATCTCTATTTTCTTCAACCACCACTACCCCAAGGAAGATGAAAGCTTCTATATGAATCCTTCTTCCAGGTTTCTTATCCCCTTGCCTATGAATCAATTCATCAACAACTCTTCTCTGAGTACTTGCTACATGCAAAAATCCTATCACATCCTGGAGTTACAGCCCTCATGGAGCCAATTTTCAATTAGGACAGACATTTTTAAGAATTATACTATATATTTATAATTACAAATTAATAGAAATATTCTGAGAAGAAAAAGAATTTGATGAGAAATAAGAACACAATGATGTAAGACATGCAGCACAGACTTTTCTGAGAAAATCACACTTAAAATTTTTACTTAGGCTGGGCGTGGGGGAGAGAATATTCCAGGCAAAGAGAATATCACTTGCAAATGTTCTATTGTTTAATTTCACCAGTATGGAGAGGGAAGAGAACCAGCAGAAGAAGTTCCATAATTAGGGGCTGAGTCATATAGGGCTTCAAAGACTGAGGTGAGTATTTTTAGATTTTAAGTCAGAATTTTATGAAAGTTTTACACAGGAGAATGAAATAATGTGATTTATTTTGTAAATCATTGATTAGGTTATAATGGGGATGTAAGGTTGGAAGGTAGGCATGAGCAAGGAGGAGTGGCCTAGTCAAAAAAAAAGATTCAAGCTGATCTCTAAACATTACCCCAGACACTCCCCAGTGCAGCCCAGGAGAGCTCACAGATGTGCTACAAAATAACCACAGAGATTTTTTCAACTCCAGCACATGGTAAGTGCATACAAAGCAACCACAGGGGCTTCTCCAAGTCTGGCACATGTGCCCTTGATGCACAGCTGTGTCCTCATGTAAACTTTGGCAGCCAGGAGCCTATTAAGGATTCATAAATATTCTATACATACATGAAGTAAAGTGAAAGTAAGTCACTCAGTCCTGTCCAACTCTTTACAACCCCATGGTGTACAGTCCATGGAATTCTCTAGGCCAGAATACTGCAATGGGTAGCCTTTCCCTTCTCCAGGGGATCTTCCCAACCCAGGGATTGAACCCAGGTCTCCCACATTGCAGATGGATTCTTTACCAGCTTAGCCACAAGGGAATTTGGTTATAACAATTGAATTATGGGAAAGACACATGCAATAGAGCCTGTTGTTATGTAAGCTGTAACTGTCAGTCAAAATTGTCAGTTTGGACTGCAGTCCAAGGGGTTACATGAATAAGCATGCATACGTCAGGGTGGAGGGAGATGGGTTGGTAGCAATAAACTGGTAGAACTAAGAAACAAAATACTGTCAGTCCATGCCAGCCTAGATGAATATGTAAAATCCCTGCCTTGTATACCCTGGTACCTCATCATTCTGGCACCAGTGTCTCTCTTGGCTTGGCCCACCTCTCCCTTGAGGTATTCTTTCTGTTTTTTCTGTTTTTCTTAATAAACTTGTTTTTTACCATGGGTAAGACCTCAGATTGTTTTTTTATATCCTTACCAGGACCCGAGGCCCATGAAAAAGGGTCCTCTTCAACCTTTTCCCTACCCAGTGATAGCGACATGGAATGTGAAGAAGAGGGGTACAAATGGAAGTGCTATTTAAGAGGTGCTCAGGGATAGCTAAGAGAGGAAATAGTGTTAGGAATTAAGATGATAGCAACAGACGATAGATAAAGACTTAAATGCTCCTTAATTGGCACACTTGATATGTCTTCGTACTTGTTAGATGTGAAGAACAGAGAAAGAAGCTGTTATTCAGAAAGCTCATTGTTTTAGTATGCATACATTTCTGGAGTGTCTGTTTCATCTTCCCAGATGGCATAACAAAAGTTACTAGAGGATTTTGAATTCTGCATTTCTAAGGATGCATCAATATATATGTCTGAATAGCTATTAATCACATAAATATCTTTACATGTCTATAGTTACAACTGTTCCCTATTTTTCATATTTTGAAATTATTATTGAACAAAAAATTATAAGTGAGTATAAAAATATTTGCTGACAAAAAGGTATAAAAGTGTGCTAAGCTTTTGATCATGATGGATCTTTAGAATCAGTGTATGAGTTTCTGACTCCTTGGACTACCCACAGTGCATCTGAATGGACAGAGAGATCTTATGGAACCATATGAGGGGACCACTATTGAAGAAAGTTAAAGGCAAAGATGGCTCCCATAGTAGAGACAAATATCAAGTAATATTAATAGCTTTCTTGGCATTAGTAGCTTTCTTGGCTAGAACTACGTGGATGTATATTCACACTGAGCAGACATATATTATTATTTCCAAGAAAGTTAAGTGTCCATCCCCATAGTTTTGTATCAGTTCTCTCCTCTTGTTCAGGAACTAGACTATCTCTGCCATGTTCTCTTTTGGCTGCTCAAACTTGCTTTATTATCAGTCTCTCCCCAAGGAGTCACAGTCTTGTTCTCTAAGATCAAGGCCCTTTTTAATTCTGCTTGTTTCTCTCTTCTGTATATTTCTCTGTTAATTAATTGGGGCATAACCTGACCTGGATATCTGTCTTAATATGGTAACATGCTATGTGTTTTTGATAACTCATGAAGGAAATGTAATTCAGTTTCTTTGCTTTTAGCAGGCAAATCCCTACATGAATTGTTGAATATACAACTTAATGGTACCATAAAAAGATCTATGAAATAGAATATCTACCTGATTTTCTTAGTTATTAATGAGGTAAAGCCAACCATAACACTACTTCTTGTCAGCAAGAAGACGAAAAAGTTATAATAAGAACATTCATTTCTGTATTTATTATAAAGTAATAATTTAGAGGTAGTTACATTCTCTTATGAGTGCCACTAGAGAGATACTGAACTTTAAAAATTAGCAGCCTGCTATGATAAATATTCAATTTCAATGTAAGTGATCCCTCTATAGCCTGCCATTTTAGAAATTTAGGAAGTCCAAAAGTCATGACACAAGAAGTAGTGTTAACAGTGATTTAAATCAATCAGCAACCATCGATGTGGTAGAACATTCATGGAAACTAAGCTCTGGTATCATTACCAGAACTGAAAGGTCTGGTGCAACCTCTTATTGCAAACATGAATCATGATAAAAGATAGCATTATAAATTTTGTGAAATTTAATTTCTGAATTTAAAACTTAATATATTATTTAAAATAATATTTTAATGTAACTCATGGACTAATAATTCATATTAGGATTTGCATGAAGAACCTACTATGTAGGAAGTCATGATCTTAGCTATCTTCAAGTAAAAGCACATGTTTTGTGTCTCTGTTTCCAATTACATATCTGTACATTTTAATAATTTAGATCCATCATACAGTATGAATTGTTATAAAACTAAAGTACATTATAATATATAATATTAAATGAGCTCAATCTTCAGTCATGTTAATTCAGATGAGTAGGATCCCTGTATGAATAGCTGTATCTTTTATAGAAAAGTATATTTATATTCCACAGTATGTTTACACGTTTGAAAGACATCTGATCTTAGGAAAAGTGTTATACATGTACACATGCACACACACATACAATGTGTTAAGAAAACCTCTAGGAAATATGGATGACTGAGCTGACATGGAAAAATATCCAATACAAATAAAGCTATAAAGCCACATATAATATTGTGTTTATAATGGCTAAGTTTAAAAATAGGAATATAATATCCTTAGTCAATGCAGAGATCATTCAAACCCAGAGTGCTGACCAGCAACTCATGGCCTATGGTTTATGTGGGGTTTAGAGCAAGACACTAAGGGTAGGAATAAGCACTGGAGAGGTTACCTCCCATGATGAAATGGAAAAAATGACTCGATAAGTTGTGTGGAGAAAGCAAGAAAGGAAAATAGCATTTTTCTGGCCCTGTACTAGAACATTTCTTTCCTCATAAGTGGGTTATCATTTATAGTACCCATGCTTTACACATAACACAAGTTGGTAAGTGAGAAATCTTTCTCTTTTCCTTCTTGTTTTCTCTCTTCTCTCCTAGCTCCCCTCTCATCTCTTCTCTCTCTTCCTATATATATATATATACATATATATATAGTATACATATAGACATTATATCAACAGATATATATCATGCATATATACACATGTGTGTAAATTCATATATATTACAATATATGCAAATATACATAAATATAGACCCCCCCATATATATAACAACATTTAATGAATTAATGGATAGGCTTTGCCAATCAACAGTTAAGTGTGTGTGTGCTCAGTCACTCACTCATATCCAACTCTTTGTGACTCCATAGACTGTAGCCCTCCAGGGTCCTCTATCCATTTCCCTCCTCTGAAATTTCCTAGGCAAGAATATTGGAGCAGCTTGCAATTTCCTACTCCAGGAGATCTTCCCAGCTCAGGGATCAAACCCACATCTCTTGAGTCTCTTGCACAGGCAGATGGATTCTTTACCACTAAGCCTCTTGGGAAGCCCACAGCCATTAGTACCATCATGAAAAGAAAGTCATGGAGATATATTGTGCCTCCTAAGGGAAGAACAAACCACCACTCATGAAGTAGACTTGACATACAAAAAAAACTTCCTGAATCTTTTCAGTCCAATAGATCTGACTACTAATACTACAGAGTAAATACAGAGACTAGAACATACTAATCATATCATTTATCAATTAAGAGATATAATCTAGACTATAAAAAATAATGCAGATCATATGATTTAGTTACTTCAAACAAATTAATTATAAGAGAATGAAGAGATGAAATGAAAACCTATAGAGGAGATAACTCTATATGGACTCTATTTAGTTGCGTATTAGTCTCTCAGTCATGTTCCACTCTTTGTGACCCCATATACTCTATCTAGCTCACCAGGTTTCTTTGTCCATAGAATTGTCCAGGCAAGAATACTGGAGTGGGTTGCCATTTTTTTCGTCAGGGGATCTTCCTCACTCAGGGATCAAACTCAGGTCTCTGCATTGCAGGCAGATTCTTTACCACCTAAGCCACCAGGGAAGCCCTACATTTCGCTGTGTAAATTCTTAGACAAACAAAACAACTAAACATATATAACATTTACAAGATAATTGGATATCTTATAATTTACTAGATATTTGTTAATAGTAAGAAATTGTTTTATTTCCTATTTTTAAAAGGTATTTATTTTAAGAAGTAAATACTAAAATGTTTATTAATAAGTCATGGAAATTTCTTTAAAATAATATGAGAAGAAAGCAAATGAGTAGGAATATATATGAGAAAATATCAGCCATGTGATGACTGCTGTAACTGGGTGATAGGCATTTGTTGGGGGCCAGCGTGAGGAACTCCGCCCATGGCAAAGGTCCTGAGGAAGGGGGCTTCAGTATGCGCAAAGGCGTGATGAAGCNAAAGCAAATGAGTAGGAATATATATGAGAAAATATCAGCCATGTGATGACTGCTGTAACTGGGTGATAGGCATTTGTTGGGGGCCAGCGTGAGGAACTCCGCCCATGGCAAAGGTCCTGAGAAAGGGGGCTTCAGTATGAGCAAAGGCGTGATGAAGCCTCAGGAAATTCCCCCGCTCCCGAGCATCTAACCCCCAAACCAGAGTCTGTCTTGTACTCTCACCTACGGGGGGCTCTCCCCCATAACCGTTTCTCTCCGAGAAGGAGTAAACGTGTAGCTGCAAGGCAGTAAAAATTCCTGGGTGTGACTAGAGTGTTTCAAATTACTGGGCTCCTCTGAAGGTTATCTAGCCTGCCTGTATATGTTCCTCCGGCCACAACAGCCCTCCAACCATGAGAGGCACGAGATGTTTTTACTTACTAAAGGCAAATTCTTGTGGGAAGTTAGAAATTATTAGTATGGTGGGTTGGATGGGAATTATANAAGCAACATTTAGAACTGGACATGGAAAAACAGACTGATTCCAAATAGGAAAAAGAGTGTGTCAAGGCTGTATATTGTCACCCTGCTTATTTAACTTATATGCAGAGTACATCATGAGAAACGCTGGGCTGGAGGAAGCACAAGCTGGAATCAAGATTGCCGGAAGAAATATCAATAACTTCAGATATGCAGATGATTCCACCCTTATGGCTGAAAGTAAAGAAGAACTAAAGAGCATCTTGATGAAAGTGAAATAGGAGAGTGAAAATTTTGGCTTAAAGCTCAACATTCAGAAAACGAAGATCATGGCATCTGGTCCCATCATTTCATGGGAAATGGATGGGGAAGCAGTGGCAACAGTGGCAGATTTTATTTTTCTGGGCTCCAAAATCACTGCAGATGGTGACTACAGCCATGAAATTAAAAGATGCTAACTCCTTGGAAGGAAAATTATGACCAACCTAGATAGCATGTTGAAAAGCAGAGATATTACATTGCCAACAAAGGTCCATCTAGTCAAGGCTATGGTTTTCCAGTGGTCATATATGGATGTGAGAGTTGGACTGTGAAGAAGACTGAGCAGNAAAAGCAGAGATATTACATTGCCAACAAAGGTCCATCTAGTCAAGGCTATGGTTTTCCAGTGGTCATATATGGATGTGAGAGTTGGACTGTGAAGAAGGCTGAGCAGCAAAGAATTGATGCTTTTGGACTGTGGTGTTGGAGAAGACTCTTGAGTCCCTTGGACTGCAAGGAGATCCAACCAGTCCATTCTAAAAGAGATCAGCCTTGGGTGTTCTTTGGAAGGAATAATGTTAAAGCTGAAACTCCAGTACTTTGGCCACCTCAGGCAGATTTGACTCAGTGGAAAAAAACTCATGCTGTGAAGGAGTGGGGGCAGGAGGAGAAGGGGATGACAGAGGACGAGATGGCTGGATGGCATCACCGACTGGATGGACGTGAGTTTGGGTGAACTCCGGGGGTGATGGACAGGGAGGCCTGGTATGCTGCAATTCATGGGGTCGCAAAGAGTCAGACACGACTGAGCAACTGAACTGAGCTGAACTGAATATAGACTAAATAAACTAACACATCTATATTGTTGAAAGCCTTTCTACAACCAAAGCAGTGGCCCTAACTCTCCTAACTATGTAACTTTTAAAGCACCCACTTATTTATAAAGAGGCTTATTTTTTAAATCAAAGATAAGTACTAGTAAATTATTATTTTTATTATTTTAGTAATGTATTTATTGGAAAAGAATATTTAAACAGGCATTTTTTAATTTTTTGTCATTAAAATAGTGTTTAGGAATTACCACCAGAGAAACACTGGGCTGGATGAACCACAAGCTGGAATCAAGACTGCCAGGAGAAATATCAATAACCTCAGATATGCAGATGATACCACCCTTATGGCTGAAAGAAGAACTAAAGAGTCACTTGATGAAAGTGAAACAGGAGAGTGAAAAAGTTGGCTTAAAGCTCAACATTCAGAAAACTAAGATCATGGCATCCAGTCCCATTCCCTCATGTCAAATAGATGGGGAAAGAGTGGGTACAGGGGCCGACTTTATTTTTCTGGACTCCAGATCCACTGCAAATGGTGATTGCAGCCATGAAATTAAAAGATGCTTACTCCTTGGAAGGAAAGTTATGACCAACCTAGACAGCATATTAAAAAGTCGACATTACTTTGTCAAAAAAGGTCCATCTAGTCAAGGCTATGGTTTTTCTAGTAGTCATGTATGGATGTAAGAGTTGGACTATAAAACAAGCTGCAGAATAACTGATGCTTTTGAACTGTGGTGTTGGAGAAAACTCTTGAGAGTCCCTTGGACTGCAAGGAGATCCAACCAGTCCATCCTAAAGGAGATCAGTCCTGGGTGTTCACTGAAAGGATTGATGTTGAATCTGAAACTCCAATACTTTGGCCACCTCATGGGAAGAGCTGACTCATTTGAAAAGACCCTGATGCTGGGAGGAATTGGGGGTGGAAGGAGAAAGGGACAACAGAGGATGAGATGGTCATATGGCATCACTGACTGTATGGACATGTTTTGGGTAAACTCCAGGAGTTGCTGATGGACAGGGAGGCCTGGCATGCTGCAGTTCATGGGGTCACAAAGAGTAAGACACAACTGAGTGACTGAACTGAACTGAAACTATATTCTAAAAAATTTACAGATTTTAATTTAGCAACTCATAAAACTATGTTTAGACTTTGCTGAAATAAACTTAAAAGCAAAAGAAAAATAAAATTGGTTAATAAAAAAATCTTTTTTTCCATCCTCTTGTTCTGTTTTATTTTTCCCTTTAGAGAAATATATTTTGAATGTCATACAGAAAGAGAACTCTATATAAGCATTTTACAGCCAGCACCCGTGTCATATAATGTAGTAACAACACTGGCACATAAAAATCTCAAATCATCTTTTGTATTATTGACAAAAACAGCTGGATGAGAAAAATTCAGGTTCAAGCTCAGGAGGAAAAATAAACTTTGATGATATATAATATCAAATTGCACATGAATAGATCTTACTATGAACAAGAGGAGTGCTAAAGCTTTTAGATTTATCAAGATAAAGTAGAACAATGGGGTTGACAATGGAGAATGCAAAAACAAAACGGAATTATTTCAACCAACAATGTTCTCATATCCTAGCCTAAATATTATTTACCACTGCCATCAGTGCACAACTGGAATACTTCTGGCTATTTAGAGCTTCACTTAAATAGAATATAGATAGCAACTTCATGTTAATAAATGTGCAGTGGATATTAGTCTTCATCCCACTAATTCAGTTATGGAAGAGGCACCCATATAAATCTAAGTTCTGGTCTAGCTAGGCTGGTGAAAAATTTGGAGAGACCTAGATTGGATACAAAAATAGAAGAAATTATCAGATTTGCAATCCTTGTCTTCTATCTCATATCTGAAATTCAGCAACACCTGATTTGGTGACACTTTAGAAGTACAAATTTCTTTCCAGAACCTGGAAAACCAGGGTTTTCCACAGTGTAGCCTCCCCCTGTATAGTGACTGTTAATTCCAAGACACATGAATGTTAGTATCTCTCTATGTAGAAAGACATCCTACAAGAAATGGAGTATCAATATCAGAAATCTTAATTATGAACAATGGACATATATGTCCACAAGGAAAGTATTTACTAGGGGATCCCAGGTCCCATTCAGGAATATACTTTCTGAGAATCTCCAGAAAAGAATAGTATTTTTCCAAAAAAATTAGATTATAGAATTCATTTCCTCCCTGGTTTCTCTCTAGTTCAATTACACTGAATTATTTAACTACACAAAATAAAGGGAGGGAAGGCGTCATCAGTAAGCAAATCATTTTATGGTCTGGGGATGGAGATAAGTAAATAAGTCATGAATATGCCATTTAAAAACTCATAATTTATTTCACAGATTCAAGTAGAAACAATTAACTGCAATAAAGGCAAAAATATGCCAGAAAAAGTTGCAACAGTGCTCTTGGAAAGTAGAAGGAGAAAATAGCACCATTTTGGGGAGTATGAGACAATACAGCATCACATATAACAAATAAAAAAGTTGCACTCTCTTTTCTCTCCCTTGTCATTTCCCCAGGGATGTTTACCATGGAACAGTGTACCTTCACATCAGCCCTTTCTGAAGCAGGTGGAAATTAAATGTAGACTTAAGAACAAATACTTTATGAATGTATAATTTATCTTATTTCACATAGAGTCTTACAATCATGTGCAAATAAACTAATTATCAAACATTAACTTTCTTTATTGTAGATTATTCCTCATCATAGATCATAACTTTTTTCTACCATAGATGGTAGACAGATAGATAAATAAAGATAGATATTTAAAATGATATTCTGAAACTCCACTAAGACTTGTGTAGTTCTGAGAATTAAGTGCTGGAAATTTTACTTTTAATATTGGAAGGAGATTTAAAATACATTATCAATAGCTATCTCTGGGTAGGGTTTTGTACATAATTTTCTTCAGTTTGTTTTGTTACATTTTGAAATAATATAAGATCACAAGAAGTTGCAAAAATGATAGTCTATTTACCTTCACTTCACTTTCCCCAATGAGCATTTTACATAGCTAGGGTATATTTTCAAAATATGAACTTAACACAGACACACAATATTGAATTGTAGAATTTATTCACATTTCAACAGTTTCTACATACACAAAAATTGTAGGTAAATTTTTCTTCAATTTTTTGGCTTTTAATGGTTGGTTTTTTGTTTGTTTGTTTTTTAGTGTGCACATGTACACTACTATATGCAAAATAGAAAGCACATGGAAACTTGCTATATGACTCAGGAAACTATAACCAGTGCTCTGTAGCAACCTAAAGGGGTACGAAAGGATGGGAAGTCAGAGGGAGGTTCAAGAAGGAGAGGACATATGCATACCTATGGATAATTCATGTTGATGCATGACAAAAATCAAACCAATACTGTAAAGCAAGTATCCTTCAATTAAAAGTAAACAAAATTTTTTAAAAAGAAAAAAGAAGATAGATATAATGGAAATACTTTTTATTTTTCTTTGTAGAAATGCCTCAACTGAGGTTTCCAAAGTAATGTCATATGTCATATACAATCAGGTTTTAGGAACAGCCATATCCATCTTGATCACTTTTATATCCTTGCATATCATTAAGATAATTTAACAATAATTTCAGGATTTCCAGAGTGTTAACCATTCCACTGAAACATTGTACTTATACACAAAGTAATTTCCAATTGGTAAATATGTAAGAAATTAGGATTAATGTTATTATTTATGTTTGTGAAACAAATGTCCACACTGTTTTAAAGTTTTTGTCATCTTTCAAGGAAAAAAATGTGATCATCTTCTTTCAAGGAAACTATGACTTATATGAAAAATAAACTGAGCCAGGATTATTTACTATTTGACATTTTGAAGAATTGCTTTTTACTTTGTGGTTTTCTTCTCACACTTTTTTTTTCAGAAATTTTCTCATGAAATGAAATGTTGCATTATTCATTCAACAAGTGTTGAATGAATGACATGTGAATGACAGTAGAGGAGTTAAAAACATGATTAAGGTGTTATTCTTGCTGTCAAAGAGATAAAACGTGCACATAGATTATGCAAGATAGAATGTGTTAAGGAACATAGGAAAAAATGTAGAGAGAGTTTAAAGGAAGGGGAGTTCCTTCCAGTTGGAGAATAAGCCTGTGGTAGGTGGTAGCACACTCAAAGGTTAGCGCACAAGCTCTTAGGCTGGATATAATTGCTGTGTTCCTTATTTGCCTTAGCGTAAACTTAGCTTTCTCTCTGGGTCTCATTTTTCTAATCTGTAAAGTAGAGATAATACTAATATTACCACTTGAGGTTCTGAGTAAGTGAAAGAAAATACTGTATGGAAAGCACTTAAAAATACTTTTACCAAATCTAACAATGTTATGCATAACACTGGTTGGGAAAAAAGGGTGCATTGAGACTGTCTGCTACCATAGCATTTATGTGAGAGTTTTGAGAAAGCACTATGCTTCTATTGTCCTGACAAAATCCTTCGTAAATTTTTTCACTCCCTTTTTCCAAAATGCACAGCATATAAAAAAGAAATTAAAGTTTACCTTAGGGCTTCCCGGGTGGTCCACTGGTTAAGAATCCACCTTGCAATGCAAAGGAACACCAGTTTAATCCCTGGTCTGGGAAGATCCCACATGCCACAGAGCAACTAAGCCTCCGTGTAAATGTCCTGGGTGGGATGCCAGTCCTGTGTTACAGGCATGACCACATCCTCTGCTGCTCTGCCATGTGCATCTATGGGAGCAGCAGCCACACTAGGGACTGGGCTCTCCTGAGCTGAGTAAAGAAGGACGACCCTGAACAGTACAAGCACATTTGCTGCTCTTTCCCTTCCCTTGAGAGCTTGAACAGTGCTTATTGAGTGGAAGGAAAAAAGAATCAGTCATGAGGATATAGTCTAGTGATTAATTCATGATGGGTATATTCAAGCAACCTGAGTTCAACTAGGCATGTTTCAGTTTCATCACAGATCCCCTTAAGTTCTGCTCCCAGAGTCTTGTCCCCTAGTGTGCTTTCAGAAAGTTACCTTCAGAAAGTTTTCAAAAAGAAAAAAGGTATTATCAAGGGTGTGGGTTTGGCATAAGACAAGGGGAGTCTCTAAATGTTGCATGAAACGGAAGTTTTCAAAAAATGGTCGTTTGCTATAAGGTACTGGATTTTCTTTGCCTTAATGGAGTTAAAAGGCAACTTAATGGACTCTTTCCACCTGAGCAATTTCAAATTTTCTCAAAACTCTCTAACAATTTTAGAAGCACATGCTTCAGAATCCATTGCAAGTTTATTGAGCAATTTAATAATAAAAAGGAAACAAGAAAAATAAATCAAGGGGAAGATTTTAGCCTAAAAACATTATCTCAATAGCATTATATCTGCTATATAACCACTCATATGTGGTGGCTTGTTAGCAGCTGTGGTCATAAATCTTAGCGTCCAGGATATTCAGAGAGGATGATATACTGCTGGTAGCTATCTATACACAAATATATGATCTTTTAATCTATGAACTGTAATCACTCCTCGGAACTGAAGCATCCTCTGTAGACAATTCAGTTATGCATAACTTTCACTGTGCCTTCGGCAGTCATTTCACACTGTATCTGAAACACTGTTACAGCACTAATGGGTCACACAGCTTTCAGAGACCAAACTCTTAACTACTTTTCTACCTTTTACACAGTCACACATTCACCACTGACACCACTAATGGCCACCTGACATCTAAGCCCTCCTCCCCATTCTCAACACCAAACCTGAGCCCTGATAGGAGAAATAAACCACATTCAGCATTGGATTCCAAGGCCCATTCTCACACTGTGTCCAGTACTAGCTTGTCAACTTCACGCAGCCGGTAATTGGGCTCTTTCCTTGCCCTCAGGTGCCAATTTTCTTTCTTATCCTTCTAGACTTTTCCAGTTTCTATCAGTAGGCTTCAGTTTTATTTCTTATACCAGTGGAAATTTAGTAATTGGTGTGGTTGTCATCTATAGTAATAGTGGAGCTGTAACATTTGGCAGCAAGCACACGTCCATCAAAATCCAGCTAGTACTGACCATGTGAATGGCAACCCACTCCAGAATTCTTGCCTACAGGAACATGGCAGGTTATAGTCCATGGGGTGGCAAAGAGTTGGATGCAACTGAGTGACTAACACTTTTCACTTTCACTTTTCACTGGTCACGTGAATTTAAGCAAATTTCTAAATATCTCAGACTATTTCCTCACAGAGAGGCTACTACAATTAAATTCATCTATGTAATCTGCTTTTATGTACCAAACCTGATTCTAAGAAGTACCACATGAAGCCAAAAAAACTATTAGTTCCCTCTCTCTACCTCTTCTTCATGACAATAACTTGGTGCCTGGACTGCTAAGGCACCGCTGCTGCTGCTGCTAAGTCGCTTCAGTTCAGCTCAGTTCAGTTCAGTTCAGTCGCTCGGTCGTGTCCGACTCTTTGCGACCCCATGAATTGCAGCACGCCAGGCCTCCCTGTCCATCACCAACTCTTGGGGTTCACTCAAACTCATGTCCATCCAGTCGGTGATGCCATCCAGCCATCTCATCCTCTCGTCCCCTTCTCCTCCTGCCCCCAATCCCTCTCAGCATCAGAGTCTTTTCCAATGAGTCCACTCTTTGCATGAGGTGGCCAAAGTACTAGAGTTTCAGCTTTAGCATCATTCCTTCCAAAGAAATCCCAGGGTTGATCTCCTTCAGAATAAACTGGTTGGATGTCCTTGCAGTGCAAGGGACTCTCAAGAGTATTCTCCAACACCACAGCTCAAAAGCATCAATTCTTCAGTGCTCAGCTTTCTTCACAGTCCAGCTCTCACATCCATACATGACCACTACTGGAAAAACCATAGCCTTGACTAGACGGACCTTTGTTGGCAAAGTAATGTCTCTGCTTTTGAATATGCTATCTGGGTTGGTCATAACTTTCTTTCCAAGGAGTAAGCGTCTTTTAATTTCAAGTCGCTTCAGTCATGTCCAATTCTGTGCCACCCCATAGACAGCAGCCCACCAGGCTCTCCCGTCCCTGGAATTTTCCAGGCAAGAACACTGGAGTGGGTTGCCATTTCCTTCTCCAATGCATGAAAGTGAAAGTGAAGTTGCACAGTCATGTCCACTACACATGTATAATAAATACACCCAGTGCCCAATGCAGGAATTTCTGAACAAAGTGGCCCTCCATCAGCCTACACCTCTTAGCTCAAGCAAGTCAAAACTTTCTCCCATTACTATTAAGTATCTCTGTCCTAAGAGCTAAATTTCTGATTCCCTGTCACTACAAATAGTGGAGCAGACTGCCTTCAATCATGAAACAGAAAAAAACATTCTTTATTTGCTTGTCTGCTTGTGACAGCCAATTTTGTATACCAGCAACTACCTAGAAAATAGTATGTCTGTAAATTGTGTTTCAATATATATATATATATATCTATTTTAATTCTCAGTAAATTACATGTTTATATATTAATTGAAAGTCTAAAAGAATGATTTTGTGTGATTTATTTTCAGTCTTTCGTAGTCTAATATCCCCAACAGGAAATATATGTGCACACACAAACATATACACACACATACACACACAGATATACACACAACTCCTTAATTCAGAATGCTTTAATTGTGGCCTTGATTTCTTTTAATGTACACAAAAGCACATCATATATTCAATAGTCATTTTCTCATTTAGAAACATCAGCTTATATTGGAGTTTTAGCCAGTATATGTGTAACATATGCATGATTATAAATACACAGTATATTTTTCAATGTTTTTGAGTTCAGAGAATATATTACACAACCAAAGGGGCTCAAAAGTTCTCTTCAGTTTTAGGTAAATCTGGTCAGATCAGATTTCACCTGTATCTGATTTAAAGGCTTTTCTCTCAAGCTCATCCCTGTAGGGCAGACTCGTATCAGGCTCCTTGGGTATCAGTGTATAAGCCCCAACCTCCTCTAGGGTGCCATTATAATCCTTTTTAGCTCCATAGCAACTCTCTCCTGTGAGCCTAAGATATCAGATAACTATCATTTCCTAAGCTATTAAAATAAAGGCTTTTCAGCTTCCTCAGGTGCAGAATTGGAAAGAAGCCTAGAAGCCTGGAAGGCTTACCTGTCTAGCTAAGTCCCAGGATCTATCAATTAAATGCAGAGTGGTTTGTGTCACCAATGCTCAGTGGAATCTAATTTTTCATTCTGGCTTCTCAATGCTATAGTCTCTATGTTCCGATTTTTTGCTATTAAATCTATTTGTTGCTGGTTCCTGTTTCTTCCCCTTANTCCATCAATTAAATGCAGAGTGGTTTATGTCACCAATGCTCAGTGGAATCTAATTTTTCATTCTGGCTTCTCAATGCTATAGTCTCTATGTTCTGATTTTTTGCTATTAAATCTATTTGTTGCTGGTTCCTGTTTCTTCTCCTTAAGTAATACTATAATTAATGGATGCTATTGTTTCTTGGAATCTCTTGGTTGCCACTTAATCATTTTTACTTTGTATACTAGCAATAAAAAAAGTTTTAGAAATGTCATTAAATTGCTGCAACTCTACACTATTGCAGACAGCTATAAGCAGGTCACACAGTTTAATAACTACAGGTGGTAAGAATTATTATAGTAATTAAAGATAAAAAGTAAATATCTCAAATTATTTTTATAGGTCTCATATATGGAAAAACATTCAGGAAGTTTAAAGGTTCAAAGACAATGTTCTACAACATTTATGCAAGTATTATTCAGACAAAGGACTGACAACTGGAAGATCTGGAAAAGAAAGACATGTGTAGGTTCCATGAATGATAGCATAGCTCCCCAAGTGAGTCCAATATGCTCTTACTCTCTCTTTGCCCAAAGCTTCTTTAGAGAATAGATACATCATGAAAAGATTGGTTTAACTAGAAATGCTTTAAAGCCAGTGCTTTTCCATAAAGTCTCATCAAGCTATATAGCTTTCATGAGCTGTGTTAAGTCTGTCCATAAAAACTGCTGCTGTCTGAACAGCAAAGCATACATGTCCAGGTCAATAATGGAATGATCTGTATCTAAGAAAAAAGATAATCTTAGATGACAAGTGGATATTAAACAAGCTCCCTTTTACCACCAAATTAATAAAACAAACATGTTTTCAGGAAGCCTTCAAAAACTGCAAGTACGACTTGTTCTAAATAAATAAATATTGAAAAATGGTTAGACATTTCAAAGTAATGAAAGGAAAAGGCATTCCGTCTACAGTCCATCACTGGCATAGTTAAATGATTCATCCAACAAAGAAAGGAAGCTAAAAAATCTTATTACCATTATATTAAGAATATTTAAAGTATATGGAAAAAATAGCAATCTCTTTGCTAAGGAACATTTTCTTTCTGAATAGAACTTGAAAATAAGTCCCATTGTATTATCTTTGAATTAAGAGATAAGTTTTAGTTTGAGATGAACACAGGTCTTAAAGTGCTAACAGCAAAGAGTTTACTTATTCAATTCAGTTTCCTTTATTTTTATGACTTTGGGTTTCAACTACATATTATATAATTCTGATATATAAATAGTTGTTTAGATAAAATAAGAAATTTTTAGACATCAATTAAAGATCTTCTTTACACTGATAATGTAAAGGCCATTTTTCAGAGTAAGCACTAAAGAACAGAATGCTTTTGCAGTACCCCGCTCTGCTTACTTTGAAAGGAAAAGCCATCAAAGTATGTACAAACAATATTTCACAATCTAAGGGTAAGAATAATCTTAGGTAATATGGTTCTATAGTAAGAATCCTAGGTTTGGAATCCATTTTCACACCTGTCTTATCCTGCAATTCACTGTCATCATACATCTATCACTTCTTTAAAATACAAAACACAAAAAGTAAAAACATCTTCCCTCACAGAGATAGGTTCCATAATCCATTTATTCATTGTTTTACCTTCAACTACTATTCACATTTATTGTTTAGATTTAACTAAAACTTTTCCCCTTCCACAGGCGAGAAAGGACTGGGCAAAGAATTAAGACAAAGCTTTTATTTTGCTAGAAGGAGGAGCTACTTAAGGAGGGGGATTCTAGAAGAGAAAGTATAGATATAAAAAAGTAATAAGCAAAAGTCTTTACTTCTTACTTCCCACTACCTACCAACCACCNAGACTGGGCAAAGAATTAAGACAAAGCTTTTATTTTGCTAGGAGGAGGAGCTACTTAAGGAGGGGGATTCTAGAAGAGAAAGTATAGATATAAAAAAGTAATAAGCAAAAGTCTTTACTTCTTACTTCCCACTACCACCAAAATAGGTATCTGGGATGGGGTGCACGATTTGCTAGAAGATTTGGGAAATCTGAGAACAGGGCTACAAGTAACATACCTGAAAGACAACAGGCTCCTCAGAATAGACCAAGACCACACCCAAGATGATGTGCATGGGAAAGAAGCAGGGTCACAACAACTGAGTAAGTGCCAAAGGGCAGTCTCACAGTGGCCCCTGAAGATCTATATGGTATAAAATGGCTTCCAATATTATTTTCATTATTTCCCATTACTAATGAAGATGTTTATTGGGTTGGTTATTCCCTGCTATGAATTTCATATTTATAACCTTTTTTTCCATTTTTAGACTACTTCATTTTGTTGATTTGAAATCATTGTTAAAAAGTTGGCTTAAAGCTCAACATTCAGAAAAAGAAGATCATGGCATCTGGTCCTATCACTTCATGGGAAATAGATGGGAAAACAGTGGAAACAGTGGCTG
>SJYW01050920.1:387512-434020 GCA_006410735.1 Raphicerus campestris | reverse complement strand
ACTATGCCAAAGCCTTTGACTGTATGGATCACATTAAACTGAGGAAAATTCTGAAAGAGATGGGAATATCAGACCACCTGACCTGCCTCCTGAAAAATCTGTAAGCAGGTCAGGAAGCAACAGTTAGAACTGGAGAGGGAACAACAGACTGGTTCCAAATAGGAAAAGGAGTACATCAAGTCTGTGTATTGTCACTCTGCTTATTTAATTTATATGCCCAGTACATTATGAGAAACGCTGGGCTGGAAAAATCACAAGGTGGAATCAACATTGCCAGGAGAAATATCAATAACCTCAGATATGCAGATGACACCACCCTTATGGCAGAAATTGAAGAACTAAAGAGGCTCTTGATAAAAGTGAATGAGGAGAGCGAAAAAGTTGGCTTAAAACTCAACATTCAAAAAACTAAGATCATGGCATCTGGTCCCATCATTTCATGGGAAATAGATGGGGAAACAGTGACAGACTTTACTTTGGGGGGCTCCAAAATCCCTGCAGATGGTGGCTGCAGCCACTCCTTGAAGGAAGTTATGACCAACCTAGGCGGCATTTAAAAAGCAGAGACATTACTTTGTCAACAAAAGTCCATCTAGTCAAAGCTATGGTTTTTCCAGTAGCCATATATGGATGTGAGAGTTGGACTCTAAAGAAAGCTGAGCGCCGAAGAATTGATGTTTTTGAACTGTGGTGTTGGAGATTATTGAGAGTCTCTTGGACTGCAAGGAGATCCAACCAGTCCAACCTAAAGGAAATCAGTCCTGAATATTCATTGGAAGGACTGATGCTAAAGCTGAAACTCCAATACTTTGGCCACCTGATGTGAAGAACTGACTCACTGGAAAAGACTCTGATGCTGGGAAAGATGAATGCAGGAGGAAAAGGGGACGACAGAGGATGAGATGGTTAGATGGCATCACTGACTCAATGGACATGAGTTTGAGTAAACTCTGGGAGTTGGGGATGGATAGGGAGGCCTGGCATGCTACAATCCATGGGGTGACAAAAAGTCGGACATGACTGAGCAACTGAACTAAACTAAGTCTCTCTATATCACAGGCCTCTGAGAATCTTGATCAAATTTTAAGATCAAGCTGTCTGAAAGACGTCTTGCAGAAATTCCTGAAATCCAGCACATTCAGCTCTACATGCCTCTAACCTCATCTTGCTCAGTGCCAGTCAAACGACTTACTAGACCCTGCAGCCTTCTGAAGATCTAGCATCTGTTTATGGGGCTTTCTTCCTCATGCTTAACTGTTAACATCCAACCCAGGACAAAAACCAACATCCTGGCTACACTGACATTCCTCAGACAAACTGGGAGATGGTAAAGGACTGGGAGCTGGGAAGCCTGTTGTGCTGCAGTCCATGAGGTTGCAAGGAGTTGGACATAAAACTGAAAAACAACAGTACTCTATATGTATTTCTACCAAAATTCTTACAATAACATATTGGCCTTTTTGGCATAGCTACTGCTCTCTAAGAGACCATAAGCTCTTTCACAGCAGAGATCAAGTTTTATTCATCAGTCTCAGTGCTTGGCACAAAGAAGAGAGTCAAGTACGCACTTTGGAAATATTTCATAGAGTAATCGATACATTATTCTTCTGAAAAATTGTACTGATTTCACTTCTGCCAGAAATGCTCAGTTGATTTTACTCACTATTTTTTTATTAATAGACTTGATATTTTGAACAATTAAGTTTACCAAAAAACTTGAGAAGAAAATACAAATCGTTCTCAAATACTCCCTCACTCCCCTTCACAGTTTCCCTTATTATTAACTCTTGATTAGCATGCTACATCTGTTATATATCTGATAAGCCAATATTGGTAGAGAATTATTAACTGAAGTCCACAGTTTACTTTGGAAGCTACTCTTGGTGTTGTAGAGTTCTATGAGTTTTGACAAATGTATACTGACATGTATCCACTACTACAGTATTATATAGAATTGTTTCACAGTTCTAAAATGGTCTTAGTGGTGCTTAGTCGTTCAGCTGTGTCTGACTCTTTGTGACCTCATGGACTGTAGCCTACCAGGCATCTCTGTCCATGGGATTCTCCAGGCAAGAATACTGCAGTGGGTAGCCATTCAATTCTCCAGGGGATCTTCCTGACCCATGGATCAAACCCATGTTTCCTGCATTGCAGGCAGATTCTTTACCATCTGAGCCACCCCAGAAGCCCCCAAACAGTCTTATGTTCCACCTATTCAACCTTTCCTCCATTCCCTCCTAAACCACTGGCAACCACTGGTCTTTTCACTATCTCCTTAGTTTTACTTTTCCAGACTGTCATAGAGTTGCAATCATATAATATATACCCTTTGATGACTGGCTTCTTTCACTTAGCAACTTTGCATTTAAGTTTCCTCCATGTCTTCTCATGGCCTGATAGCTAATTTCTACTTCTTGCAGAAGTATACTCTTTTGTATAGATATACCACAATTTGTGTATTCATTCACCTATTGAAAAACATTCTGGTGGCTTTCAAGTTTTGACAATTATAAATAAAACTCCTATAATCATATATATGCAGGCTTGTCTGTGTGTAAACACAAGTTTTTAATTCACATGGTTAAATACCAAGAAGCATGATTGCTGAATTGTATGGTAAGAGTTGGTTTAGCTGTGCAAAAAATTGCAAACTATTTCCCTAAGTGGCCATTTTGCTTTCCCACTAACAATGAAGACAGTCCCTGTCCCATCCACTTTTCAGGATATAATGACCTACTATTTTTAAAATGCTCATATTGTACTGTTTTGGTTTTTTTTTTTTTGAAGACTTATCTTTTCCAGTCAGCATTTACTGCTACTTTCTTTCTGATCTCATATCATTTGATCAGAAGCCTATATACCACTTTGCACACAGCACTTACTTCCAGTATGTCAGTGTAGAGGTGCCCCTGCTACCTAAGTGATACAGATCTCAGTTTTCTCTTTGTATCCTAAAACAAAGTTTTCTCTTTGATTCTATTCTTCTATGTAGAAACAAAGTAGAATTATGGGACTAACAGGATACTAATAGAATCTGAATTAAGAGCTGTGTCAGATTACAATGAATAATGCTAACTGCTCTGGAGAAAAATATTCCTGCATAAAGTACACTACCCAGAAGAGAATGGAAAAAGCTTACAACTAGACTTTATGTTCTGTGCCCCTTTGTGTAAGGACAAGCATATCTAACTCTAAGCATAGCTACAGGGGTGCAGTAAACAAAACATTAAGCTGCGTGTCAGGAGAACTGGCTCTGTCTCCAGCTCTGCTCATGACCATCTGTGTGACCCTGGGCAAAGTCCTTAGTTTACCCTGTGTCCTCATATGTAAATAAGGGGTTTATTCATCCAACTTTAAAAACTGTATTGATTTCCTACTATGTGTGGATGCCCAGATGCTTCGGCCACAGCAGGACCCAAGCAGTCAAAGTCAATGTGCTTCCATTCCAAGGGTAAGAGAAGCAATGAGAAGAAAGAGCAAACAAACAAAAGAGCACATATCCAACAGCAGTAAGTGACATGAAGCAGTGAAATAGAGAGCGCCTCCCCCATGGGATGATATGAAATTGAGTGGCCTGTCAACCTCTCTGAGGATATGATATCTAAGCTGAGTCCTGAGTGGCCAGAAAAAGCCAATCAGCCTTATTATGGACATTTGTGGGGAAAAAAAATCCTATGAGAAACAAGAGATACAAAATACCTAAGCCAACTGATGCTTCTAAATTCACTCCCACCTCTTAGATTCTGATTTTACTGTTGTGTGATCATGCCATTGAAGGTGTGACATTTCACTAGTGAAGTTATACAAAAGAAATTAGTATTCTCCTTCAGAGGTCTGTGAATGGGAAACATGACTTTGCAAGGTAGTCTATCAGCCCACACTTAATAATTTATAAATGTTATTTATCCTGTCATCCAGCCTTCCCCCTTCCTCATACAACAGCACATTTTAAAAGTCCATCACTACACAATTTAGCACTTTGAACTGCTTTATGTTCCAAGGATCATTTAACACTTGTTTTTGAACTCACTTAAAGATGAATTAAGCACAAGCAAAGAATTCCTTTGAAGTCATTGGTATTAAGCAAATCAAAATATGACTCAAATACCAGGAAAATAAATTCTTATCTAATTTACCTAAAGAGCCATAATGAATATTAATCAGTTATGATGTTCAATTATCAGAGCTCACATTCTTGGTGAGTTTTATATATTCATTAATGTTCTGTATTTATTATATCCAACTTTTTAGGTGATTATTATACTCACTATTAGATGCAAAATACCCTCTGGAATTTATGTAGCCCACTGCATTCTTCACATAACTCACAACAATACAATACATATTATCTTCATTTCAGACAGGAGGAAAGTGATGTTGAGGGAGATTAAAGAATTAATGGAAGTTCCACAGTCAATCGCTGGAAGAGCAAAGCTTGATGGCTAGGTCTTCCTTCCTTTATTCCTTCCTAACTCCCCACTACTCACGTGTCAGAGACTATGTAAGCCACTGGCAATTTGGTCATGAATAAATCTAATCTCTGCCTTCAAAAAGCTCACAAGGAGCTAGAAAAAGACAAACTTGTTCTTACCACCAGCAAGGATGCAGGAGAGATATATACTCTAGTGTAGTCTACCCATAGGAGCCGTCTCTCACAAGACTCCACTGCTTTCTTTTCCATAATGCAAGGACAACAGGGCTATATTTGCTCATTTAAGCATACCATTCACAGTGAATCTGACTTACTGCATTGGACTCTCTCTGTCTGCTTCACTGAATAGAAATAGCCATGATCTGTGTTTTAAAAAAAAAAAAAAAATGGCTACAACAGAAGAACTTTTTCAAATACAGTTGAGTTAATGCTTTCNCCATAGGAGCCGTCTCTCACAAGACTCCACTGCTTTCTTTTCCATAATGCAAGGACAACAGGGCTATATTTGCTCATTTAAACATACCATTCACAGTGAATCTGACTTACTGCATTGGACTCTCTCTGTCTGCTTCATTGAATAGAAATAGCCATGATCTGTGTTTAAAAAAAAAAAAATGGCTACAACAGAAGAACTTTTTCAAATACAGTTGAGTTAATGCTTTTCCATTATTGCCCTTAATTTGCATAAAAGTTATACTGACTCAAATCTGGTGGGTCAGTTTTCCCATGCTAAATGTGTAAACTTAGCTAACTGCTAATTGTGTGGATGAAAAATTCCACTAAAACAGTAGAGCTCCTTTCAAGTGTTGATTTAGAGAATATGAGTTTAGCTAACTTGTTCCCACCTCCTTCACACTTACATGCATAGAAATAATACTTACTTGGAAAGGAATAAAACAAAAGTAGTGTCTGAATAAATCAGAATTCTAATTTTATTAACAAGGTCTGGGCTATATTACTTCAGTCATGTGCGACTTTCTGCAACCCTATGAACTATATATATCCTGCCAGGCTCCTCTGTCCATAGGATTCTCCAGGCAAGAATACTAGAGTAGGTGGCCTTCCCTCCTCCAGGGGATCTTCCAGTCTCAGGAATCGAACCTGGGTCTCCTGCATTGGCAGGCAGGTGTTTACCACTAGCACCACCTGGGAAGTCCATTAACAAGGCAGCAGAGTCAATAGCATAAAGTTGGGTTCAGATAGCTCTTGGATCTCATCCTTGCTCTTTCGCTAACTAACTGCATGGTAATTTGTATTGGTAAAGTTGATTACGCTTCATAAGCTTAAAATGAGGATAGTAAAGATTGAAGTAAGGAGGAGAAGGGGACAACAGAGGCTGAGATGGTTGGATGGCATCACTGACTCAATGTGAGAGTTTGAGTAAACTCCAGGAATTGGTGACGGACAGGAAGGCCTGGCATGCCACAGTCGATGGGATAGCAGAGTCAGACATGACTGAGCAACTGAACTGAACTGAGGACTTTATTAATATTTGTATAATTCCCAGTATAGTTCCTGCTGCTCCTGTTAAGTCTTCATTCGTGTCTGATTCTGTGCAACCCCATGGACAGCAGCCCACCAGGCTCCCTCAACCCTGGGATTCTCCAGGCAAGAACACTGGAGTGGGTTGCCATTTCCTTCTCCAAAGAATGAAAGTGAAAAGTGAAAGTGAAGACGCTCAGTCGTGTTTGACTCTTAGCAACCCCATGGACTGCAGCCTACCAGGTGCCTCCATCCATGGCATTTTCCAGGCAAGTGTACTGGAGTGGGTTGCCACTGCCTAGTACCTCCTAAATGAACAAGTAGATAGGAAGAATATCATTCCTGTCCAGCAGAATTGCCCCTTATATCCAATTCCCTTGGGTATTATAAATATTGGGGGGGGCTGTGCTTAGTCCTTCAGTCATCTCTGACTCTTAACTACCCCATAGACTGTAGCCTGCCAGGCTCCTCTGTCCATGGAATTTTCCAGGCAAGAATACTGGAAAATTTCCAGTTTGGGGTTGCCATTTCCTGCTTCAGGCATTCTTCCCCATCTAGGAATTGAACCCATGTCTTTTGCATCTTCTGCATTAGCAGGCAGATTCTTTGTCCCTGCATCACCTGAGAAGCCCATTATATTTACTATCCAAAACATTTCTAAGTAATAAAGCTTATAAGAAATATTCATATCTACAATATTCATGATTATGATCATTAAAAAGCAAAGGATCTAAATTTAAAAAATAAAAGATTTAAAGGATCTACTTCCTTCTGCAAAGGATATTTGCTTTACAGTTAAGGTTACATTTTTTTCTATATTTGAATATCATATCATGCTAAAGATCTTTAAATGACTAGGACCAAACTCATCTGTTATTATAGTCCAATGATTTTATCATTCATCAGCCTATCCAACATTCTTAACTATCCTAGTGTTTCAGAAGAACTCGGAATATATCAGAGTGATGGTGAGATCATTCTGACCCTTTCTAGCTGCCATACTAGTCTCTTTCCTAGATTCCAGGATACCTCCTGAAGTCTTCCATTTGGTCTAAAGTAAATGGAAGCCATATGGACAGCTTTAGACATCAAGAATAGTAGAGAATGAATAAATATTGTTGTTCATAAGCTGAGTTATTCTTGACCATTAACTGTACTATTACAACTACTTGTAATTTTTATTAAAATAATACCAGACCCCCCTCCTCTGGAAATGTCTTATTCAGAGAAGTGAAGTCTCAACTAAATGAATGAAATCACTTAATTACCTTGTTTTTAAGTTGGTAAAGCAGCCAGAACATCCTTAAAAATAATTCACATTTCTGTCCCAATTCCTCAATCCTGGGCATTGCAGCATATGAAAGGGGTGAAGGAAAGGAGAAGGACAAGTCAGAACAACACTGCAGTGACCATCTGTCATTTTAACCCCCTCTCTGTGGTATATTTATATGAAAGTCAGCTGAAGTTTAGCAAAAGCCAACAGTAAATCATCTACACTAACAAAACTGAAAGACTCTTACTAGGAATGTTTAACATTTCCAAAGAACAACCTTAGCCAAAATGAATACAGTCAATATTTTCAAAAAGATGTTGTGCGTTTATTAATAACTACTACGTTTTCTCTGGACAGCTGTTTAAAAGCACCAAGTTTGGAATTTGCAACCACTCAGACTTGAAAGTGTTGGATTCTTTGTATTATTTGGAATCATAAACACTTCCTTCTAGAGAGTCCAAGTAAATAGGAAACATAATGAGAAATCAACATTACTCCCCAATCCCCTGGTACGTTAAATATTTGCTCCCATATAACATTTCCAAATGCCTGCTTTGCATTTGGGCTTCCCACCTGCCAGAGTCTCCTCAAAAGAAGTCCCAGAACACTTGCTGTTCATCCACTCAGTGTGCCCTGCAGACTTCTTTAATTGAAGTGCAGTTTGCACACTTTGGAAGAACTCCTTCAGGACCAAACCAGTGCATGAGAACTTGAGGACCAGCTTTCCCAGAAAGTCACAGGCTTCATTTCTTTGGCAGCCTCTGCAGAAAATACTGCCAAAAAGCAAGGACATGCTACCTATAAATCTTACATCTCCATGTGGGTCAGCAATCAGTCATTTGTAAGCAACCTATATCTGTTTAAGCAGATTGGATAGTATCTTATCCATTTCTATATCTCTATGTATCTACTATCTATCAGAGAGCTATATATGTACAATAAGATTACACACAAAAAGAAGCAGAAAAGGAATCGGTACTTTTTTTTTTCAATGACTGAGACCCTTTACCTGTCTTAAGATTTTCTTAGAAGGCAAATACTGCAGAATATATCATCACCTGAACAAGAAACTCTCTTGATGCTTTGCATGTTAATTGTGTTTGCAGTTTTTTCTTATCACTGTTCTGCTAAGAACTTGGAGAAGGCTAAAACATCAAAGTGATTTTCCGTTTGTTTAACTATTAAATTTCCTTCCATGCAACCTTTGTTTATTTAAAGTATTTCCAACTACACGTTTACAATATGTCTGTTAAATTAGTTAAGAGACTTTAATTGGGCATTGGGGATTAGTTGCACTATTCCCAAATGTCTTTACTAAAAATACATGAGACTAGTGAGCAATTTAGTCATAACCTTGTTACTTTGAGCCACTAGTGATGCCATCATTTTCCCTCTTCACATTTTTACTATGGCTAACTTAAAGTTCAATTCATAGCTTGGTTTGCTCATGTTTCATAAAGTAGGCTGCAATAATTTTAANTGAGCAATTTAGTCATAACCTTGTTACTTTGAGCCACTAGTGATGCCATCATTTTCCCTCTTCACATTTTTACTATGGCTAACTTAAAGTTCAATTCATAGCTTGGTTTGCTCATGTTTCATAAAGTAGGCTGCAATAACTTTAAGTTAAACACAGTGTATCCACCTGCTAAATTTGGAATAGGAAAGGATGGGAAGGTTCCCAAAAAAGCCACATTAAAACTACAAATAGAATTTGTAATTTTTCTATTCATTGCCCAAGAATTCACAATATTATTCTTCCATGAAAAAATATATATTACATTGCCAAAAAGCAGTGTATCTTGCTTAACTATAGGAAATTAAAACTGAAAAACAGAGAATATTTCCTGTGGGAAAAATATTCAACACTATTCATATAATCATGAATCTATGTCATTTCTATGTGTATTAAGAACTAGATAATAACATCATGTCACTTACAGCATTGTCTGGAAAATTTTTTGTGACATCTGTGTGTCCAGAAATCTGCTTGGCATTTGAGAATCATTAATACACAATAAAGAAGTCTGACAAATTGAATCTTGTTTCCCTTACAGCCTGAAGGCATGAGTTCAACCCAGAGAACAACTGAGTTCATACTAAGCCATCAGGCTAGAAGAAGGCATGTTAAATCATCTCCCGTCCAGGAGGATATTCCTCTGCAAGTAAAATTCAAAGTAGTCCTTAAAATTCACTGGGCCCTTGTTTTTCTCTAAATCAAGAATTTCATGATGAAATTCTTCCCATAACCTATCCTGAGATAAGCAATAGGATATAAAGTTTGAGACATGACAAGTCTTTTGATTACAGTTTGAGCCTTACTCTCAATAATCATCTGTGGAAGGAGGAAAGTCCTACATTAAAACTACTGACCAAAAGGATTTTAACATTCCTCTCAGCTTGATTAAACTTTAGACCTCAATTTTCCTGACTATGGGCACCTGACTTCCCTTTTTTGGAGTATTCACTTTAGAACATTTGCCATTGTAAATTCATTCTCTGCCACCTTTACATGTAAATCTTCTACAATCCAGAAATATCTCTCTCAAGGTCCTTGAAGACATCTCTTTGAAATGGGATCATGAAGGAGAGACCCAGTTTCTGTGGCAGGGTAGGAGCCTAACTTCAAGAAGCAAAAATTAGTAAATGCAGATGGCCTAAGCACACAGATTAGCCCACTCTGAACACCCTCCAGGACTTTTCCATTAGCTTGGCTCAGAATGTAAAAATCCTCCCGCTATCTATTTCAGCACTATGGAGTCCATTCCCTCTCCCCTACTGAAATAGTTTGTCTCCTGAACTGAAATATTCTTGAACAAAATCTTCTCTGACTGTGAAACTCATCTGATGCAATTTTTCCTTCATAGTGCTTTTTTTCTCTCAACAAGACAGATGCTCAACCTAAATGATTAGCAACTAGTCTTTACTGCATGAATGGAAAAAAAAAAAAAAGAAACCTTTACAAAATGAAAAAGTTCTGGCTATTACTGAAATTCCTTTTGTGGGAGATTAATTTATAAAGATTGTAGGTTACATATGTTCTGATAGCTTTAATATGAGTAAGTCAGCTCAGTACTGTTCCAACCTCTTTAACTAGAATACATCCACTTGAAATAGTCCTTTTTCTTTCTGACATACTAGATATGAGTTTACTTGCTCCCAAGTTTTTTGGTTTTTTTGCTTTTTTCTTTTACCTCCTCCTCCCCTCTTCACTCCCAGGACACTATTCTATCTTCAGTTCTTAATAAGTAATTTTGATTGATGCTTACTGAGGATGAGGGCACCAGTGAGAAAGAAGTCTGAATAAAGATATGAGAAAATAATTTCTCCATTATCTCTTTAATGATTCCCTGGTGGTGCCAATTCCCTCCAGTCCTGTAAAACCAGGCAACAAAGATAAAAGTATATTCCTGCTGATGAGTCTACTGTTACATGAAGAATGAATCTCATTGTGGCTGATGGCAAAAGGTTAACAAGCAAATGATTAACTTACACACAGAGGCTCCTTCCTCTTCCTGTGCTTTCAAAGTGTTCAATAGAGAAGGAAAAGATTGTGCCAGGGAAGACGACACTATTTATGACTTTCTGGCAGAAATTCCAATATTTTTCTTTAATTTACTAATGCTGAGTTCTTTTTCATTTTTATGAACTTGTAAAGTCAACTATATTAGGAGCAAAATGTATAGCTAAGGTAATTGCTTCTATAAATCAAGGGAATGAAAAGTAGCAGTAATAAATTAAAATAAAAACACTCTAAAATACTTTCCTATTAAAATGATATGTAAAAAATTTGAAGTTTATATTAGTCTCATTCCCTATGAACTCAAGATCTCAGAAGACTTGCACTTGAATAGTGAATGAAGTGTATATCACACACATCCTTCAACTATTTTATATCATGTTGTGTGTGTGCATATATACATGGTGTCAGTAAAGCCATGAGAAGAATGACTCAATGCCATGAAATATTCTCTAGTGTCAAGAGAAAGAGCTAGTATTGACTGAAATTTATTCAGATAGCAAAAGAGAAATTCCACATGAGTCAAATACTTCAGCATTAAAGAAAATATACTAAATAATGCTCCCAAAAATAATGATTTATGTTCCTTTCAGGAACAATAAAATAAATATATTTATTATTTATTTAATTTTAAAGCAGAATTATTTCATTGTAAAAACATTGTCTCAATCAGATGCGTTAGCAACTGAAGAGACAAAAATGTCTAATAATATCAGAGGATAGTACAAATGTAACATAAATGGGTGAAGCTTTATATTTCAGTAAGAAGCAGGATTGAGTAAGGAGTAGTATTCTAGTTCTAAGCTAGAAAGAATGCGCACTACCCATCTCAGAGCATTCTAAGTCATTTTAAAAACTATCTCCTGACCCTCACAGGAGGGTCTGTCTGCTGCCTAGATATGTTCCCCAAATTTCTAAGTATACAATCCCTGAAGTTTTGGATGACCCTGTTTGAGGGGTCTGAAATGTATATTTGTATAATTTAAGCATACCTAGGAGATAAAAGTCCATTCTAGTTGTAATAGTCATAAGTCAGGTCAATGAGTTGTATTTGAATTGGTAGGTGGTTTTCAAAAAGAAGCATAAACAGAGAGAACATAAACTATTTTGATCACTCTTTGCCCCTTTCTCTGTCTCATTCTTGATGCACAGACCTGGTTATACTAACTAATACCAATATACTTATCTTCCCCAGTGCTTCTGCATTTTTTCACTTAGATATATTTTCTGGGGTATGATTATCACAGTCTCTTAATGAATTCATGATGGATAATTTAGAAATATATTTTACCTCTAGGTCCTGTCACTTGAAATGTTTGATATTAAATGATTAGTTTGATCTTTGGTGTGTTTCAGAAACTTTCACCCAAGTTCAAATCATTATTTGCAAAAGTGGTCTAAGCACTAGCGCTGAGAAATGGAAAGGAAGCAAGCCTAATGAGTCCTTTTGGGGTTTATAAAAGCAATAAAAAACTTGGAAGGACCAAGAGGCAGTAAACTGATTGATGGTCCCTGTGTACTGCGGCATACAACACACCCATGGGGTGCTCACAAGTGTGTATTCTTTCAAATCTGTAGGAGGCTTTCAATGACAATTTAAGTTTTATCTCATGTGCTGTAGTAAGCAGTTCAGGAAGAGTAATTAATAAATAGCAACAATTATATGTAAACTGAGTTTGTAGAAAAGTAGATATCTTGTGGTGCTATGAAAATAAAGACTGATTTAGTTACTACTTAAATCTAATTATAGAACAGATTTTGTTCTCATTAAAACTAGCTTTTCTTCTACTAGATAACATTTGATATATTTTGCCACATGCCAACCTCTATTTCCCAAAGCAGTTATGTCAGATTCTCCTCCAAAGTCCTCCTAAACAAGAATTAAGTTAAAAATCTAAAAGTCCTCGGGTAGTATATATATCAGGAAACAGCAGCCACATTCCCAGTGAATAGACAGCTCAATGAAAAGCAGCTACTATTTTCACAATGTGTTTTGATCAATTTAGGACTTCGGGTCCTTGGAGCCCAGATTCATGCCCATCTGGCAGTGCTGAGAGACACACACTTAAATATCTGATGTGCAGCAGAGCTAACATTATAATATGGGAACCAGGCAGTCACTCACTTCTGATTTTCACCACTCACCAAGTGCAACATATTTCCCGATTCTGCTGTCCAAAATGCAGGAAGAGCAGCAAGGAAGAAAGAGACAAGATGGTAATGTAAGAAAGAGCTAATAAAAGAAACAAATGATTCACAAGCAATCTGGCAAGCAGTGATGAGGCCTATTGTGCCTCCAGTTCACTATGCTAAAGACAAAAAGGCCTTTATCTTTCCCTAAACAGAAAATGCTCCAGTTAGGTTTCTCCTCTTGAAAGCTTGCAGATATTGCCACAAAATGCCCCTTACCTGTCCTTAGAGGATAATGGGAGGAAGTCAGTGTCTTCTTGTATGATCGCAACAGACTTTCTTCATACAAATGTTCTGTATNTTAAGCATACCTAGGAGATAAAAGTCCATTCTAGTTGTAATAGTCATAAGTCAGGTCAATGAGTTGTATTTGAATTGGTAGGTGGTTTTCAAAAAGAAGCATAAACAGAGAGAACATAAACTATTTTGATCACTCTTTGCCCCTTTCTCTGTCTCATTCTTGATGCACAGACCTGGTTATACTAACTAATACCAATATACTTATCTTCCCCAGTGCTTCTGCATTTTTTCACTTAGATATATTTTCTGGGGTATGATTATCACAGTCTCTTAATGAATTCATGATGGATAATTTAGAAATATATTTTACCTCTAGGTCCTGTCACTTGAAATGTTTGATATTAAATGATTAGTTTGATCTTTGGTGTGTTTCAGAAACTTTCACCCAAGTTCAAATCATTATTTGCAAAAGTGGTCTAAGCACTAGCGCTGAGAAATGGAAAGGAAGCAAGCCTAATGAGTCCTTTTGGGGTTTATAAAAGCAATAAAAAACTTGGAAGGACCAAGAGGCAGTAAACTGATTGATGGTCCCTGTGTACTGCGGCATACAACACACCCATGGGGTGCTCACAAGTGTGCATTCTTTCAAATCTGTAGGAGGCTTTCAATGACAATTTAAGTTTTATCTCATGTGCTGTAGTAAGCAGTCCAGGAAGAGTAATTAATAAATAGCAACAATTATATGTAAACTGAGTTTGTAGAAAAGTAGATATCTTGTGGTGCTATGAAAATAAAGACTGATTTAGTTACTACTTAAATCTAATTATAGAACAGATTTTGTTCTCATTAAAACTAGCTTTTCTTCTACTAGATAACATTTGATATATTTTGCCACATGCCAACCTCTATTTCCCAAAGCAGTTATGTCAGATTCTCCTCCAAAGTCCTCCTAAACAAGAATTAAGTTAAAAATCTAAAAGTCCTCGGGTAGTATATATATCAGGAAACAGCAGCCACATTCCCAGTGAATAGACAGCTCAATGAAAAGCAGCTACTATTTTCACAATGTGTTTTGATCAATTTAGGACTTCGGGTCCTTGGAGCCCAGATTCATGCCCATCTGGCAGTGCTGAGAGACACACACTTAAATATCTGATGTGCAGCAGAGCTAACATTATAATATGGGAACCAGGCAGTCACTCACTTCTGATTTTCACCACTCACCAAGTGCAACATATTTCCCGATTCTGCTGTCCAAAATGCAGGAAGAGCAGCAAGGAAGAAAGAGACAAGATGGTAATGTAAGAAAGAGCTAATAAAAGAAACAAATGATTCACAAGCAATCTGGCAAGCAGTGATGAGGCCTATTGTGCCTCCAGTTCACTATGCTAAAGACAAAAAGGCCTTTATCTTTCCCTAAACAGAAAATGCTCCAGTTAGGTTTCTCCTCTTGAAAGCTTGCAGATATTGCCACAAAATGCCCCTTACCTGTCCTTAGAGGATAATGGGAGGAAGTCAGTGTCTTCTTGTATGATCGCAACAGACTTTCTTCATACAAATGTTCTGTATTCTTGTATATGCTTATAGACATATATATTTTTTCTTTTAGACAATTAATTATACTAGTGGTCTCAGGTGTACAATTTTATTTTCAAATAATATTGAAATATTAAAATAATAGTTCCAATCCATAATTTATAATATGAAACATTCATATTTTATATTTTATGGTAATATATGCTAAGAAAAAATAGATATTGCTTTCATTTCCTTACTGTTTGTGGATATGACATTTGGTAGCAGCTCTCTAGCATTTACTTTAAGTATAAGCAGTGTGGGTTGTTACCAGGGTGGGAAGAATGAAAATAAAAGCCCCTTTCCTTGCAATTCTTTAGCAAAAGTTTTGATAAAGTTTTAAAGTTCCTTATCTTTGAGTCCTCTATAAAAGCATAAAAATACACACAGAGCAAAATCCAACAATTATTCAGTAAAGACTGACAGAACCAGTCACCACATAATAACAAACTGAGATTGAAAATGAAATGTGGATTTAAATGTTTTATCACCCAAAGTATATGCTTTTCTGAGATAAATCAAATTACTTTCCATTTTTCAGTTACTTATTTAAAAACAGGTAAATATTTCATACCCATCAAGAGTGTTTTCTTGATATATGCAAAAACGATAATAGAAGAAGAGGGCAACAGATAAAGAGATGGTTGGATGGCATCACTGATTCAATGGACATGAACTTGGGCAAACTCCAGCAGACAGTGAAGGACAGGGAAGCCTCGCATCCTGCAGTCCATGGGGTAGCAAAGAGTCGGACATGACTTGGAAACTGAACAACACAATAAAGACAATAGAGGAAAACATTAAATCATAACTAATTCCTATATATTTAAACTTCATCTGTACACTTTATTAAAGAGAAAGTATTTTCTTTCTTCTCTTTTTTCTTTCAAAAATATTTACTAAGTTCCTATGAGTGACAGACATTATTCCAGGCACCAGAAAGACATCACTGAAAAAAATAATAATAATTCTTGCCCTTGAGAAGCTTACAATCTAGACAGTAAATATACACCTAATGAAGGAAGAAATAAAGCTGTCATTATTTGCAGATGACATTATATTGTAACAAAAAATCCCAAAGATGCCACCAGAACTATTCATTAATGAATTTGGTAAAGCTGTTGGATAAAAAATTAATATACAGAAATCCATTATATTTCTACATTACTAACAACAATATATCAGAAAGAGAAATTAAATAAGCCCATTTCTTATCACATCAAAGGGAATAAAATACCCAAAAATAAACTTACTTCAAGGATTTCCCTGGTTGCTCAGGTAGTAAGAATCTGCCTGCAATGAAGGAGACTTGGGTTTGATCCCTGAGAGAGGAAGATTTCCTGGAGGAGGGTATGGCAACCCACTCCAGTATTCTTGCCTAGAGAATTTCATGGACAGAGGAGCCCAGTGGGCTACAGTCCATGGGGGGCAAAGAGTCAGACAGAACTGAGTGACCAAGCACACACACAGGGAGGCAAAAAATCTGTACTCTGAAATCTGTAAGACACTGCTAAAGAAAACTAAAGATGACACAAAGAGATGGAAAGACAAACTGTGTTTTGAATTGGTTGTTGTTTCTATTCAGTTGCTAAGTCATGCCCAATTCTTTGGGCCCTTATGGCTTGCAGCACGCCAGGCTTCCCTGTCTTTCACTGTTTCTCAAAGTTTGCTCAAACTCATGTCCATTGAGTCAGTGCAGCTATTAAACCATCTCATCCTCTGCTTCCCACTTGTCCTTTTGTTTTGAGTCTCTCCCCGCATCAGGGTCTTTTCCAATGAGCTGGCTTTTCACATTAAGTGGCCAAAGTATTGGAGCTTCAGCTTCAGCATTAGTCCTTCCAGTGAAAATTCAGGGTTGATCTTTAAGATTAACTGGATGGATCTCCTAGAAGTCCAAGGGATTCTCAACAGTCTTATTCAGCACCACAGTCTGAAAGTATCAGTTCTCTGGTGCTCAGCCTTCTTTATGGTCCAATTCTCAAATCTATATATAACTACTGGAAAAACAATAGCTTTGACTATACAGATGTTGGTCAGCAAAGTGATGTCTTTACTTTTCAATATGCTGTCTGGGTTTGTCATAGCTTTTCTTCCAAGGAGCAAGCCTCTTTTAATTTCACGGCTGCAGTCACTGTCCACAGTGATTTTACAGCCCAAGAAAATAAAATCTGTCATTGCTTCCACTTTTTCCCTTCAATTTGCCATGAAGTGATGGGACTAGATGCCATGATCTTTATTTTTTGAATGTTGAGTTTCAAGTCAGCTTTTTCACTCTCCTCTTTCACCCTCACCAAGAGTCTCCTTAATTCCACTTCACTTTCTGCCATTAGAATGGTATTATCTGCATATCTGAGGTAATTGATATTTCTCCCAGCAGTCTTGATTCCAGCTTTTGATTCATCCAGCCCAGCATTTTGCATGATGCACTCTGCATATTAGTTAAATAAGCAAGGTGACAATATACAGCCTTCATATACACTGCCCGATTTTGGACCAGTCATTTGTTCCATACCTGGTTCTGACTATTGCTTCTTGACCCACATACAGGTTTTTCAGGAGACAGGTATGGTGGACTGGTATTCCCATCTCTTTAAGAATTTCCCAGACTTTGTTGTGATCCACATAGTCAAAGTCTTTAGCATAGTCAATGAAGCAGAAGTAGATGGTTTTCTGGAATTCCCTTGTTTTTTCTATGATCTAATGAATGCTGGAAATTTAATCTCTGGTTCTTCTGCCTTTTGTAAACCCAGCTTGTCCACCTGAAAGTTCTCAGTTCACATACTGGTGAAATCTAGCTTCAAGGATTTTGAGCATAACTTTCCTAGTATGTGGAATTAGTGCAATTGTATAGTATTTTGAATATTCTTCATCATTGCCCTTCTTTGGTATTGGAATGAACACTGACATTTTCCAGTCCTGAGGCCACTGCTGAGTTTTCCAAATTTGCTGGCATATTGAGTGTAGCACTTTAACAGCATCATCTTTTAGGATGTGAGATAGCTCAACTGGGATTCGTCACCTCCACTAGATATATTCATAGTAATGCTTCCTAAGGTTCATAGTAATCTTCTTGGATTGAAAGAATTAATATTGTTAAGATATTTCCCAAGGCAATCTATAGGTTTAATGCAATCTCTATCAAATTACCAATGGCATTTTTGAGAGAACTAGAACAAATAATCCTGATTTCAGACTATAATACAAAGCTATAGGAATCAAAACAGTATGGCATTTGCACAAAAATAGACACATAGATCAATAAAATAAAGAGCCTAGAAATAAACCCGCAACTTATGGCCAAATAATCTATGACAAAAAAAGCAAGAATGTATGGTGTAGAAAAGATATTATCTTCAATAAGTAGTGCTAGAAAAACCAAACAGCTACACATAAAAGAATAAAATTAAAATATTCTCTAATATGATACACAAAAATAAACTCAAAATGGATTAAAGACCTAAATGTAAGAATGGATACTCTAAAACTCCTCAAGGAAAATATAGGTAGAACACTCTGACAGAAATCACACCTATATTTTTTTGGATCTGTCTCCTAACATATAAGAAGTAAACGTAAACACAAGCTAACTGAACCTAATTAAACTTGAAACTAAATTAAACTTAAACTTCCTTTGCACAGCAAAGGAAACCATAAACAAAACAAAAAGACAACCTATTGAATGGGAGAAAATATTTGCAAATGATATGATTGATAATGAATTAACATGCAATATATAAAAATAGTTCGTACAACTCAACATCGAAAAACCAACAACTTGATTTGAAAATGTGCATTAGTACTGAATTTTCAAAAGAGGAAATGCAGATGATCAACAGGCATATAAAAAGATGCTCAAAATCACTAATCATCACAAAAATGCAAATCAAACCACAATGAGATTTCACCTCATGCCTGTCAGAATGGCTATTATTAAAAAGAATATAAACAACAAATTGTTGTTGAAAATGTGGAGAAAAAGGGAACCCTTGAACCTGTTGGTTGGAATTTAAATTGGTGCAGTCACTGTGGGAAACAGAAGGTTCTCTAAAACTAAAAATATAAGTACTATAAGACTCAACAATTCAACTCCTGGGTATAAATCCAAAAAAAGCAAAAGTACTAATTCGAAAAGATACATGTACCCCAATGTTCCTAGAAACAATATTTACAATTACCAGGATATGATAGCAACCTGAATGCCCATCAGTAGATGAATGGATAATGAAGATGTGGTACATATTAAAGGAAGACTACTCAGACATTAAAAAAAGAATGAAATTTTGTCATTTGTAGCAACATGGATGGAATTGGATGGCATTATTATAAGTGAAATAAGTCAGACAGAGAAAGACAAACACTGTATAATATCAAGTATATGTAGAATATAAAAAATACAGCAAACTCGTGAATATAACAAAAAAGAAGCAGATTCACAGTCATATAAAAGTAAAATTGCCTTATCATAGGAAGGCATATTCACTTGGGTGTGCCCTGGGTAAATGACTGCCTCTATTGGAAAACATAGCTACTTTGGTTTTGCTCCTGTACTATTTCTGATACTCAGATGTGGTCCAGAGCATAGGATTTGGGTAGTCAGTTTTGAGAAATGTTCATGGGAAAAAAATTTAAGAAAAAAACATTTTTGATACACATTGTCCTGTCACTGTAACAGAATATAGGTAAATATTGATAGATTCATAAGTAAATAGACTTTAAAAGTATTTAATAGGAAATAAAATATATTTAAGCTTTTACTAAGATTTTCTGTGCACACATATCAAAGTATAAAATAGAAAACTGCATATTTTCAAAATTATACTCTTGAGAAACAAAATAGTTGCACTATAATCCAAAAATTTTTGTAGGACAAGATCAACATCTACCAGTTTATAAGAAACAGTTTGAAACTGGCTATTTCAAAGTGTATTGAATTTCCTAATGGAAACGTGTTTGTTTTTTTTTTTAAGTATAATGGGTTATTTCAAGAAAATCTTTATAATGTAAACAGTCCATTCATCAATAATAGGAAATCTTTATTTGAGCTATGTAATGATTGAATCAACCTAGGAAAAGATATTTCATTAACTCTGTCCTTAGTTTTGTACTCTTCAACATTTTTAACATGAAGATACAATTTTCTTAAAGTNTATAATGTAAACAGTCCATTCATCAATAATAGGAAATCTTTATTTGAGCTATGTAATGATTGAATCAACCTAGGAAAAGATATTTCATTAACTCTGTCCTTAGTTTTGTACTCTTCAACATTTTTAACATGAAGATACAATTTTCTTAAAGTAAGCTTATAAAATTTATGAAAGATAAGGAAATTCTGGAAAGAACATAATTCGTTTGATAGAATGAAGATCCAAATAGATCTTGACAAATGTGAATAAGAGGCCACATCTAAGAGGATGAAATGAAATAATAGTTGTTCATCTGATCTCTTTAGTTGGGCTAAAAGCCTAATTTTACACTCACATAGTACCTTGTGCATATCTGAGTCTCAGACACCACGTTAAAATAGTACATTATGTGATAAAAATCCCACAGTATTTTGCAATTATATGTTTACCTACTATTTCCCTAGAACAGTATATGCCTAATCATCTTCACACTTTATCTAGCTGAGTGCCTAGTATATTGATAATTTTTACAGAGCTGAACAGAAATATAACTTAAAATAATACCTCAACAATAACGCACAACAAAACAAACAGATGGCATGAGAATCAGAATGTAAATGGACATGAGGAAGAGCTATGAGTGACCTTCAAATATTAGAGATAGTGTCACAGAGAAGCACGCATAACACCATTGTTCATAATTACAAGGTAGTAGAATTAGCTAATATGTAGTATTTACAAGGACATATATAAGTGCCCTATATCAAGAGAAATTTAAAAAAAATTTTAAATGGAAATTATGGTCATGTATTATTTTCAGTTTTCTAGCCATGATGTTTAAAAATATATATTAGTGACCACTTCTGGTATTAATAAAAGAAAATCATATATCCATTTAGTCAATAATGTTCTCTGTGTTCTGGGTAGAGGTCTGTGCTCTGAGGACACAGAAACCACAATTCTGTACTCAAGAAATGTATGATTTAATGGAAGATACAAACAAGTAAATAGAAAATAATGATTATTCTGTGACAATTGCTAGAAAGTGCAACAATGAGAACACATAGAAAAGACAACCCCCTCTTGGAAGATCAGGGAAAAATTCCTTTCCTTGACTCTACAATTTGGAAAGTTGAGGTAAGTGAACTTCAATTTCTTTGAAATCCTGATTAGATACAGTTTCCCACCTTCCATCCCTCAGAGAATATGTACTGAAAAAGTTACACTACTTACCTTCAAAGTCAGTGGGAAGTCTGAAGATGCTTTTGTCTGAATGATAGCCCTTCACGACACATAAGTGTCACTCCTCCCACTGTTGTGATAGCATTAAAATTTCTATTACATATACACACATACAAGAAATTTGGCTATTTCTATTATCTTTAATTGTATTAATTGGCATATGACAGACAATATTCTGAGGATATAGTAACTTTTCTATTCATTTTCTATCACTGCTATCCCCTAAAATAGCAATAATTAGAATCTCACAATTATGTCAAAATCAATCAATACTTAGATTTATAACAGTAAATAACCCAATCCAATCTAAAGATAATTCTTGCATGAGGCAGTGAAAAAAAATCATATATATACCCTACTTTTTATTCTTGAATGTTTTTTTATTGGTGATGGTGATCAGTTGCTTTCAATGAGGATTATAAAATATGACCAATTCTGATTTTTATTTCTAAAGTACTATAATAGAAAACAATGTGTCTTAGAACTTCATTTTAAAAAAATGAGAACTGCTAAGAAACATCTTGTGTCCATTGTATAATACTAAACTACAACATATTCTAAAAATTTTTAAAGCTAAGGTTTTCTTTGACATTTAACAACAAAGTAAATGGATAATGAACATATAGAGACTGTTGAGGTCAAACTGAAATTGTCTAAATTTAGAAGATTTTCAAAAAAGCCTGCATAGTATATTGAATCAACATATACTGAAGACATATTTCTCTTTAAATGTGGTTAAATAAAATAATTAAAATATTATACCTTTTATATTCTGAAGTTAATTTTTATATAAGCTGAGACAATTATTCCTATATTACTCTTTAAGGCTGCATAGATTTTTATAACACAAAAACTAGCTCCTTGAGATTTGTCACTTTAAAAATCACAACAAAAATTTTAGGACACTGGATCTGAAGGAAAGATACTCTGAAGGAGTAATTAACAGTACTTTCAGATATGTTTGACACACTTCTCCAAAAATACTGCAGCATTAGAAATCTGGCAGTTCTTTAAAACGTCCAGAATAATCTTGGGAACAGGATGTGAATACTTTCAGGTGTGTTAAATAATTTATTTGCATTTACCTGTTGCTAATTGTGGTTTAACTTTCATCAGAAACATGGAAATTGCTGTCATAAACTCTCTTCCTCATGGTGCATAGTAATTTTTAACACTTCTCATTTTATTTTTTTCAGATCTATATTCTGACTCCGAGCATTTTCCTATTTTTTATAAGCAATTACTATGTGTCTGGGGGCAATGTGGTCACTGCCTCAGGAAAGGGGGAAAGAAAAAAAAANTCCTTTGGGGAAATGGAAATAAAAATAATATTTGTTAGTAAAGTATGTCCTCTGAAGGAGAGAGATGACAGCTTCCTAGTTAAAAAACTTGTTATAAACGTGGGTATTGGTATTCACAAACCTCAATTCAAGTACAGCTTCCTACATTCATAGCTGTATAATGGGGAAAGTTACCAAAGTGTTCTAAATTGGAATTTATGATTTTTTAAAATAGCACTTTCCTCTTAGAGTTGTGTTATGGACTAAAAGTTTGTATCCCCCTGTTGAAATCCTATCAATGTGATGATATAAAGAGGTAGGACTTTTGAGAGGTATATAGGTCATGAGAGCAGGACCCNTAAAATAGCACTTTCCTCTTAGAGTTGTGTTATGGACTAAAAGTTTGTATCCCCCTGTTGAAATCCTATCAATGTGATGATATAAAGAGGTAGGACTTTTGAGAGGTATATAGGTCATGAGAGCAGGACCCTCATAAACGGCATTCAGTTCAGTTCAGTCGCTCAGTCGTGTCTGACTCTTTGTGACCCCATGAACTGCAGCATGCCAGGAATCCTTGTCCATCATGAACTCTTAGAGTTTACCCAAATTCATGTCCATTGAGTTGGTGATGCCATCCAACCATCCCATCCTCTGTCGTCCCCTTCTCTTCCTGCCCTCACTCTTCCCCAACATCAGGATCTTTTCAAATGAGTCAGCTCTTCACATCAGGTGTTCAAAATATTGCCGTTTCAGTTTCATCATCAGTCCTTCCAAAGAACACCCAGGACTGATTTCATTAGCGCCCTTTAAGAGACTGCAGAGAGCTCTCTCTCATCCTTTCCACCCTAGGGGAAACACAGCAAGAAGACAGTCATCTGTGAACCATAAAGTGGGTTCTCACTAGACACTGAATCTGCTAACTCCTTAATCTGGAACTTCCCAGGCTCCAGAACTATAAGAAATAAATCTCTATCGTTGGCAAACCACCCAGTCTATGGTATTCTGTTACAGCAGTCTTACCAGAATTAGACAAGTTGTTATGAGCATGATATTAATTTGCTTATGTATAATGTGTTGCACAGTATTTAGCACATAATATGTGTGCCTTTGTTTCTGGTATTGAGATAAACATAATTTCCAAAAGAATAACTTAGGTCACAATCACTGTCTTGTGAAAATGGCTTCTATCAAAGGTTACTATGAATTTTTTAAAAATATATCTGTCATCTGTTTCTATATAATTCTCTTAGGACATAGTAACAACAATAGCATCAATCATTATATAAGATTGCAGCCCATTTTAGCTTTTCATAGAATCAGAAGAGCCCAAAACTTATATACCAAAAATCCTATCTAGAATAATTCTTGGTATGCCATTTTTTCAGGTGAAATCTATCTACTTGCTTTTCCCATTTAGTCAAATACTTATTCAATGAATATATATATATAAACTTACAAATCTGAGAATGCAACTATATAGGAAATAGGATGACAGAATATTCAGTTTTAACATATATATAGCATAGTTAATATCTATTCCTCCCTTTCTTCTTTTGCCCTTATTTCTGACTCCTGCTTTATTTTGTGAGACCATTCTGTTATGTCTAAGGGAACATTAATAGACAATTTTTAACACTTTCAGGCCAATGGAGGAAATTTCAGGTGTTAAAAAAAATTAGATTACCTGTTAAAGTAATGTAGAAATTTCTTAGAAAATAATTTGAACTCACTCTGTGAATCATGTTCTTTAAAACTTTCTGAAACTCCTTTGCAGCTTATGAGTTAATGTTTTATCACAAACTTTTAAAACAATTTCAAGGCAACTGAGTTTAGACTGGACAGAAGAAATGAGATTCCCTGTTCTAATGCATCTTAGCTTGCTAATTTGGGCAATTTATTTAATCATCTGTAAAATGGGAGATCTTTATGTTAAAAACATAACATAAAAGGACTACTATGTGGATGAAAGTAAATGACATATTATGAAAATACTACAATATAAGCCATATATAAATGTTGAACAGTTATAAGTTGCTGATGGTATTAGCTTTTATAGTCTGTTGACTATATATTTTAAAAATGCTATTAAGCTGTCAGCAAATGTGCATTATTTTCTTTAAAATGTAAATGCAACAGATAGAAAAGAGTTTCATTTATACTGGTTATTCTGCTTTACATTTTCTCCATTCTTTGGCAAAAAATAAGAAATCCATTTTTCTTCTAAAGCTACTTCTACAGAATTTCTGTTTCCTTGAGACTATTAATGACAGTCATCTGCCAAGAGTTTTTTTTTCTCAAAGGATCTCATGCTGAAAGTAGGAGATGAAAAAAATATCTATTCATAAGTATATGATTACCATATTGGGCAGTGTATATTTTCATTCCTGTGAATTTATGCTGCAGAGCTTCTTTGAAATTAATGTCTCTTGTATTTTCCCTTGTTCTCAATATATAGAAAGAGTCTATTCTGTTTTATAATCTATTGTTTATTCAACTTTCAGAAAATAGATAGCTGAGATACATTTGTTTTGAAGAAATTACATAGCTATATTTAGTACCACTACCTACATGGTCTGAGTTTAGATCAATACAGGAGTCGCAAACTACAAGTCCCAAATGTTAAAGCAGTACATCTCAGAACTCATGCATAAATCTGAACACTAAATTTCACAATGGAATTCTAGGTATTTTTTTAACTTTACTTTTTCTTATTTTACCTATTCCATCTAACTTTGGGTCAGTCATTAGAGTTCTCTCCACATCTTATTATACCACTGACTTGACAGTTTAATAGATGTACCAAGAATACTAAAATAAATAGGTTACCCATATAAATAATAAACAACTGAAGAAGTATTACAAACTGACATATCCAAGAATACAAATGAACAAAATATTAGTTATACATCTGACTAAATCTGGCCACAGCAATGATCAAAAGAGACCAATCAGAAAAGCTTCCTGAAAAAAAATGCATTTTTGAAGTTGGAAAGGTAAGCGCAAGAAGAGGCCTGGAGGCAGAAACAACAATATGAAACTCAGAATGATGAGCATGGATAGGGAAGAAGATTCTGCCATAGATTAACCAGATGAAAACTTGATGAACAAATGTAGATAAAAATGAATGCCTGGGATGCACTTTTAACAAGTAGTTTTCCATGGAAAGATCAGAAAATTAGCCTTTATCCCAGCTAGTGTTAATTGCAAATGCCAAGGTCTTTCATGAGCTGTTGCAGGTTTCTGAACCATGTGTATTTTTGTTATTTTTTTTTTTCTGAGTGGTGGCTATAGTATTGCAAAAGACACATGGCATTAGATCACTATAGGTATCCAGTTTAAAAGCAATCAGCAAATCATGTAGCTGCAATGGTTTCCTACAACTCACTCCTCAGAGAAGCCATTTCTGAATACTATCTGTTACCTGAATGATTTTACAATATTGTTGAAATTGTTTTGTCAATTCTTGCAAACTTTCATGCCATCAGCNCAAATGAGTCAGCTCTTCACATCAGGTGTTCAAAATATTGCCGTTTCAGTTTCATCATCAGTCCTTCCAATGAACACCCAGGACTGATTTCATTAGCGCCCTTTAAGAGACTGCAGAGAGCTCTCTCTCATCCTTTCCACCCTAGGGGAAACCCAGCAAGAAGACAGTCATCTGTGAACCATAAAGTGGGTTCTCACTAGACACTGAATCTGCTAACTCCTTAATCTGGAACTTCCCAGGCTCCAGAACTATAAGAAATAAATCTCTACCGTTGGCAAACCACCCAGTCTATGGTATTCTGTTACAGCAGTCTTACCAGAATTAGACAAGCCATTAATTTGCTTATGTATAATGTGTTGCACAGTATTTAGCACATAATATGTGTGCCTTTGTTTCTGGTATTGAGATAAACATAATTTCCAAAAGAATAACTTAGGTCACAATCATCACTGTCTTGTGAAAATGGCTTCTATCAAAGGTTACTATGAATTTAAAAAAAATATATCTGTCATCTGTTTCTATATAATTCTCTTAGGACATAGTAACAACAATAGCATCAATCATTATATAACATTGCAGCCCATTTTAGCTTTTCATAGAATCAGAAGAGCCCAAAACTTATATACCAAAAATCCTATCTAGAATAATTCTTGGTATGCCATTTTTTCAGGTGAAATCTATCTACTTGCTTTTCCCATTTAGTCAAATACTTATTCAATGAATATATATATATAAACTTACAAATCTGAGAATGCAACTATATAGGAAATAGGATGACAGAATATTCAGTTTTAACATATATATAGCATAGTTAATATCTATTCCTCCCTTTCTTCTTTTGCCCTTATTTCTGACTCCTGCTTTATTTTGTGAGACCATTCTGTTATGTCTAAGGGAACATTAATAGACAATTTTTAACACTTTCAGGCCAATGGAGGAAATTTCAGGTGTTAAAAAAATTAGATTACCTGTTAAAGTAATGTAGAAATTTCTTAGAAAATAATTTGAACTCACTCTGTGAATCATGTTCTTTAAAACTTTCTGAAACTCCTTTGCAGCTTATGAGTTAATGTTTTATCACAAACTTTTAAAACAATTTCAAGGCAACTGAGTTTAGACTGGACAGAAGAAATGAGATTCCCTGTTCTAATGCATCTTAGCTTGCTAATTTGGGCAATTTATTTAATCATCTGTAAAATGGGAGATCTTTATGTTAAAAACATAACATAAAAGGACTACTATGTGGATGAAAGTAAATGACATATTATGAAAATACTACAATATAAGCCATATATAAATGTTGAACAGTTATAAGTTGCTGATGGTATTAGCTTTTATAGTCTGTTGACTATATATTTTAAAAATGCTATTAAGCTGTCAGCAAATGTGCATTATTTTCTTTAAAATGTAAATGCAACAGATAGAAAAGAGTTTCATTTATACTGGTTATTCTGCTTTACATTTTCTCCATTCTTTGGCAAAAAATAAGAAATCCATTTTTCTTCTAAAGCTACTTCTACAGAATTTCTGTTTCCTTGAGGCTATTAATGACAGTCATCTGCCAAGAGTTTTTTTCTCAAAGGACCTCATGCTGAAAGTAGGAGATGAAAAAAATATCTATTCATAAGTATATGATTACCATATTGGGCAGTGTATATTTTCATTCCTGTGAATTTATGTTGCAGAGCTTCTTTGAAATTAATGTCTCTTGTATTTTCCCTTGTTCTCAATATATAGAAAGAGTCTATTCTGTTTTATAATCTATTGTTTATTCAACTTTCAGAAAATAGATAGCTGAGATACATTTGTTTTGAAGAAATTACATAGCTATATTTAGTACCACTACCTACATGATCTGAGTTTAGATCAATACAGGAGTCACAAACTACAAGTCCCAAATGTTAAAGCAGTACATCTCAGAACTCATGCATAAATCTGAACACTAAATTTCACAATGGAATTCTAGGTATTTTTTTAACTTTACTTTTTCTTATTTTACCTATTCCATCTAACTTTGGGTCAGTCATTAGAGTTCTCTCCACATCTTATTATACCACTGACTTGACAGTTTAATAGATGTACCAAGAATACTAAAATAAATAGGTTACCCATATAAATAATAAACAACTGAAGAAGTATTACAAACTGACATATCCAAGAATACAAATGAACAAAATATTAGTTATACATCTGACTAAATCTGGCCACAGCAATGATCAAAAGAGACCAATCAGAAAAGCTTCCTGAAAAAAAATGCATTTTTGAAGTTGGAAAGGTAAGCGCAAGAAGAGGCCTGGAGGCAGAAACAACAATATGAAACTCAGAATGATGAGCATGGATAGGGAAGAAGATTCTGCCATAGATTAACCAGATGAAAACTTGATGAACAAATGTAGATAAAAATGAATGCCTGGGATGCACTTTTAACAAGTAGTTTTCCATGGAAAGATCAGAAAATTAGCCTTTATCCCAGCTAGTGTTAATTGCAAATGCCAAGGTCTTTCATGAGCTGTTGCAGGTTTCTGAACCATGTGTATTTTTGTTATTTTTTTTTTTCTGAGTGGTGGCTATAGTATTGCAAAAGACACATGGCATTAGATCACTATAGGTATCCAGTTTAAAAGCAATCAGCAAATCATGTAGCTGCAATGGTTTCCTACAACTCACTCCTCAGAGAAGCCATTTCTGAATACTATCTGTTACCTGAATGATTTTACAATATTGTTGAAATTGTTTTGTCAATTCTTGCAAACTTTCATGCCATCAGCTAGGTTTTCAGCAGAAAAAGAACTGGTTATATGGTCTTTTGGTCTTCCCAGGTAGCTCAATGGTAAAGAATCCACCTGGCACAGAGGAGATGTAGGGGACGCAGGTTATATCCCTCCATAGCGTTGCACAGAGTCGGACACGAATGAAGTGACTTAGCATGCACATATGCATATGTTCTTTTATGTGCAAAGCAGCAAGCACCCACAAAGTAAAGCTTCATTGATTAAAAAAAAATTGCAATCATCCTGTAACTTTCAGAAGTTAAGCATGAACTGTTGTCTGCATTAGGAGAGCAAACGAAGAGACAAATATTATTTTCATTACATTTTGACCTGCTGCTGCTGCTGCTGCTGCTAAGTCGCTTCAGTCATGTCCGACTCTGTGCGACCCCATAGACGGCAGCCCACCAGGCTTCCCCGTCCCTGGGACTCTCCAGGCAAGAACACTTGACTGGGCTGCCACTCCCTTCTCCAATGCATGAAAGTAAAAAGTGAAAGTGAAGTCGCTCAGTCGTGTCTGACTCTAGCGGCCCCATGGACTGCAGCCCACCAGGCTCCACCGTTCATGAGATTTTTCAGGTAAAAGTACTGGAGTGGGGTGCCATTGCCTTCTTGGTAAAATATACCATAACTTACCTCAAAAACAACAAACATTCTCAAATCAGTCATAAAACTTGTACTCCTCAGCTTCCTCAGGTAGAGTTTCAATTTGCCCAGGTGAGAAATTTCTCTCAGCCAGGTAAGCTGACAGATATGAACTAAATGACCCCAATGTGGGGGCCTTGGCAGAGATAAGAGCTTCATGACAAGAAGTCAGACTGGCACTTACGACTTTTATCAGAGATATCCTTTTGTGCCAGTATAATGCATAATTTCATTCGAAAAATATCTGTGTGGTGATAGTAAGATTATTCACGAACTACAATGCCTGAAGGAGGTGTTTTTACCTTAGAATTTAGGAAGATAGCAAAAGGATTTGCTGGGAGTGACTAAATTACAGGTCTAGATAAGAATGCTAAATAACTGATTATAAAACTCTGCACAGAAGTGTATGCAGCCATGATGTAGATGTGGTAGATACATCTGCCTTGGCCTGTGATGTATGTGTGCATGTTCATGTGTGTGTACACACATACTTCTAGTTTCTCCTCAATAAAGAACCAATGGAGACTTTTGGCAAGAATTTTTATTCATCCTCTTCTTCTCCTTTTACATTTTTAGATCCATTGCTCTTCCTATAACACACCATTTACTGTAAGAGTAGTTATTTCCCTATTTTAGGATGCTTTTTCTATTTGCCCAAGTCTTTAGTCATTCTATTTGCAAAAGCTCATTTCCCATACAGACTCCATCAATGAATTGTATAAAGGCTTTTCTTATCTCCAATGTACTTTACAAAATGTGAACTGCCTGCTTTCTTAATGAAGCGTTGGACCCTCCAGATCCTTATAATTCTGAGCACATGATACTACATGGCTTCTCTGTCACAAGCATATTTCTCTCTACATATTTCATTGCTAGAATAATTATATCCAACCCAACTATAGCAGGAATAAACCTGACTATGGTCCACACTAAAAACAAATCTTTCCTTCCTCATTGTTGTCAATATCATCAATCACCTTAGTCAATATTATAGAAACTCAGTGACTTTCAAATTTAATGACTTCAAATATGTCAAGATGTAGGCTAACAGGATAATTCCAATTTTCAAAATATTTAGAATTTCAATCTTAAGAATAAAATATTTAAGAAGAAATATAACTTACAGGGCTTCCTTGGTAGCTCAGCTGGTAAAGTATCCACTTGCAATCAGGAGACCTTGGTTCAGTTCCTGGGCTGGGAAGATCCTCTGGAGAAGGGATAGGCTACCCACTCCAGTATTCTTGGGCTTCCTTGATGGATCAGATGGTAAAGAATCTGCCTGTAACACAAGAAATCTGGGTTCTATCCCAGGGTAGGGAAAGTCCCCGTAAGAGGGCATGGCTACCCACCCCAGTATTCTTGCTTGGAGAATCCCCAAGGACAGAGGAGCCTGGACACAACTAAGCAAAGCACATAGAACTTAAAGCTGAATATTCTGTCCACAAATATTTTGTCCACAGAAGTGTCATCTTACAATGGAAGAAGGTAAAGATGAGGAAAAATAATATATCAAATACATTAGTACAAGACCTCAGAAGAACACCTACAGATTCATTATGGGCTCCTTTTCTTAATATTCCATCATAAATTAGATATATTTGTCATATACTATAAAACAGAGTTGAAAGAAAGGGTTACATATAAGGTTATATCAACATACTATAAAAACTAGTCAAAATGGCTGATTCTAGAAAATATATTATCAGACCTGAATGAAAGCTGAATTGTAACTGCCTACAAGGTATGGGGGAAGGGACAATGGAAAATAAGCATATTTTCATCATAAAATGTGTCAGGTACAGAATGTAAGGTGGAGTAACAGAAGCATTCTTTCAAAGCCTGCTGAATGAGGCTGCACCCAACACTGCTCTCCTCTCCAACCCACTGTCACCTAACATAGCAGAAGGTGAACGGTTTTCTTCCTGCATTTGGAGGAGAGATGATCTGAATTGAAGCTTTGAGGCTGATTGGATGACATTCTGAAACTAGGCACATTAGGTAATAGTTTTCACATTAAATAGTCATACCTCTTCCAAGTACCTGTACTTTTCCCAGAATACTGGTGGGGGATGGTTTATATCATCATGGGCAGAAGAAAGAGTAAATGTCCTACAGAAAGCCTTATGTGCTGTGCTAAGTCACGTAGTTCTCTTTGACTCTTTGCAAGCCCATGGACTGTAGCCTGCCAAGCTCCTCTGTCCATGGAATTCTCCAGGAAAGAATACTGGAACGGGTTGCCACGTCCTCCTCAAGGGGATCTCTCCAATCCAAGGATTGAACCCAGGTCTCCCACATTGCAGGTGGATTTTTATCAGCTGAGCTACCAGGGAAGCCCATAGAAAGACTTATAGATACTGTTATTTCAGGATTCCCCATCAAAAAGACCAGGCCCTCTATAGATCTCCTTACTGTGACCTATACCAACTGTTACTTTTTAGAACAGAAAATTTCCAGTTTTTCAGCCATATTATTTATATTTTCAAAAAATACTATGATATAATATTATGTTATAATTATTGTAACAATTTTAATGAGACTTAAGTCATCAAAATATTTAGGAACTGTTATTGTTTGAATTGTTTAGCAGAACTTAGTTTTGTTATCGGTTCTTACTATATTCAAGAGAATTCAACTTAAAGTAACTTGTGGTTTATTAGTCACGTGAATAGTATTTACATGTTTGAGAAAGTGTTTTAAATAAGTTTTTTTTTTTAATTTGGCATTGCATATAAACCATAGCTGTATTCTTCACAAATGTAAAGCAAGGCGTCTTGAACAACACCAACCCAAGCAACAATTAACAAAATGTCAACAGAAGCAAATGAGATAGACTAAGTTCTCAAGTAGCTGGGGATAAATTGCTTTTGAGATCAATGCCTACAGAACATCCAGGTAGAAATTTCCAATGGTTAGCTGAATATACAGATAATTGGCATTTGGAGTTCATATGTGATGTTAGGGTTAAAGTATCAGTGCCAAGACAGTGGTCATAGTCAAAAGAGTTGCTGAGATAAATGTTCTGGAAAGGGGGCATTTGAAAGCCCCAGGATTTTAGTACAATCTTAATTTTTCCTGAAACTACCTTCATGGCATTGTCCTCAAACCTGGTACCACACAGAATGAACTATTTCAAAAATTCTAAAAAAATTAAGATGAATTCAGGCAATTTAGGATATACTTACTAGTAATAAACTTGCTCTATGACTTTGAACAGGTATTTTCCATCTATTAGATTCAGTCACATTATACTAATTAAATAATTAGGTTTGAGTAGATAATTTCTCCTTTGGATAGTAAGGAGATCAAACCAATCTTAAGGTGCTGAATGCTCACTGGTAGTTCATTTCAGTTCAGTTGCTCAGTGGTGTCTGACTCCTTTGTTACCCCATGAATTGCAGCACACCAGGCCTCCCTGTCCATCACCAACTCCCAGAGTTCACTCAGATTCATGTCCATAGAGTCAGTGATGCCATCCAGGCATCTCATCCTCTGTCGTCCCCTTCTCTTCCTGCCATAGGACTGATGCTAAAGCTGAAGCTCCGGTATTTTGGTCATCTGATGCAAACAGACAGTTCATTGGGAAAGTCCCTGATGCTGGGAAAGACTGAGAGCAGAAGGAGAAGAGGCGATTGAAAGTAGAAGCAGAAGATGAGATGACTGGATGGCATCACTAATATGATGGACATGAACTCTGGAAAATTCCAGGAGATTGTGAGGGATAGAGTGGCCTGGTGTGCTGCAGTCCATGGAGTTGTAAAGAGTCAGACACGACTGGGACTGAAGAACAATAAGGTAGTTTCTGGGCTTTGCAAGTAGTGGTAGTGGTAAAGCACTCCACCTGCCAATGCAGGTGACGTAAGAGAAGCAAGTTCAATCTCTGGGTGGGGAAGATCCCTTGGAGGAGGGTGTGGCAACTCATTCCAGTATTCTTGCCTGGAAAATCTCATGGAGAGAGGCACCTGGTGGGCTACTGTCCACAGGATCACAAAGAGTTAGACACAACTGAAGTGAAGAATTGATGCTTTTGAACTGCGGTGTTGGAGAAAACTCTTGAGAATCCCTTGGACTGCAAGGAGATCCAACCAGTTCATCCTAAGGGAGATCAGTCCTGGGTGTTCACTGGAAGGACTGATGCTAAAGCTGAAACTCCAATACTTTGGCCACCTCATGTGAAGAGCTGACTCATTTGAAAAGACCCTGATGCTGGGAAAGATTGAGGGCTGGAGAAGAAGGAGACGACCGAGGATGAGATGGTTGGATGGCATCACCAACTCGATGGACATGGGTTTGGGTGAACTCCGGGAGTTGGTGATGGACAGGGAGGCTTGGTGTGCTGCGGTTCATGGGGTCATAAAGAGTTGGACATGACTGAGCAACTGAATTGAACTGAACTGAACTGAAGTCCTATGACATGAACAGAATAGAATATCTAGGTTGAAAGTGAAAGCCGCTCAGTTGTGTATGAATCTTTGCCTGCCAGGCTCCTCTGTCCATGGAATTCTCCAGGCCAGAATACTAAAATGTGTAGCCTGTCTCTTTTCCAGGGGATCTTCCCAACCCAGGGATCGAACCCAGGTCTCTGGCAATGCAGGCAGATTCTTTACTATCTGAGCCACCAGGGAAGCCCAGGAATATTGGAGTGGGTAGCCTATGCCTTCAGCAGTGGATCTTCCCAACCCAGGAATCAAATCGGGGTCTCCTGCATTGCAGGCAGATTCTTTACAAGCTGTGCTACCAGTTGCTGCTGCTGCTGCTGCTGCTAAGCTGCTTCAGTCGTGTCTGACTCTGTGCGACCCCATAGACGGCAGCCGACTAGGCTCCTCCATCCCTGGGATTCTCCAGGCAAGAAAACTGGAGTGGATTGCCATTTAGCCAATCACAATTCAGAAATTAACTGTCACAGGTTTCATGTTTCCGTACTACAATGTTTTTAAAAATGAGTTGGGCTTCTTGGTATTGAAATAATGCTGATGCATGCTTTTAGTGGATCTTATTTTAGTGATACTATTATTAGTACCCTATATTAACAAAATCTTTTCTCTACAAAATTGAATGTGTTTTCACTTGGAAAAATCTTTATATAATATTAAAAAGGTTAAGAACTCTTGATTAGAGACACAACTATTCAGTCATCTCTATTCTAAGTTCTACAACTTATATATATAATTTCTGACAGATTCATTATCTAATAAACCAACCTCTCTTAGAAAATACTCAGCTTTAATTTATTACTACTAAATTCAAGCCACAAAGATCATGATGCAGCTTCAGTTCTAAATATTTTTTTTTTAATTTTTGCTTATTGTAATGCTTAAACTTTTGGGATACCAGAGTCAAAATCCTTAGTTTTAGTTGTTCATTATTTTATGGCCAAAACTAAGAAAATTAATATATGCTATCAGATCATAAAAATTATAGACTTGTATCTATCATTTAGATTATATTTTTGTTCATATGAATGTAAAAGACCTTAAGCAACAAGATTTTTCCATTTGATTAACTCCCTAGAGAACATGGAAGCCTGAAAATCTTTTTTTGCACTACTGTAGAATGCTGGGTGTTTAAAATGAAGAGCATGATTTGGTATAAAAAGATTTCTGAAATTACTCATTAAAAGAATAAGATAAGGTATCTTTTTAAATGTCTTTCTTGTTGAAAATTTTCACCTAATTTATTCAGCTATATTTCTGAAGACAAAGTATTATTGTATTCCTCCATCCTTTATTTAAATAAATAAGTGCATTAATGCCTATTATTCATAGTCATTCTTCTAGTTTTGAAAACATAGGGCAATGCATACTGACAAAGAGAATGATGTATTAATTAGCTTGATAGCGGTAATCATTTCACAATGTATATGTATATCAAAACATCATGGTGTTCATTGTCACCAAGTGCCCCCTAGGATTTTGAGGTAATGCTTAAGGATATTTTGTAACATAACAACATTAGGTGTCACACTTCTTTTGTGACAATCTTCATCCTCTAATTCATTTGACATGTTAAACAGATTATTTTTAAGGGATTATACATGGCTTTTAACGTATCTAAAACACTTGGACTATACTATTTTTTATCTCAGTTGATTTCAACTGATTAAAACCTGAATGTCTGTAAAAGGATGGAGCTAGTCTTACTGCCATCTATGCCATGTGACGTAGCCTAAAATTCAATTTGAGTAATGAAACCTGAACTTAAGAACCCAAGAAATATAAATTTGCCAAACCACAAAGCAAGTATAAATTGGTTCCATTGCCATAACTGTTCTGGAAAGATAAGAACATGAAGTTTCAGTAGATAGTTTGCTCAACAGTCTCCACATTATTAAAAGTGACTTCAGTCTGCCCATGTTATCCAATCTCTATGCATTCCTTGCTTTAGAAACTCCACCTCAAAAATTATATAGGTACCAGTTCCAGTTCTACAGAACTTTCTTTGTAGCTTTTGTTTTCAAGACTTTATTTGTGGGCAAGATTATTAATAAAGTCAACTTGTTTTTTAATAATCATTTACCTGGTGATCTGAGGAGATTTCATAGTTTCATAAGGCTCTACTGTGATCTATCTATCTTATACAGCTTAAGATTTTTGATTTAGGATTCCCTTGCACTCTCAAGACCCACCTGACCTACTCTTACCAGAAACCTATCCTAGGCTACTGTGGTAAATAACTTTCTAACAATAGGTATGACTCTGATATTTATGAAAAAAGAGCCCTCTGCTCCATCCTGAAATTGGTCCTTCAGTAATACTTGAAGACCTAATAATAATTAAAATGAACACTTAATTTCCTTGGTGAAAACTGCCCCCTAATTTGTCAGGTCCAAAGAATATCACTTTCTGTTGTGCATTTACACAAGTAGACTCATAAAAGGATAGAAGACAGACACACTCCCTACTAAGATTGCTCTCCAAACCTTCCCTGAAGACTAGTAGGCAAAAGTTCTGGTTGGCTGTCATCTTTCCTATAAAAATCTATAGCTTGAGACACTGTCAAAACTATTAAAACCCACCTCCATATTGACTCCTGTCAAGGAACTTACTTTTGGAGAGATTTGTTGATGTTGTTCAGTCGCTAGGTCATGTCCAATTCTTTGTAACCTTATGGACGGTAGCATGCCAAGCTCCTGTGTCCTCCATTACCTCCTGCTGCTGCTGCTGCTGCTAAGTCGCTTCAGTCATGTCCGACTCTGAGACCCCATAGATGGCAGCCCACCAGGCTCCTCTGTCCACAGAGGAGCAAGAACAAGCAAGCAAGAACACAGGAGTGGGTTGCCATTTCCTTCTCCAATGCATGCATGTATGTTAAGTTGCTTCAGTCATGTCCGACTCTGTGCAACCCCATGAACAGCAGCCCACCAGGCTCCTCTGTCCACAGGATGCTCCAGGCAAGAATACTGAAGTGAGTTGCCATTTCCTTCTCCCCATTACCTCCTAGAGTTGCCCAAATTCATGTCCATTAAGTTGGTGATACTATATAACCATCTTATCTTCTGCCGCCCTCTGCTCCTTTTTTCTTTAATCTTTTGCAGCATCAGGAAGGGTTGGCTCTTGGTCTCAGGTGGTAAAAGTATTGTAGTGTCAGCTCCAGCATCAGTCCTTCCAATACATATTCAGGGTTGATTTTTTTTTTTTTTTTTTTTTTATGATTGACTGCTTTGCTCTGCTTACTGTCCAAAGGACTCTCGAGANTGAGTGATCACACCATTGTGATTATCTTGGTCGTGAAGATCTTTTTTGTGGAGTTCTTCAGTTATTCTTGCCACCTCTTAATATCTTCTGCTTCTGTTAGGTCCATACCATTTCTGTCCTTTATCGAGCCCATCTTTGCGTGAAATATTCTACTTTAGCTAAGTAAAATCTAAGAGAAATTCATCCCAGTATAGGTATCATTTGCTCCTATTTTGTGATTGATGTCATCTCACTTCCTTTAAATGTCTGAATCTGATGCTACTGAGATCTGTAATAGATGTATGCTATGCCTTCCTATCAATAAAATACCTGAAAGCCTATAAAAATGAACTTCACAAAATGAAATTGTGACTTTCAAAATCTGTTGATTTAATCCAACATCTCTTTGTTCTACATTTTTTGACCAAACGGTACAATATTTTTAATCTAATCTCTGCAATTATGTTTCTGAGTGTGTAGCCTAGGACCACTGGCATAATCACATGAGATATTTGGTAGCTAGATATGTGTATCAGAGTGTCTGAAAGTAGGTCCAGGAATCTATATTTTTAAAAGTTTCTGTATAATGATTATGAATACTACAATTGCTCTATACCAGTGGTTATCAAAGTGTGGTTCTGAACCAACTTGTTTCCAAAAGTCTTTCATGTGATTCTGATATATACTAAAGTTTCAGAACCATTGTTTTGTACTATGGGAATAATTAAAAATAATAATGAAAATGAGCTTTGCTTCTACAAAGGTAAGTCCTATTTCCCAAAGAATCTTGAAGCTGTAATGGATCTTTTTTTACTATTTTTGAGAAACCATTTTCAATAATCAGAGTGGTAATTCAATAAATTTGAGGTCAATAATCAGCAATAGATTCAATATGTTGCTGAACTGCTTTTCAGGCTTTTATCAGAATTACTATTTATATAAGATGATATTTCTGCTTTTGTGTTTACATTTTATGGTATTATTTATCTTCAATATACAGAAATATAAATTATTAGACAACACAGGATAACAAATGTTTCCCAAATACATTCTGCACAAATATCCTTTGAAGGAAAAAATATAGATCAAAATAATATTCACTTTTTGGTCTTTGATTATTTTAAAGTGTAAATATCTATATATTTCAGTTTTCAAATTTTTCAGGAAAATATTATACATTAAAAAAATTTGTATTCCCTGTATCTCACTTTGCTTTTATTGCACCATATATTACTATCTATAAAACTGTAAAAGAGCAAAGTAATTTTTAGCTATTATAAAATATTTAAGTTCTTAGTTATTTAATAAGTCAGTTCTATATAAATAAGGTACTTAATGACATAATAGATGAATTCAAATGAGCTCTAAGAAAGTATGTGATGTGTTAATTTTCAATAAATTTGTTAAATCTATTTCAAATTTTTTATGAATGAATGAGGAAGGTATTTAATTGAGGTAGTTTAATACTACATCAAACATGAGGAAACAGAAACTATGACTATAGTGCTCTCATTTCGAGTTAATGTGAGTCTGATATACAATATTATTCTATAAATTCATCAACTGTTTTTGTTCCTGGCCTAGGTTCAAAGATTTTACAGAGACCATTATAAAATTGTAACTATCACATTGGGTAATTTTTTGAGATAAAACTACACTTGTATTATATTCTGTATTCACCCAGTAACAATCCTCATGTTCAAACAAAAATCTGAATATATTGCGAGCTCATGTCTTTAAAATTACCATTTCATTATGTTTTACAGGTCAAGCATGTTGAAGAAAAACTCAAAACTGTGAAATTTCCCATTAAAGCTTAATTAAACAAGAAGAAATACATTTTAAATCTTAACCTATAAGTTGACATATAGTTAATGTCCAATGATATCTATCTATTTTCTGATATAATTGAAAATGCTGAAATAAATTCAAATTAAAAAATATTAACAGTTGAAAGAATATAAGGAAAAAATGAGCTATTTAAATAGACTAAAAACAATAGAGATTTTTCTTTTAATTTTGAAATATGTCAACATTTTAGGGTGAAATTTATGTACCTATCAAATAAAGTGAATATGTAGTCTTTCTAATTTTAATTTCTTCATTATCATATACTTTTTCTATTGCAGTATATAAATATTCCTTCAGGGCATACTACAATATGAACAAAGACAGATAAAAATTCCTATTACACGTAATAACATTACATTCAATAACATTACACTCATCATTATATAAATATTCTGACATATAAATATTTTGACTTATATAAACATTCCAGAGACAAAATTCCAATCTTATTCACAGGGCAAGAGATCTATGTTCTAGAACCATATAATAAATTTCTAGACTTTAATTTTATGTAATTAAATCTTATGGAATTTTTAAACTATTTTAAATGTTGACATTGATGTATATTTTATGTTTCAAAGTATATGCAACATCTATCTTTTAATCATTTGGTAGAGGAAGAAGGAGTTGATATTTTTGACACTGGTCCTAAATTAAAAAAAAAAAAAAAAACCTCTCAAACCCTTCTACTTAAGAACTTTGGTATTAAAGAGATAGAAAGAAAGAATTATGGCTTCAATACTATTTCCTCTTTTTCTCCTACTACTATCAGACTAGGAGAATCCATATAAGGATGAGATGGCCTCTACGGAAGAAGCAAAAATCAAGAACACACAACCCTGAACCATTTAGACAAATCTCTTGAATATTACCACATGTCTAGGAACACCTAGGAAGCTTACAGAATTCCCAGAAACACATGCATACAGACTTATACTCATACCAAATAAAAACTAGACAAATGCTAATTGGAGATGATATTTTTGAAAACTGAAGTTTTAGTCTCTGCAAACAATAATTATTATTCATTTTGCTTACATCTTCTAGCCAGATGAAAAGAAATCCGAGGTCCTTGAGGAGGACAAAGGGGTCCAGAGGGCTCAAGAAGGAGAAAGGAGTTGGAGGCTCTCAAGGAGAAAAGGACAAAGTCTTTTCTCTACATTGCTTTGTCTTAGTCAATATAACAATGTATCTTACCCAAGGATGTGTTTCTCCATAACAGGAACCATCTGGCTAATCTTACCTTAAAACTTGTATACTGTTCAAAAGCAGAGACATTACTTTGATGACTAAGGTCCATCTAGTCAAGGCTATGGTTTTTCCTGTGGTCATGTATGGATGTGAGAGTTGGACTGTGAAGAAGGCTGAGCGCCGAAGAGTTGATGCTTTTGAACTGTGGTGTTGGAGAAGACTCCTGAGAGTCCCTTGGACTGCAGGGAGATCCAACCAGTCCATTCTGAAGGAGATCAACCCTGGGATTTCTTTGGAAGGAATGATGCTAAAGCTGAAGCTCTAGTACTCTGGCCATCTCATGAGAAGAGTTGACTCATTGGAAAATACTCTGATGATGACAGGGATTGGGGGCAGGAGGAGAAGGGGATGATAGAGGATTAGATGGCTGGATGGCATCACTGACTCGATGAACGTGAGTCTGTGTGAACTCCGAGAAATGGTGATGAACAGGGAGGCCTGGCGTGCCGCGATTCATGGGGTCGCAAAGAGTTGGACATGACTAAGCAACTGAACTGTGAACTGTGTATACTATGGGAGTGGGTCTGCCAAGACCTTTCTATTGTTAATTCTAAAAAAGCCTTCCTCAGTGATCAGTGCAAAGAAATAGAGGAAAACAATATAATGGAAAAGACTAGCAATCTCATCACAGAGAGAGCAATGGCACACCCCTCCAGTACGCTTGTCTGAAAAATCCCATGGGTAGGGGAGCCTGGTAGACTGCAGTCCCTGGGGTCTCTAAGAGTCAGACATGACTGAGTGATTTCACTTTCACTTTTCACTTTCATGCTTTGGAGAAGGAAATGGTAACCCACTCCAGTGTTCTTGCCTGGAGAATCCCAGGAACAGGGGAGTCTGGTGGGCTGCCTGCTATGGGGTCACACAGAGTCGGACAAACTGAAGAGATGCAACAGCAGCAGCAGCAGCGATCTCATCAAGAAAATTAGAGATACCAAGGGAACATGTCATGCAAAGATGGGCTCAATAAGGGACAGACATGTTACGAACTTAACAGAAGCAGAAGATAAGAAAAGGTGGCAAGAATACACAGAAGAACTGTACAAAAAAGAGCTTCATGACCCAGATAATCACGATGGTGTGTTCACTCACCTTGAGCCAGACATCCTGAAATGTGAAGTCAAGTGGGCCTTAGGAAGCATCACTACGAACAAAGCTAGTGGAGGTGATGCATTCCAGTTGAGCTATTTCAAATACTAAAAGATGATGCTGTCAAAGTGCTGTATTCAATATGCCAGCAAATTTGGAAAACTCAGCATTGGCCTCAGAACTGGAAATTGTCAGCTTTCATTCCAGTTCCTAAGAAAGGCAATGCCAAAGAGTGAGCAAACTACCACACAATTACACTCATCTCACATGCTAGCAAAGTACTGCTCAAAACTCTCCAAGCCAGGCTTCAGCAATATGTAAACTGTGAAAGTCCACATGTTCAAGCCGGTTTTAGAAAAGGCAGAGGTCAAATTGCCAACATCCACTGTAACATCAAAAAAGCAAGAGATTTCCAGAAAAATATCTATTTCTGCTTTATTGACAAAGCAAAAGCCTTTGACTCTGCAGATCACAATAAACTGTGGGAAATTCAAAAAGAGATGCAATACCAGACCATCTGACCTGCCTCTTGAGAAATCTGTATGCAGGTCAGGAAGCAACAGTCAGAAATGGACATGGAACAACAGACCGGTTCCAAACTGGGAAAGGAATGCATCAAGGCTGTATATTGTCACCCTGTTTATTTAACTTATCTGCAGATTTAACATTTATGCAGAGTACATCATGAGAAACTCTGGGCTGGAGGAAGAACAAACTGGAATCAAGAATGCTGGGAGAAAAATCAAAAACCTCAGATAGGCAGATGACACCACCCTTATGGCAGAAAGTAAAGAAGAACTAAAGAGCCTCTTGGTGAAAGTGAAAGAGGAGAGTGAAAAAGTTCACTTAATAAAGCTCCACATTCTGAAAACAAACATCGTGACATCTGGTCTCATCACTTCATGGCAAATAGATGGAAAACAGTGGAAACAGTGGCTGACTTTATTTTTTTTGGCTTCCAAATCATTGCAGACAGTGACTGCAGCCATGAAATAAAAAGATGCTTACTCCTTGGAAGAAAACTTATGACCAACCTAGTTCAATTCTGTTCAGTCGCTCAGTTGTATCTGACTCTTTGTGACCCCAAGAATCGCACCATGCCAGGCCTCCCTGTCCATAATCATCTCCCAAAGTTCACTCAGACTCACNAGTGCCCATCAATACAGCTCAGTCACTCAGTCATGTCCGACTTTTTACGATCCCATGGACTGAAGCAAGCCAGGCTTCCCAGTCCATCACCACCTCTGGGAGCTTATTCAGACTCAGGTCCATTGAGTCAGTGATGCCACCCAACCATCTTATCCTCTGTGGTCCCCTTCTCCTCCTGCCTTCAATCTTTCCCAGCATCAAGGTCTTTTCAAACGAGTCAGTTCTTTGCATCAGGTGGCCAAGTACTGGACTCTCAGCTTCCATATCAGTCCTTCCAATGAATATTCATGAATGATTTCCTATAGGATGGACTGGTTTATCTCCTTGCAGTCCAAAAGACTCTCAACAGTCTTCTCCATCACCACACTTCAAAAAAATCAATTCTTCAGCATTCAGCTTTCTATATAGTCCAATTCTCTCATCTATACATGAATACTGGAAAAGCCATAACTTTGACTAGATGGATCTTTGTTGGCAAAGTAATGCCTCTGCTTTCTAAAATGCTGTCTAGGCTTGTCATAGCTTTTCTTCTAAGGTGAAAGCATCTTTTAATTTCATGGCTGAAGTGATCTTCTGTAGTGATTTTAGAGCCCCCCAAAATAAAGTATCTTACTGTTTCCATTGTTTCTCCATCTATTTGCCATGAAGTGATGGGACCAGATGCCATGATCTTAGTTTTTAGAAAGTTGAGTTTTAAGTTAGGTTTCTCAGTCTCCTCTTTCACTTTGATTAAGAGGCTCCTTAGTTCTTTACTTTCTGCCATAAAGGCGGTGTCATCTGCATGTCTGAGGTTACTGATATTTCTCCTGGCAATCTTGATTCCAGCTTGTGCTTCATTCAGTCCAGCATTCCACATGATGTACTCTGCATATAAGTTAAATAAGCAGGGTGACAATATACAGCCTTGACATACTCCTTTCCCAGTTTGGAACAACAGACTGTTCTCACTGCTGCTTCCTGACTTGCATATAGATCTCTCAGGAGGCAGGTCAGGTGGTCTCATATTCCCATCTCTTGAAGAATTTTCCACAGTTTGTTGTGATCCACACAATCAAAGAGTTTGCCATAGGTGATAAAGCAGAAGTAGATTTTTTTTGGAACTCTCTTGCTTTTTTGATAACCCAACAGATGTTGGCAATTTGATCTCTGGTTCCTCTGCCTTTTCTAAATCCAGCTTGAACATCTGGAAGTTCACGGTTCATGTACTGTTGAAGTCTGGCTTGGAGAATTTTGAGCATTACTTTATTAGCGTGTGAGATGAGTGCAATTGTGCCATAGTTTGAACATTTTTGACACTGCCTTTCTTAAGGGATTGGAATGAATACTGACCTTTTACAACTCTGTGGCCACTGCTGAGTTTTCCAAATTTGCTGGCATATTGAGTGCAGCACTTTTCCAGAATCAATTTTGAGGATTTGAAATAGCACAAAAGGAATTTCATTACCTCCACTAGCTTTGTTCATAGTGATGCTTCCTAAGGCCCACTTGACTTCACATTCCAGGATTCTGGCTCTAGGTGAGTAATCACACCACTGTGGTTATATGGGTCATGAAGATGGTTTTTGTGTAGTTCTTCTGTATGTTCTTGCCACCTCTTCTTAATATCTTCTGCTTCTGTTAGGTTCATACCATTTCTGTCCTTTATTATGCCCATCTTTACATGAAATGTCCCCTTGCTATCTCTAAGTTTCTTGAAGAGATCTCTAGTCTTTCTAATTATATTTTTTTCTGCTATTTCTTTGCAGTGATCACTGAGGAAGGCTTTCTTATCTCTCCTTGTTATTGTTTTGAATTCTGCANCTACTGTGGTTATATGGGTCATGAAGATGGTTTTTGTGTAGTTCTTCTGTGTGTTCTTGCCACCTCTTCTTAATATCTTCTGCTTCTGTTAGGTTCATACCATTTCTGTCCTTTATTATGCCCATTTTTACATGAAATGTCCCCTTGCTATCTCTAAGTTTCTTGAAGAGATCTCTAGTCTTTCTAATTATATTTTTTTCTTCTATTTCTTTGCAGTGATCACTGAGGAAGGCTTTCTTATCTCTCCTTGTTATTGTTTCGAATTCTGCATTCGAATGGGCATATTTGTCTTTTTCCTTTGCCTTTCATCTCTTCTTTTCTCAGATATTTGTAAGGCCTCCTCAGACAGCCATTTTGCCTTTTTGCATCTTTTTCTTGGGTGGTCTTGATTACTGCTCCCTGTACAATGTCCTGAACCTTCATCCATAGTTTTCAGGCACCCTGTCTATCAGATCTAATCCTTTGGCTCTATTTCTCACTTCTACTGTATGATCATAAGGGATTTGATTTGGGTCATACTGAATGATCTAGTGGTTTTCCCTAGTTTCTTCAATTTAAGTGTGAATTTGGCAATAAAGAGTTCATGATGTGAGCCACAGTTAACTCCCGGCCTTGTTTTTGCTGACTGTATAGAGCTTCTCCATCTTTGGCTGCAAAGAATATAATCAATCTTTTCAGTATTGACCATATGGTGAAGACCATCTAGTGAGAACCCCATGAACAGTATGAAAAGGCAAAATGATAGGACACAGAAAGATGAACTCCCCAGGTCAATAGGTGCCCAATATGCTACCAGAAAAGATTGAAGAAATAACTCCAGAAAGAATGAAGAGATGGAGCCAAAGCAAAAACAAAATCCAGCTGTGGATGTGAGTGGTGATGGAGTGAATTCCGATGCTGTAAAGAACAATATTGCATAGGAACCTGGAATGTCAGGTCCATGAATCAAGGTACACTGAAAGTGGTCAAACAGGAGATGGCAAGAGTGAATGTCAACATTTTAGGAATCAATGAAAATGGACTGGAATGGGTGAATTTAACTCAGATGACCATTATATCTACTACTGTGGGCAAGAATCCCTTAGAAGAAATGGAGTAGACATCATAGTCAACAAGAGTCTGAAACGCAGTACTTGGATGCAATCTGAAAAACAACAGAATGATCTCTGTTCATTTCCAAGGCAAAGCATTCAATATCACGGTAATCCAAGTTTATGCCCCAACCAGTAATGCTAAAGACGCTGAAGTTAAATTGTTCTATGAAGACCTACAAGACCTTCTAGAACTAACACCCCCAAAATATGTCCTTTTCATTATAGGGGACTGAATGCAAAAGTAGGAAGTCAAGAGATACCTGGAGTAACATATAAGTTTGGCCTTGGAGTACAAAATGAAGCAGGGCAAAGGCTAACAGAATTTTGCCAAGAGAATGCACTGGTCATAGTACACTCTCTTCCAATACCACTAATGTTGTGTTGAGAGAAGACTCCACTAATGGACATAGATGGCCCATCAGTAGATGAATGGATAAAAAATGATGTGGAACATATGTATGCTCAGGTATTAAGTCATATCAGACTTTTCTGACCCATGGACTGTTGCCCATCAGGCTCCACTATCCATGGGATTTTCCAGGGAAGAATACTGGAGTGTGTTTCTATTTCCCTCCCCAGGGTATCTTCCTACCCAGGGATGAAATTGGCATCTCCTATATTAGCAGATAGATTCTTTTCACTGAGCTGCCTGGAAAGCCCATATATGTATGTGTATGTAGCCATACACCACATGCACACAAACACACACACAGACACACACATATCTATATTAACATAATGGGATACTACTCAGTCATTTAAAAGAATGAAAATTTGCCATTTGCAGTAACATGTATGAAACTGCCGGGCATTATGCTAAGTGAAGGAAGTTAGATAGAGAAAGACATATTGTATGATATCATATATATATGTGGAATTTAAAAAATACAACAAAGTAGTGAACATAACAAAAAAGCAGACTCCTAGATATAGAGAATAAACTAGGTGTTACCAGTTGTGGGAAGTGGGGGGATCAAAATAGGGGTGGGTGAGTGGATGGTACAAATTATTGAGTATAAGACTGGCTCAAGNTCCAAGTTTATGCCCCAACCAGTAATGCTAAAGACGCTGAAGTTAAATTGTTCTATGAAGACCTACAAGACCTTCTAGAACTAACACCCCCAAAATATGTCCTTTTCATTATAGGGGACTGAATGCAAAAGTAGGAAGTCAAGAGATACCTGGAGTAACAGATAAGTTTGGCCTTGGAGTACAAAATGAAGCAGGGCAAAGGCTAACAGAATTTTGCCAAGAGAATGCACTGGTCATAGTACACTCTCTTCCAATACCACTAATGTTGTGTTGAGAGAAGACTCCACTAATGGACATAGATGGCCCATCAGTAGA
>SJYW01050920.1:372512-382512 GCA_006410735.1 Raphicerus campestris | reverse complement strand
AACTAAAGTGACTTAACACACAGGGTGAAAAGGATCCACTGTAGGATGTATTGCGATGACAAATATTTTTCACTGACTTCCCTGGGGTATTACTATATTACCACACTGTGTAAGTCAGGCTTAGCCATATTATTTGCTTAGGACAACAACATGACCAGAGTGGTGGGTAATATTTCTGAGCGGAAGCTCTAAGAGCCAATGTACTATNAGGAAAATAAGATTACATCTGAATATTACTGTCCTATCTGTCACATGTAAAAGCTGCACATTTATGACCTTAAAAACTAGTAATTTATTTCTTATAGTTTTAAATCAAGTTTGCATAATATCAAGGTCAGTAAATTATGTATATCTGTAGTGAAAGGTTAAAAAATGATTTTAATATTCTATTAAATAATATAACCTTAAAACTAATATCACCATGATATATTTAATGAAATGAATGTATATTTTTAGCTCTACTTACTTAATGTATTTAACTCACACCTTCAAATAAAATCAATATGTATCATCAAAGATGTTTTAACTAACTCTCCAGCTCCCTGGAGGGACACAAAGATCATCTACGTACTATTCCAGACATAACATACTGGATATCAATTTAAATTAAGAATAATATGCACTTATTTACTTTAAAACTATAAAAAATACTGATGAAAACTAATTGTATTCTAAATGAATCTGTTAATCCTTTATTTTTAACTTGAAACAAAAATACAAAATATTCATTTTGTGTTCTAATGATTACAGTTTTACACCCAGATGTTTGATGTTACTCTATCCCAAATAAGTAGATTTTCTGTGGTCCAACTTCAAAGAAAGAAAAATAAATGCTTTTCTCCCGCCTTTAGAAAAGAATAAAATAGAGACCCCCTACCATAATCAAGTCTCCAACTTGGTGTTAACTGACAGATTCCAGGCCACCGTGGCAGACAAAACAGTTGTNCTGTTTGATGTTACTCTATCCCAAATAAGTAGATTTTCTGTGGTCCAACTTCAAAGAAAGAAAAATAAATGCTTTTTTCCCACCTTTAGAAAAGAATAAAATAGAGACCCTCTACCATAATCAAGTCTCCAACTTGGTGTTAACTGACAGATTCCAGGCCACCGTGGCAGACAATATGGTTGTGCACTCTATTCTTTCACCTCTTCTTAGGTAAAAAGAAACCTAGAATGAAGGCTGTGATTTTCAGTTATGTGTGGCTGATTAGGTCAGGCTAGGTAAAGAATCCACCTGCCAGTGCAGGAGATGTAACAGATGCAGGTTCAGTCTCTAGGTCTGGAAGATCCCTTGGAGAAGGGCATGGCAACCCACTCCAGTACTCTTGCCTGGAGAATCCCATGGACGGAGGAGCCCCATGGCCTACAGTCCACAGAGTCGCAAAGAGGCAGACACAACTAAAGTGACTTAACACACNCAGGCTAGGTAAAGAATCCACCTGCCAGTGCAGGAGATGTAACAGATGCAGGTTCAGTCTCTGGGTCTGGAAGATCCCTTGGAGAAGGGCATGGCAACCCACTCCAGTACTCTTGCCTGGAGAATCCCATGGACAGAGGAGCCCCATGGCCTACAGTCCACAGGGTCGCAAAGAGGCAGACACAACTAAAGTGACTTAACACACAGGGTGAAAAGGATCCACTGTAGGATGTATTGCGATGACAAATATTTTTCACTGACTTCCCTGGGGTATTACTATATTACCACACTGTGTAAGTCAGGCTTAGCCATATTATTTGCTTAGGACAACAACATGACCAGAGTGGTGGGTAATATTTCTGAGCGGAAGCTCTAAGAGCCAATGTACTATTTTTTTTTTTCTCTGTGCCATGAGAGTTAGCAAAGTTCCCGGTAGTGTCTGCTTCTTTCATTCTTGAGTCCAGAGTTAAGGCAAGGTGGAACAGAATCAGAATCAATTTGCAATGATCACATAGTGCAAAAATAAGTAAATAAACACTTGTACCATAGCCTCTGGTGGCTCAGTGGGAAGGAATCCACCTGCCAATGCAGGAAATGCAGGTTTGATCCCTGGGTCNTGTACTATATTTTTTTTTTCTCTGTGCCATGAGAATTAGCAAAGTTCCCGGTAGTGTCTGCTTCTTTCATTCTTGAGTCCAGAGTTAAGACAAAGTGGAACAGAGTCAGAATCAATTTGCAATGATCACATAGCGCAAAAATAAGTAAATAAATACTTGTACCATAGCCTCTGGTGGCTCAGTGGGAAGGAATCCACCTGCCAATGCAGGAAATGTAGGTTTGATCCCTGGGTCAGAAGATCTCCTGAATAAGGAAATGGCAACCAAGTCCAGTGTTCTTGCCTGGAAAATCCCATGGACAGAGGAACCTGGTGGGCTGCAGTCTACAGGGTCACAAAAGAGGCAGGTACAGCTTAGCAACTAAACAACAACAGCAAGTCTGTGAAATATTAGAGTAGCTTATTACTACAGCAAAACTTATCTGATGATCGGAGATTTTAGAGAGAAAGCCTCAAACTTAGAGATTGAAAATCAATAAATCAATCAAAGACACCACACAAAACTAAGGGAAAAGATTTAACCTTCACTTTGTGTCACAAGGAAAATCCCAACCAGTCTCAGCAGTGGTCCTGACTTTGTACCAAGTTAGCACTGCAGATTTAAAATATATCAATGTCACTAAAGGTAGGTGATTAGAACTCTAATATCTTTCTCTTTCTCTCCTCTCTCAGGAAGGATTATTTGATAATGCTTCTTCATCAGGGTTTCCAGTACTATTTGTTTCAAACTAAAAGACATGTAAAATCTGTTAATACAAAACACATTATGGATTGCCACAGAAGATAAATGCTTCAAAGTTCCACCAGTGTTTTCAAGGCAACAAATTATGACCATGCTATTTATGATAATAATCAGAGTAATCATGTAAATAATACTAATAATACTTCAATTTTTTAAAAAAGAAGAAAATATGTAGTTTTCCCATACACCCCTTGAAATTTCTCTCACACATACACATAAACATATAGATATATATATATGCACATACATATATACACACATATATATGTAAAAGAGTACACATATATATGAGACTTCTCAGTTAGTTCAGTGATAAAAAAAAAAAAATCTGCCTGCCAAGCAGGAGATTTGGGTTCAGTTTCTGGGTGGGGAAGATCCCCTGGGGAAGGAAATGGCAACCCACTCCAGTATTCTTGCCTGGGAAATCCCATGGACAGAGGAGAGAGGTGGGCTACAGTTCATGGGGTCAAAAGAGTTGGACATGTATGTAAGTCTACAAAACTCTAATTTTGCATGTCAGAAATAGACAGAGAAATAGATACTAATAGATACATAGATACAGGTATAAAATAACATCTGTTGTAGATAGACATTACACATTTTTCTCAGACCTGGAATGTCAAGCTCTTCCAATATAGTTCACATGAAGAAGCTGAGATGGGGACAGAAAATCTGAGAGACAGTAAAGAGGAGGATATACTGAGAATACTGAAAGACATACAGATGTGTCAAAAGTAGATCCTTAATAAGGGAAACTGCAAAAGGGGTTGTCAAGCAGGTAAATTCATTTCATGAGATTTTTTTCATTTTTAAACCAAAATAACTGGAAATGATTGGCATTAAACATCAGTCAAGATTATGGTGGACATCAGTTATAACTGATAGCTGCCAGAAATAAACATAATCATCCATATGGTAAAAAGCTCTCCTCAGCTGAAATTTATTCATTTATACCAAAATAGCAAAGGTGATTTTAAGTTGTTTTCATAATTTCTTTACTCTTACTTTACGGTTCTTGCTTAAACCTCTATTTTACATTTCTTCAAAATGGGAAAAGAATTATGAAAGTAACCAACGAACTTTAAGATAATCTATATTCCTGCAATGTGGCTTCCTAGGTGGCACTAGTGGTAAAGAACCCTGCTAAAGAAGGAGACATAAGAGACACAGATTCAATTTCTGGATCCAGAAGGTCCCCTCGAGGAGAGCATGGCAACCCACTCCAGTATTCTTGCCTAGAGAATCCCCATGGACAGAGACGCCTGGCAGGCTATAGTCACAAAGAGTTGAACACAACTGTAGTGACTTAGCACTATACATATATACACATATTCCTACAACACACATCGGTGTCATTTTTTACACTATGAAATAATGGGTGAATTCTGCATCATCCCTCTTTTATCACAAGTTTTGTACTTGTTTCTTTTGTAAACAATAGCATAACTCAGATACTGATACTACTGCTGCTGCTGCTGCTAAGTCGCTTCAGTCGTGTCTGACTCTGTGTGACCCCATAGACGGCAGCCCACCAGGCTCCCCTGTCCCTGGGATTCTCCAGGCAAGAACACTGGAGGCAAGAAGACTTCTCCAATGCATGAAAGTGAAAAGTGAAAGTGAAGTCGCTCAATCATGTGTGACTCTTAGTGACCCCATGGACTGCAGCCTACCAGACTCTTCCTTCCATGGGATTTTCCAGGCAAGAGTATGGAGTGGGTTGCCAGTGCCTTCTCCAATATATTGATACTAATGCTACAAATATACAGAATGATTAAAATAAATGTTTTGGTAAAAAATAATGTTGTGGCATCAATGTATTCAATCAATATTTAAATAGTGTGAGGGACAAAGGTTTGTATGGATCAGTTTAATTCAGTTCAGTTCAGTCGGTCAGTCATGTCCAACTATTTGCGACCCCATGGACTGCAGCATGCCAGGCCTCCCTGTCCATTACCAACTCCCGGAGTTTACTCAAACTCATGTCCATTTAGTCAGTGATGCCATACAACCATCTTATCTTCTGTCATCCCCTTCTCCTCCTGCCTTCAATCTTTCCCAAGATCAGGGTCTTTTCAAATGAGTCAGTTCTTCACAACAGGTAACCAAAGTATTGGAGTTTCAGATTCAACATCAGTCCTTCCAAAGAATATTCAGCACTGATTTCCTTTAGGATGGACTGGTTGGATCTCCTTGCAGTCTAAGGGACTCTCAAGAGTCTTCTCCAACACCACGGTTCAAAAGCATCAATTCTTCAGCGCTCAGCTTTCTTTATAGTCCAACTCTCACATCCATACATGACTACTGGAAAAACCATACCCTTAACCAGATGGAAATTTGTTGGCAAAGTAATGTCTCTGCTTTTTAATATGCTGTCTAGATTGCTCATAACTTTTCTTCCAATGACTAAGTGTCTTTTAATTTCATGGCTGCATGTGTGGATAGACACTTCTATATGCTGTACATGTCTGATCGAATGTTTCTGACAAGCAGGACTCTGAATGAACTGTGAGTCCCAGGGGAGCAGCATGAGTTTTTAAAACTGGGTGCTTAAACTTAAGTGATATATTTATAACCATATAAATTGTTTTCATAAGGAACAGCTCCAATGGGGTTTACTCAAAGTAATCATATTTCATATAAGAAAATATCTAGCGTTGGAAAGGAGTTTGGGATGAAAGCTGAGCTAAAAAAGTCTTTTTGAATTGTACATAGGAAAAGCAGAAGAATAGGAAAATACAGAAGTAAATAGGGATAAAAATTAAACAAAAATGAAAATGGAAAGGAGAAAAGGTCTTATATCCAACAGGAATGAAATAGATGTAGGGTTAATTAACGAGTTGATAATTTAGGAGGAAAGCAAGCAAGAAAGAAAACTCCCTCACTATTTAGGTGGAGTCATAATGATACTCCTCTCCTCACAGGATTCTTATCTACCTTGTGCACAAATTTTTAATCATATTTTGAGCAAGGATGCAAATATTCAGCATTTTTCTTTCGATCTCCTATCCACAGTCCATACCTGATTCTGGAATACCAGATATGAGGATATAAAATATTTCCATTACCTTAAGTCTTATTTTTCCCTTAAGTGCATTTTCCTCACCCTGTGGTAACCATCACACAGTATGTACTATTTGTGCCTATCTTTTCCTCTTTCAATATCAAATTTTTGAGGATCATCCATGTAACAGCATCTTTTAAATAGGCCACTGCTGGGCTACTTGCCATAGGGTAAGACTGCTATTGATAATAACTGCTCTGTTACTCTACAGAATTGGACTGAATGATAGTACCATCTCACCCACTGGCAAAGTAGTGCTCAAAATTCTTCAAGCCAGGTTTCAACAGAACATGAACCAAGAATTTCCAGATGTTCAGGCTGGTTCGAAAAGACAAAGGAACCAGAGATCAAATTGCCAGCATCAACTGGATCATAGAAAAAGCAAGAGAATTCCAGAAAAACATCTACTTCTGCTTTATTGACTATGCTGAAGCCTTTGACTGTGTGGATCACAACAAACTGTGGGAAATTCTAAAAGAGATGGGAATACCAGACCATCTTACCTGCCTCCTGAGAAATCTGTATGCAGATTAGGAAGCAACAGTTAGAGCCAGACATGGAACAATGGACTGGTTCCAAATTGGGAAAGGGGTATGTCAAGACTGTATATTCTCATTCTTCTTACTTAACTTAAAAGCAGAGTAAAGTAAAGGAAGTTAGCCGCTTAATCGTGTCTGACTCTTTGTGACCCCATGGATTGTAGCCCACAATGCTTGTTCATGAAATTCTCTAGGCAAGAATACTGGAGTGAGTTTCCATTTCATTCTCCATATATGCAGAGTACATCTTGTGAAATGCTGGGCTGGATGAATCACAAGCTGGTCAAGATTCCAGGGAGAAATATCAATAACCTCAGATATGCAGATGACACCACCCTTATGGCAGAAAGTGAAGAGGAATGAAAGAGACTCTTGATGAAAGTGAAAGAGGAAAGTAAAATTACTGACTTAAAACTCAACTTTCAAAAAATGAAGATCATGGCATCAGGTCCCATCACTTCATGGCAAATAGATATGGAAACAGTGTCAGACTTTATTTTATTGGGCTCCAAAATCACTGCAGATGGTGACTGCACGCATGGAATTAAAAGACACTTGCTCCTTGGAAGAAAAGCTATGACCAACTTAAACAGCTTATTAAATGGCAGAGAAATTACTTTGCCAACAAAGTAACGCCAAGAGTTTGCCAACAAAGCTCTGTCTCATCAAAGTTATGGTTTTTCCAGTAGTCATGTGGATGTGAGAGTTGGATCATAAAGAAAGGTGAGAGCTGAAAAATTGATGCTTTTGAACAGTGGTGTTGAAGAAGACTGTTGAAAGTCCTTGGACTGCAAGGAGATCCAGCCAGTCAATTCTAAAGGAGATCAGTCCTGAATATTTGTTGGAAGGACTGATGCTGAAACTGAAGCTCCAATACTTTGGCCACCTGATGTGAAGAGTTAACTCATTAGAAAAGAACCCGATGCTGGGAAAGACTGAGGGCAAGAGAAGAAGGGGACAAGAGAGGATGAGATGTTTGGACGGCATCACCAACTCAATGGATATGAGTTTGAGCACTGGGAGATGGTGAAGGACAGGGAAGTTTGGCGTGCTGCAGTCCATGGGATTGCAGAGTCAGACACGACTGAGTGACTGAACAACAACAGGCTTTTATCCAAGCTCAGTCTTTTCCCCTTTGCAGGTTTGCTTCTCTCATTTCCCATTCATACTGTTTTTGTTTTTGTTTTTTAAAAAAACACTCTCAGAAAATCATGTACAACTGAATCTGCCTCACATTCTGTTTTTAAGGTTGAGTCAGAAAATTGATAGTGAGATTATCCTAGGCAGCTTACTCTATGGGATTCTAAGTTGGATTACACACCAGTCAGCTGGTAATGGACCCAGAATCACCGGTGATGGATGTAAGATGGATAATCCCTGACATGCTGTGGAGTGTAATTGTTTGTACTTTTAGCTGGAGTGAATGGAACAGGACACACTGGAAGGGTGTGCACTGTCTTGTACAGTATCTCTGGCATTTGAAAAGTGTGAGGAAAATAGTAGTTGTAAGGACTCTGGAATGGAACAGCTGTTTCTGAGTACCAGTGATTCTTTGAAGAAAGAAAATAACTTTCAATCAACCACTGAAAGCAAAGTACTGAAATCCAGAGAACTTCTTTGTCAGATTTCAAAGAATCACTCACTTTCTCTAACTGGAGAGCTGACTGTACTGAGAACCACTCTCAGGACCTAATCTTCAGAGGAGTAGAACTTCATAAGAGGTTGAACTCTCAGCCCTGGTGAGGCACCAATGCTATAATTTCAAAAAGGTTGCAGGGATGATTGTAGGTAGATGTACTAAAGAATCTTGACTCCACAGAGGCTATAGCAGGGTCCCCTCTCCATATGAGAGTATAGCTGATCACATTTTAAAGGGAAAGAGTCTATAAAATGATAGAATTTGAAGTTACAGAAGAGAAACAAGATAATTAGTAGATATGCCCATGAAGTGATAAGACAAAATTTTCAATAATCACAGTTAAGAAAGGAAGATTGCAGCTAGGCTTGCCTGGAGCTGAGGAGAATGTAGATGAAGTTGAGGACCATGAATTTACAGGAGCAATCATCTTTTCACTTCCGCAGCATGAAGAGAGAAGAAGAGAAGTCACTCAGTCATATCCAACTCTTTGTGACCCCATGGACTGTAGCCCACCAGGCTCCTCTGTTCATGGGATTTTCCAGGCATGAATACTGGAGTGGGTTGCCATTTCCTTCTCCAGGGAATCTTCCCGACTCAGAGACTGAATCCAGGTCTCCCACATTTTAGGCAAACGCTTTACCATCCAAGTTACCAGGAAAGTTAAGAACAAATGGACAGATGGATTTACCAAGTTCAGGGATTTTAATTAGGTTGGCAAAATAGAAGGACAGTGAGAAAAGGTTGTGAGCCTATTCATAGATACCATGAACCATGGGATCTAAACAACTTAGGGAAGGAAGACGACAGGAAGAAATGAGTGGCTATGAAGAAAGCTAGGAAGCTGTGATCCAAAGTAAACATCTGAATTTATCAGTTTAGCAATAATGGAGTTTTGCAAAAATGAAGAACTAGGGCATAGCCCATCAGAGTAGTGGCTGGTGCTCTATCCTGTCAATGGACAAAGTCATTAAAGCCTGGCTAAGCAGACAGGTCAAGGGATACAGAAATCATTATTTCTAGAAATTTTGAGACTAATAGGTTATACATTCCTAGTGTTATTGGAATTACATAAGAGAAACAAGTAACAGAAGTCCTCACTGATATGTACCCCTTATTTGCTAAAAAATTTAAACAACTGGCTCATAGATTTCTCTTCAGCGCAAATCTTTCTAGCATTGTCCTTGGATATTTAGCAAACAGCAAGACTTCTGGAAATTATTCTCAAGTTCTGTTCCGTTCAGTTCAGTTCAGTTGCTCAGTCGTGTCCGACTTCTTGCGACCCCATGAATCGCAGCACGCCAGGCCTCCCTGTCCATCACCAACTCCCGGAGTGCACTCAGACTCACAAGTACTTCAGGTAAAACAAAGGTAAAGGGACTTCCTTGGTGGTCCAGTGGTTAATTCATGCTGTCACTGCAGGGGGTACAGGTTTAATCCCTAATCAGGGAACTAACATTCCTGCGTGTCTCATGATGTGAAATCACCAAAAAAAAGGTACAAAATTTTAAGAACTAGTGAATCTAGCTAAAGGTTTATGAAAGTTTTCTATAGTAGCCTTATAGCTTCTCTGAAAGTTTGAAATTATATCAAAATAGTTTAAAAATAAATCTCATAGAATAGAAATAAAAGAGGTCTTACAGGTAATTCTATGATATATACTAATCAAAATGTAAAGAACAATTTAATCTGATAAAACAAACAGCAATAATAATAGCCTTATTTCAGTCAGCATCTATGCATTATGAAAATGCAATTAATCAATCTTTGCAAGCATTTTAGTACAAAACAGCAATTTTTTTCATCTGATGCTGCTGTGATTTTTGTATGATTATATATACATGAACCGTGAACTTCCAGATGTTCAAGCTGGTTTTAGAAAAGGCAGAGGAACCATAGATCAAATTGCCAACATCTGCTGGATCATCAAAAAAAGTGAGAGATTTCCAGAAATAGCATCTATTTCTGCTTTATTGACTATGCCAAAGC
>SJYW01050920.1:358875-369811 GCA_006410735.1 Raphicerus campestris | reverse complement strand
AAATATCAATAACCTCAGATATGCAGATGACACCACCCTTATGGCAGAAAGTGAAGAGGAACTAAAAAGCCTCTTGATGAAAGTGTAAGTGGAGAGTGAAAAAGTTGGCTTAAAGCTCAACATTCAGAAAACGAAGATCATGACATCTGGTCCCATCACTTCATGACAAATAGATGGGGAAACAGTGGAAACAGTGTCAGACTTTATTTGGGGGGGCTCCAAAATGACTGCAGATGGTGACTGCAGCCATGAAATTAAAAGATGCTTACTCCTTGCAAGGAAAGTTATGACCAACCTAGATGGTATATTAAAAAGCAGAGAGATCACTGAGCCAACAAAGGTCCATCTAGTCAAGGCTATGGTTTTTCCAGTGGTCATGTATGGATGTGAGAGTTGGACTGTGAAGGAAGCTGAGTGCTGAAGAATTGATGCTTTTGAACTGTGGTGCTGGAGAAGACTCTTGAGAGAGTCCCTTGGACTGCAAGGAGATCCAACCAGTTCATCCTAAAGGAGATCAGTCCTGGGTGTTCATTGGAAAGACTGATGCTGAAGCTGAAACTCCAATACTTTGGCCACCTCATGTGAAGAGTTGACTCACTGGAAAAGACCCTGATGCTGGGAGGGATTGGGGGCAGGAGGAGAAGGGGATGACAGAGGATGAGATGGCTGGATGGCATCATTGACTCAATGGACATGAGTTTGGGTGAACTCAGGGAGTTGGTGATGGACAGTGAGGCCTGGTGTGCTGCGATTTATGGGGTCACAAAGAGTCGGACATGACTGAGCGACTGAACTGAACTGAACTCATATGCACTTTTATCTTTGAACTGGATATTTGGTATCTCTTTTTCATGTGATATAGTTTCAGAAAATCTTTCAAACTCTACCACAGACCTGTTAAGAAACTGTCTCCAGAAGCTCATTCAAGTTTCTACAGGCAGTAAAATAATGTAATAGGACATTGAATTCAATCTACACAGATCTGGATTTCAATTTTGGGCCTGCCACATGAAAGTTGTGTGACTTTGAGAAAGTTATATAGTAACATGAGCCCCTCCATTGCCTCATCTGAAAATTGAGTATCATAACAAATCTTTCATCATAACTGAGATTAAAACTATTTTTTTAATACAAAGCATTTTCCTAAGTTATTTTTCAATAAATGACAAATCCTTCACCATTGTAAAGAAAATGGGGAAGAATGGTTGAAAATATAGTTTTGTCATTTGAAATGACTGAGAAATGGGGCATATGAGTAAATCAAATATTTTCACTTATGATGCATTATCACATGTATATTACATGCCTTCCAGTTTTCAAAGAATGACAATGATATACATTGAAAACTCAAAACCTACCAAAGTAAATTTTATTCTACTACCACTTCAGTAGGAAAACTTCACATCAGTTCCCCTATGATCCAGTGCAGATTACACATACCAGCTGTCACATAAAAAGAGGAGTCATGAATTTTCCTACTCATGAATGGAGCTGGTATGTGTCACTGCTAGAAATGGATAAGAATGCAAGTAAATCAGTTTTTACTATCACTGTGGAAACAAAGGCTATGAATAATTTTTAAAACAAATATATTTTGGTAAATAAAATAAACTGAGAGAAAACAATTAAGGGGAAAAAACTTGTCAAAGTCCAGCAAATGTGTGCTGATCTTATAAACTTCTCCAGAATGGGTACTGCTTTAAACCATACCTGATATACAATAAGTACTTAATAAATACTTATTGGACAAATGATTAATGGAATGAGTGTACTAATGTCTTAACATATATTCATACCTTTGTCTCATCATATACAAGAGTAAACTTTGCTAAAAATATATCTCTTCTAGTCCTGGTTGGTGTACTTGCTTCTAGCATGTTTTGTATTTATGTATGTTTACATAAGCTACAATACTTATTATCTCAAATTACCTATTGTTTTACAGTCTGTAACAGTATGAAATAGAAGATGATCTCTTTTATAAATTTCTGGATGTGTTCCAAGAAAACGCTTAGAAAATTACAGCAGACAAATTAACAAGCTCATAATGGGAGGTAATTCTGATCATCTTCATCACATTCCTCTTTATCACAACAGAATGAAAATGAAATACCTACAATCCTGAAAACAGACAGCTTTGGGAGATTGCCATCTTGAGTTAATTAGAAAAATCTACTTCTTCAACATCCCACATTCACAAGAAGCAGTCAGGCCTTGCTTTTGAATCCTAAGTCTACAGAGCAATGTTTTTGAGGATCAAAATGTAGCCCAATTAGAAAGCTATTTGTCAGATTCTTCACCCAAAAGGCTTAGGTATGGACTATATAATTTCAATAGATATATTCTTTCATGTAAAATGTCACAACTCCAAAAGATATGTATTTTTATTTCCGTTTTCAGGATAAAGAAACTGACTCTGAGAAAGATAAAATAAATTGCCTAAGACCACACAGATAGAAAGTGTAAATCTAGAAGCCAAAATAGACCTGCTACCTCTGAAGCCCACACACCTAACCATATATAATTCTGCTTCCTATTTCAGAATTCAATAAAGTATGATTTGCATTTCCATATTCTGATTGTGTGTTCCAACCCATCCTAAGTGCTTTCTATGAGCATTTCCATAAAGCAGCAGTAATTCCCACTCCTTAGGAAAGTACTATCCATCCCATTATATTTCTCAGGGGAATGGTTACTTATCAAATTAGAGAGACTAAGACAAAGCTGTGCATACCTTGTCAGCCTTGGTCTCTCATTCGGAGCATCCTGCCCTCTATGCTCTTGCATTCTCTACTCATCTGTGTGGAATGTTTTTTGGAAGAGACTCAAACTCTGGGAACAAGATTGTGGTTCTCCAACTCAGCCAGTGTTAGGATGGATAAGTTCAATTTGGGATATATGTATTAGAAAGCCAATTTTAATGAGTGATCAAGCTAGGTTTCGAATTCTGCTTTTTTATCATTAATAAAATCACCTTGATTTTAAACATAGAATAGTGACAAAGAATCTGTTCTCTGTCTGAACATACTGCATAGGGACAAATCTGACTCCACCATTTTATATGTAGAAAAGTTACTTAAGCTTTCTGTGCCTCAGTTTCCTCATTTGAAAAATGGGGATATCAATACACACAACACAGCTACCAATGGCCAAGTCAACATGCTTAAGACTACTTCATAGGAGCTGCTAATAATCTCCAGATCTTCTGTTTTATTATGCAAAGATATCCTCACTCTTTCCACTTTGTAACTTATTCCTTTTGATTTGCAGAACACGCTATGATGAACTTCTCCCAAGAGCCCAGTAGTAACTCAATGGAAAGAGCCACATGCTTGTTAGATTTTTTGGTCTTCCTGACTCCTATTTTGGTCCTCTTCCATGACACTTTATTTTTAACTTTCTCTTTTTCCACAAGATTCTGCAATTTAGGGTTNTCTTTGGTCTTCCTGACTCCTATTTTGGTCCTCTTCCATGACACTTTATTTTTAACTTTCTCTTTTTCCACAAGATCCTGCAATTTAGGGTTTCCAAGTTAGCTTATGTTTTCTAATGCTAAGGTCTTCTGCCTTACGAGGCATAATCATCCTGAAAAACAATACCTGAGTTTCACATTTGTATGGGCTGTGTACAAGGTGGAAGAAGATGACCTTCTCTCATAGTGGAGGACAGTTCTTTAGTGAATGGCATATAAACTGCTATACTTCCCTGCTCAAAAATTCAAAGAAGTTCCCATTTGCACATTCAGTAGTTTTTTACTATAAACTCCTGGAANTCTCTCTCTCTCTCTCTCTCTCTCTCTCTCTCTCTCTCTCTTTCTCTCTCTCTCTCTCTCTCTCTCTCTCTCTCTCTTTCTCTCTCCCCCCCGCCTTTTTTTTTCCTCTTGCTCTCTCTCTGGCTATCCCACAGTTTGGGTTGCTACCTCAGATTGTCCTCAGGGCATTCAGGCCCAGTCCTTACCCTAAGCAATGCAGCCTACACCTCCCGGTTTAGTCCCAGCTTGCTGGTGGCAGATGTGAGCATCTGGGCTACTTCTCTGCTGGGAGTTGAAGTCAGGTGGGTAATCTGTGAGTTTTATTTTGTCCTCTCAGTTATGTTGCCTTCTGAGATTCCAAAATTCCCCCCAGAGACCTGCCAGTGAGAGGGTTTCCTGATGCTTGGAAACCTCTTTTACAGCTCCCTCCCCAGGACAGGTCTCCATCCCTAACTCTTTGTCTCTCTTCTTATCTTTTATATTTTGTCCTACCACCTTTCAAAGACAATGGGCTGCCTTTCTGGGTGCCTGGTGTCTTCCGCTATTGTTCAGAAGTTGTTTTGTGAAATTTGCTCAGCGTTCAAATGATCTTTTGATCATTTGTGGGGGAGAAAGTGGTCTCCCCATCCTATTCCTCCACCATCTTAGGACCACCCTCTGTTAATTTGCTACATTTAAGAAACCTCTATTTTTGTACATTGAAGAAATTCCAAATAACTGTAGTGTTTCAAGTCAGAAGGCTTTTCAAGGGGAAATATGCCAAAAAATATAGGCCTAAAGGATGACTGTAAGGTTAGGAAAGACATAAAGCAGAACAAAAAAGACCTACACACCCAGTTAAATTAGGGATTTTATAACTTTCCACTATTTTTAGGAAATATGGTTGTTTAAAGGGAATGTCAGAAAATATATGATCTCACCCAATTCAATCAGGGAGTAAATACTAGTTAACATTTGTTTTTCCTTATAATCATCCTTATATTTTGAACATGTTCCCATTCTTACAGATATATAATTTGGTCTCACATCTTTCCACCTCTTACATCATACATACACACACACATACACACAATCTGTTGGACTTACAAATTGAAGAAAATATGTGCAACCAAGGTGTAAGACATAGGAAACTCCCATCTGGTCCCTGATCATCACCTGTCCTTGTAGAGCTCAAACCTCATGTCTTGTGGTAATTGATCATCAGTATATTCCTGTCACTCCTCATGCCTTTTCACAAATCAGAACTCCCTCCTAGGCTCTGGATTCTCGTAGTTAATTCCTTGCCACTCTAAGAATATAAAAATGTATTCTCTTACTTCAAACCAAACATAAACTAGATGAAACTTTCTACGATTCTTATCTCCCTAGACACACCATATAGTTATTTCTTCTTTGTAGTCCTCCCTGGAAGATATTTTCCAAAGAAGTAAGTCACAGGTAACTTCTACTCTCATACTCCAGAAACCTATTTACCGTATACTGTACTCAATCGCTTCAGTCAGTCTGACTCTGTGACCGCATGGACTGTAGCCTGCCAGACTCCTCTGTCCACAGGATTCTCCAGGTAAGAATACTGGAGTAGGTTGCCCTGCTTTTCTCCAGGGGATCTTCCCCACTCAGGGATCGAACTCACCACTTGTCTCTCCAGCATTGCAGGTGAATTCTTTACCCATTGAGCCACCTGGGAAGCCCATTTACTGTATATTAGCACTATGGAAGAGAAATTTGGTTCAAGAAAATGGCATAAGGTCCCTTCTATGGGATAATTTAATAGAACTGTTTTTATTTGCTCTCCTAATTTTGCCTTTTTTACAGCCCAAATAACCTTTCTGTGTCTTGAGAAAACCTCCTTTTATCGTATGCATTCTTATAGTTTGCGTCTGTGATTGTGTGAGGTGTGTGATCCCATCTTCCATATCTCATGTTTCCAATAGCTTCCATAATATCCTAATACTCAAGTTATATTACTCATTGGTATAATACTCATTGATACTCAGTACCTTCTTGTTGGAACAGTGTACCTCTTAAAATAAATACATCTTGGGGACTTCCCTGGCAATCCAGTAGTTAAAAATCTACTTTGCAGTGCAGGGGACATGAGTTTGACCCTGGTCAGGAAGCTAAGATCCCACATGCCTCATGGGCAACTAAGCCCATGCCACAACTAGAGAAGCCCATGCACCACAATGAAAGGTCCCATGCTGCAACTTAGACCTGACACAGCCAAAGAAATGAATAAATAAATTTTTAAAATACTTTTTTAAATCCATCATCTATATTTTGCTACACAGATCTCCTGAGAAATCTGAATTCATTATAACTTTTATTTCCCTATGGCCCTCAAAGATCTATCACTCTAGTGAGATTGTTCCCATCATATACACTGTTCAGCTTCAGTCTTGTTAATGGAGCTCACCAAGCTTCACACATATTGGATTTCCATCCAAATCTGTAAACTTGCAAGATTCAACTCTAGACATCTGTCCTCCATAGAATTTTCCATCTTCATCACTTTTTGGTCAGGCAACTCTTAACAATGCATACATCATCTTTTGTTTTTGTAGTACTTTCTATTTTTACTATGGGCTTCCCTCGTGGCTCAGAAGTTAAAGCGTCTGCCTGGAATGCAGGAGACCCAGGTTCTATCCCGCATTGGGAAGATCCCCTGGAGAAGGAAATGGCAACCCACTCCAGTACTCTTGCCTAGAGAATCCCATTCTTACTATACTCTAGTATAAATACTCATGTATTACTGCATTAGAAGATTGTGACAGATAGACTCATGGCAGGCAGTTTTCAGCTGGATACAATGCTATAAATGAATACTTAGCAAAATGAACGAAACATGTTTGTGGAGTTCCAAAGAGAGAACGAGAGTATGACTGTCTCAGAAATTTGTCTATCTTAACATGATAGATCCAAGTAAATTCAAATTTACCAATATGCAAATATTAAATTTCTTCTTTCTCCCATGTAGGCATTCTAGAGAATTTTAATACTTCAAAAACTCAGTGTGTTAATATAAAACTAATGATCTGCCAACGTCACTTGATTTTTAATTCTCTCATAATTCTTGACCCAACTGCCTTCCTTGGTGCAATGCTCCAATCCAATCTCTTGATAAAATGTATTTATTCCCCAGTCTTTTATAAATAATTTCAGTTTGCTCTGGTTGTTTCTTCATAAGTGCTTTCTATTCTAATGCATTATTTAAAGTAAAAACATGCGTATGAACCTATTTCTATTGGTAATGTTATGTTCATTTGTTTGCAAACAGAGAAAAACAAGAATACAAGCATCACTTTTGTATATTTAAATAATCCACATTGCTCACTAATAAAAAGAGTGATTTCAATAATCTGTTAGAGAGTATATTAAACAATGGATCACTAGATACAATGTTCTTCAATTATATATACTATACTTCCCTTTCTGATATTTGATATTTAAAACATTGGTGAACATGAAACTTCAGTGGTGCATTATTTTATTGGGAAGTTTTTATTTCCCCTGGAGTAACATCCTTTCTTCAAGTACATTCAATATTATTTCTAGGGGTTGTTTTCATTCTTTCCTGGGGAGATCTCAACTAGGAATTAAGCTCTAGGGGCATTTTCTCTTCAATTGCAGCTGAATCTATAGCACCTGGAAGAGTCCCTGGCATTCAATAAATATTTGTTAAAGAAATTAATGGCTACATCAGAAAGATTATTTTCTCTGTGTTGCTGCTGCTGCTGCTGCTAAGTCGCTTCAATCGTGTCCGACTCTGTGCAACCCCATAGATGGCAGCCTCCCCGTCCCTGGGGTTCTCCAGGCAAGAACACTGGAGTAGGTTGCCATTTCCTTCTCCATTTCCCTATGTACTTTCTCTTTTCCTTCTTGGGCCTTTCTTAAACGTTCCTAAACTTCTTGCTTTTTACCCCCTGACTGCACATCCCACTGATATCTTTAGGAACTAACTGACAAAAACAGTTTTAAACTGAACTTAGTAGAATACTAGTTGCTATAGACTGAGCAAATATTTATAGATATCAAGGAAATATTTATAAGTATTATGTAAACTTACTTCCCCTCCCCTAACAGCATTGCTTTTCTCTAGGTTTAGCAAGTTTGCAAAAACATAATAAAAATTAAGTTTTGAAAGCTATTTTCCTTTAAGAACCTAGGAGGGAAACAAATGTCCTCTTTTCTTAGTCTATGTCTACAGAACATTTAATAGTAGAAGGAGAAGAAAAGAAAAAGAGGAAGAAAAGAAAGAAGGAAGGGAGAAAAAGGAGGAAGGAAGGAAAGGGGAAGGAAGGAAGAAAGGTGAAAATGTGAGAAGAAAGGAAGGAGAGAGGGAAGGTGACACAAAGGGAGAAATAAAGCCTAATATCCACTGTATCAAATTATGCTATTTATTTTTTAAAAAATCAGTTCCGTTTTAGATCATATTGATTTAAACAGCTAATGAGCTTATAGATATAAATATTTCACTTTAAACAGACTTTCACTATCAATATAAACACTTGTTCAGAAGGACCGTCATCACATAAAGATGACAGTCTCTGAGTAACTCTCCAAGAAAATCTCAAACTCTTAGAGCTGACTTTTTTAATTACACTGTACATTACTAAACCCCTTCTTCCATATGATTGGATTATTAACATTTAAGAAGCAAAGCCAATTCATATTTAACTTTTCTTGTGGAAGCTCACCATGTGGTAGTAATTCCTTTATAAGAACAAGGAAACTATGCACTTCCAGCTGTGATAGAAATGGGATTGGAGGAGAGTTCCTCCCTCTGCTCACTTTTTCACTGTCCCCTCCTCTTTTACTATAATAAATCATTTTAAAAGGCATGTTTTACACTATCACTTCTTATTTTACTTGATCTTCAATTTTGGATACATGTTAGTATTTTGAGATACAGTTTGCATCTTTACAGAAAGCTTTATTCAAAGTTAAATTTGTTTTTTAATGTTGAATCACATAACTTAAATTCTATCTCAAAGTACTAAAATTGTTCATGTTTTGAATCTTGGGACATGAAGACATGAAATAGTAATATGAGTGGTTTTGGAATTTTTGCTATATAATTAATATTCTAAAGGCCAAGACTCTTTAGGTTTTGTATTTATTGTTTTTTGTTTGTTTGTTTTTTGTTTTGGAGGGGAATGGTGCTGTGCAGCGTGTGGGATCTTAGTTTCCCAACCAGGGATTGAACCCATGCCCTGGCATCGGCAGTGTAAAGTCTTAACCACTGGACCAACAAGGAAATTCCTGTGTTTACATTTTAAGATCATTTATTCAGAAGAATGGGCTTCCCTTGTGGCTCAGCTAGTAAAGAATTCACCTGCAATGCAGGAGACCCCAGCTGGATTCCTGGGTTGGGAAGATCCCTTGAAGAAGGGAAAGGCTACCCGCTCCAGTATTCTGGCCTGGAGAATTCCATGGACTGTATGTAATCCATGGGCTCGCAAAGAGTTAGACACAACTGAGTGACTTTTACTCACTCACTCATACAGAAGAATGTGGACACCAGGCACATTAAAAATTATTGTATTTTTTCAGATTAAAATAACTGGATTGTATCCACAGGGAGAGAAACAATTTACTTGAATATACAAGAAGAAAACAATATTTTATAGTAAAGAAAGATTTTAAATAGCTTTTCATACAATATGTAAGATATATGAAATGTAACATATAATAGGTGCATATAACCAGACTCAAATTTTGCTCTTGTTTTTATAATAATTGAGATCATATCCATAACCTTTCTGACCTTATTTTTCTCACTCCAAAATGCATCATGAAACTCTCTACAGTTATCTAGGAGGAAGCTAAATAATATTTTTAATGGCAGGATAATGTTCCATGGTGTGGATCCTCCTAGTTTATAAAACCATTCCCCTCTTGATAGGCATTATCTTTCTTTCCACTNGGCAGTGTAAAGTCTTAACCACTGGACCAACAAGGAAATTCCTGTGTTTACATTTTAAGATCATTTATTCAGAAGAATGGGCTTCCCTTGTGGCTCAGCTAGTAAAGAATTCACCTGCAATGCAGGAGACCCCAGCTGGATTCCTGGGTTGGGAAGATCCCTTGAAGAAGGGAAAGGCTACCCGCTCCAGTATTCTGGCCTGGAGAATTCCATGGACTGTATGTAATCCATGGGCTCGCAAAGAGTTAGACACAACTGAGTGACTTTTACTCACTCACTCATACAGAAGAATGTGGACACCAGGCACATTAAAAATTATTGTATTTTTTCAGATTAAAATAACTGGATTGTATCCACAGGGAGAGAAACAATTTACTTGAATATACAAGAAGAAAACAATATTTTATAGTAAAGAAAGATTTTAAATAGCTTTTCATACAATATGTAAGATATATGAAATGTAACATATAATAGGTGCATATAACCAGACTCAAATTTTGCTCTTGTTTTTATAATAATTGAGATCATATCCATAACCTTTCTGACCTTATTTTTCTCACTCCAAAATGCATCATGAAACTCTCTACAGTTATCTAGGAGGAAGCTAAATAATATTTTTAATGGCAGGATAATGTTCCATGGTGTGGATCCTCCTAGTTTATAAAACCATTCCCCTCTTGATAGGCATTATCTTTCTTTCCACTATACTTCTTCCCTTTTCTATTATTCAAAATATTTTCACATACTTCATTAAGCAGTGATGCCGGGGTCCAGCCCCCACAGGATCCAGGGAAACCCGAAGGAGAAATGGCGTCGGCGATTGATTTAGAGAGGGAGAGACAGATAAGAATGTTGTAGATAAGAAAATAGAGGAGAGAAGAAAAGAGGCTGATGTTCCTTGGTTTATACAGAAAATCAATAAAGTCTCAAGACAAGAGACTTGCACCCTCTACGTGAGGCCACAGGTTCCTTCCCGGTCTCCCGAGGGAGTGAAGGCACAGGGGCCTTCCCGGTCAGGTCTTAGAAACCCAGGCAAATAAGTAGACACGGTGGATCTCTGTACTCCAGATGGGAACTAGCCTGAAAAAAAGAGTAAGAGGAGGAAAATGATTGACACGAGGAGATCAAGCTGCTTTGATGAGCAAGATCCATAGCTTTATTTTTGAACAGTACTTATATACCTTTTTGTACACAGAGGGAAATGAAAGATGCAAGGTCATACAGAATCAGCCCAACATTCCAGCAGTTTTGCCCTTATC
>SJYW01050920.1:345356-356630 GCA_006410735.1 Raphicerus campestris | reverse complement strand
AAAAACTTATTTTCCCTCAAAGTGTTTTTTCTTTATATTTCTAATCTATGTCAGCCTCAGAAAATGCCAAACAGAGTTACGTTTTTCACAGAGCAAAGGTGTAGCAAGTTACAAGAAAGAACTACTTAGCTCAAAAGTCTGATACGGTTAAATTCAAGGCTACACGTGTTTTTCTTGCATTCTCACTATGTTAACTAATGCATTCCCAGGTACACAGTGGATAAGAGATATGGGAACTTAGCAACAAGCATTGGCCCAATAATGAAATCCTACACCAGCACTAGCACTACTCTAATAACTTTTAACTCTTTCAAAGGCTCTATGTTTTAGGCTTTGCGTGCTTCTCACAGTTGGGAGGCTGTAAATAATTGTATGCATAGCTGCAAGAGTCTGGATATATGTGCCAAGCAAGCTAGAATGCTAACAGAGAGGGTTTGATTTGAAATATTCCTCTCATGTCCAGGAGACTTATTAGCTATAGCCCTAAGTTGATTTTCTCCAGAGAAAGGTGGTCAGGGTTAGCCCCTGGTTAATATCAGAGGAGTTGGTGAAAGTCATGAAACAGTAAAGCAGACAGATGCTGGTTTGGGGGTAGATGCTCGAGAAAGCCTTGGGAGCCCCTTGAGCTCTGAAGCCTTGCTTAACAGTTCTCTTCCACATGACCCTGTCATGGGTGGAATCTCCCGTGACAGCTCCCGGCACAGTGATGCTTTTATTTATCTGTAAAATATATTCCTGTGAATAAAATTGGTAAACAAAAGTATGTGCATGTTTATTTTAATAATACTGACAAATTATCTCTAAAGCAGCAGCATTAACACTCATATTCCTAGTGGGCAAAAAAATTAATTCTTCACATCACTCACCAGTGGTGAAAAATATAGGAATTTTTTGGACAGGTGTATGAATATAACATAATGTCTTTTTTTCTGTGTTTGGTTGTGTGTGTGTATGTATATGCATATTTCTTACCACATTTGAACCTTTTTCACTCATGTGTGTTGATCATTCAAGTCAAGATCTTTGCTACTTTTTTAAATACATTATCTTTCTATCAGTATAAAAGTAAGATATATAACACGACGTACTACATAATAATAAAAGAAAAATATATGACATCACTAAATGGTTAAATTGTGCTAAGTCACTTCAGTCATGTCTGGCTCTTTACAGCCCTATGGACTGCAGCCCACCAGGCTCCTCTGTCCTTGGGATTCTCCAGACATGAGACCTGAAGTGGGTTGCCATGTGCTTCTCCAGAGGATCTTCTCCACCCGGATTGAATCTACATCTTTCATGTCCCCTGCTTTGGCAGGCATGCTCTTTACCACTAGCACTACTTGGGAAGCCCCAAATGACTAAATGATACTTGACAAAATTCAGCAATCATTTCCAATAAAACCTAAATAAAATTTTAACAGAAACAAAATTTGTAACTACAATAAAGACTATCTTACCACTTCCCTATAGGACCCATTATAATAAACAAATAACACTAAAATCTTTCCAATTAGACAGGGATGAACGCCATCACAATAGCAAATGATGCCTTGAAAGCTTTAACAAAAACAAATACCCAATAAAATTAAATAACTAGCATAAGCACCAGAAGAGGCATTATCCTGTTTGGATAGCAGATAATCTAAGATATGAAATGTTCAAACAAAATTAATTAAATACTTTGCTAAGGTAAAAAGATACAATATAAACATGTAAAACCAAATAGCTTTCTCTATTTTAGCAATAAATACCAACAAATGAAAACACAGGGAAAATCTCTTTTTGATAACAAAATCAAAAAATATATTTAATAACAAACATGTCAAGGAAGAACAATATAAGGAAAACTATAAAATGTTATTAAAAGAAATAAAAGAAGATCTGAACAAATGGAAACTCATACCATCTTCCTAGTGAGAAAGAGAAAAGCAGTCCTGTGACAACCTGGGAGCTGATCTGGCCCTCACATGTACTCTTGTCAAAGATGCTTGGTTTCATTGAGTAACACCATCAAACAAGGCTACTTTATCACCAAAATGAATAAAAAATAAGAGTACTACCTAATCAGGTCTGAACACAGACAAAAATGTGAATATTATTCAAATACCAAAACTATTCCACACCCTATATCCTGGTTAAAATGAGTGCCTACTTCTTTACCAATTATACCTCTAGCTTCATGACATCCTTCCTGCCTTCTAGATGATATTATTACCTCCCCACCTCCCCCCACTAACTGCAGAGTTACCTCTGCTTTCTTACAGGATCCAATCCAGAAAAAAGCCCAACTGACTTTCTTGCATTCTCTCCAAAATCATTTAAAAAAACCTAAACCCTATCTTCCCTGGTGGCTCAGATGATAAAGGGTCTGCTTACAACGCACAAGACTTGGGTTCAATCCCTGGGTCAGTAAGATTCTCTGGAGAAGGAAATGGCAACCCATTCCAGTACTCTTGCCTGGAAAATTCCATGGATGGAGGAGCATGGTAAGCTACAGTCCATGGGGTTGCAAAGAGTCAGACATGACTGAGTGACTTCACTTCATTAAACCCTATCTTGGCTTCCCAAGTGGTACTACTGGTAAAGAACCCACCTGTCAAGGCAGAAGATGTAAGAGACATAGGTTCAACCTCTGGGTCAGGAAGATTCCCTGGAGAAGAGCATGGCAACCTACTCCAGTAGTCCTGCCTGGAGAATCCCATGGACAGAGGAACCTGGCGGGTTACAGTCCACAGGGTCACAGTCAGACATGACTGAAGCGACTTAGGGCACAAACCCTATAATAGGTCCTTTTTCAGTTCAGTTCAGTTCAGTCACTCAGTCATGCCCGACTCTTCGCGACCCCATGAATCGCAGCACGCCAGGTCTCTCTGTTCATCACCATCTCTCGGAGTTCACTCAGACTCAGGTCCATCGAGTCAGTGATGCCATCCAGACATCTCATCCTCGGTCATCCCCTTCTCCTCCTGCCCCCAATCCCTCCCAACATAAGAGTCTTTTCCAATGAGTCAACTCTTTGCATCAGGTGGCCAAAGTACTGAAGTTTCAGCTTTAGCATCATTCCTTCCAAAGAAATCCCAGGGTTGATCTCCTTCAGAATGGACTGGTTGGATCTCCTTGCAGTCCAAGGGACTCTCAAGAGTCTTCTCCAACACCACAGTTCAAANATAACAAACATGTCAAGGAAGAACAATATAAGGAAAACTATAAAATGTTATTAAAAGAAATAAAAGAAGATCTGAACAAATGGAAACTCATACCATCTTCCTAGTGAGAAAGAGAAAAGCAGTCCTGTGATAACCTGGGAGCTGATCTGGCCCTCACATGTACTCTTGTCAAAGATGCTTGGTTTCATTGAGTAACACCATCAAACAAGGCTACTTTATCACCAAAATGAATAAAAAATAAGAGTACTACCTAATCAGGTCTGAACACAGACAAAAATGTGAATATTATTCAAATACCAAAACTATTCCACACCCTATATCCTGGTTAAAATGAGTGCCTACTTCTTTACCAATTATACCTCTAGCTTCATGACATCCTTCCTGCCTTCTAGATGATATTATTACCTCCCCACCTCCCCCCACTAACTGCAGAGTTACCTCTGCTTTCTTACAGGATCCAATCCAGAAAAAAGCCCAACTGACTTTCTTGCATCCTCTCCAAAATCATTTAAAAAAACCTAAACCCTATCTTCCCTGGTGGCTCAGATGATAAAGGGTCTGCTTACAACGCACAAGACTTGGGTTCAATCCCTGGGTCAGGAAGATTCTCTGGAGAAGGAAATGGCAACCCATTCCAGTACTCTTGCCTGGAAAATTCCATGGATGGAGGAGCATGGTAAGCTACAGTCCATGGGGTTGCAAAGAGTCAGACATGACTGAGTGACTTCACTTCATTAAACCCTATCTTGGCTTCCCAAGTGGTACTACTGGTAAAGAACCCACCTGTCAAGGCAGAAGATGTAAGAGACATAGGTTCAACCTCTGGGTCAGGAAGATTCCCTGGAGAAGAGCATGGCAACCTACTCCAGTAGTCCTGCCTGGAGAATCCCATGGACAGAGGAACCTGGCGGGTTACAGTCCACAGGGTCACAGTCAGACATGACTGAAGCGACTTAGGGCACAAACCCTATAATAGGTCCTTTTTCAGTTCAGTTCAGTTCAGTCACTCAGTCATGCCCGACTCTTCGCGACCCCATGAATCGCAGCACGCCAGGTCTCTCTGTTCATCACCATCTCTCGGAGTTCACTCAGACTCAGGTCCATCGAGTCAGTGAAGCCATCCAGACATCTCATCCTCGGTCATCCCCTTCTCCTCCTGCCCCCAATCCCTCCCAACATAAGAGTCTTTTCCAATGAGTCAACTCTTTGCATCAGGTGGCCAAAGTACTGAAGTTTCAGCTTTAGCATCATTCCTTCCAAAGAAATCCCAGGGTTGATCTCCTTCAGAATGGACTGGTTGGATCTCCTTGCAGTCCAAGAGACTCTCAAGAGTCTTCTCCAACACCACAGTTCAAGGTCCTTTTTAATACTCTGAAACACCCTAGGGTTCTCCATGATGTGTGTTCTCCTTCATTTCAAAAAACAATAACCCCAACCTGCTCAACAACAGGCTGTTTGTTTTTAGTAGAATGATTTGTTTTTAGTGGAATGATTCAGAGCACAACCTATCAATTCTCCTAAAATTAATATTTATTTTAATGTTTAAATCAATTACAATCAGTCCTCACTTTGTGTGTGTTGTGGGTTGGGATTTGCTCAAAATAATCTCCAGCTTCAAATACATATATTAATGACAGAAAAATACTAGAGTGATTTGCCATGCCCTCTTCCAAAGGATCTTCCCAATCCAGGGATCGAACCCAGGTCTCTCACGTTGCAGGTGGATTCTTTACCACCTGAGCTACCAGGGAAGCCCATCAGAATGCATAGTTTACTCTAAAATTAGTTATTGGTATGATTTCATCCAATAGATATTGGTATGAAAATAGATTAGTCAATGGACTGAAGTGTAAAATCAAGAAATATACTCATTATTATTCATAAATATTGATTTCCAGAGATTATTATTTACATCAGAGAAAATTGCTTTAAGCTTCTGGAAAGCAATATATAGTACTTTGTAAGTTATTATCATCTTATATATTTTAATTAAGTTATTTGATATATTAAATGTTTCACTCAATGTTAATACTGTTGTTCTATCAAAATGATGTAAATTCTATTTTTTCAGCTGCATATTACATATAAATCATGCTTTATGCATGGGAAATTACAATTCTGATGTATTCACTAGAAGTGCTGGCAATGTTTTTAGTTAAACACTAGAAAATAGTGTCCAGCATGAAAATACACGCTCACTGTTATCATACAAGCAAAGCAGAATCTTTTGATCCAGGTAACACACAAACTTCCCAAGAAAGATTTCATCTATGAAATTTTCTCTGTAAGGCCAAAGTGTCATACTTTTAAACTCCATTACAGATTTCCATATAAATCTCATACCTAATGTCTCTTTCCTAAGCCTGCCTTATCTCTGGGAAGTAAGTTTCTTGCCCCTGCTCTGTTATAATTTATCTTAAATTCTTTAATTCTTTTTCAGCTGGTCTCCTTAATCCTCTTAATTACAGCTTCTTCAAAACTCATCTTTATGTACTCTTCTTGCACTATTATCAGATCATTTCATTATCAATTATCTGTAAAATTAGTTCTTAAATTATTCTTGGTTTTTAATAACTTATTGTTCTCACCCATCAACCTTTCCAATTCTAAGGTAGTATTTTTAGATACGTTTCTTATTCTCTTTCCCAGAGCCATTAATCAAAGACCACACTGATTTTCTTTTCTTACAAATAATGTGAAGTGCCCTGCTTCTTCTCAGAGTGCAAGACTAAAATCACTGTTTCTCAGAGTTAGTGGGCCTGGGACTCACATGAGATGTTTGTCATAGATGTAAATTTCCATTTCTGTTTCTATGAATTCTAACTGGAAAGCCTATGATGGGACTCAAGAATCTGTAAATTTTTTTTTTGAAACCTATGTTTTTTCCTTAACTTTTTCCTAGTTTCATTGAGCTATAACTACATATAACAAGAAATTTATATTTTAAATAAGGATTTTACATGATTCTGATATGGCACATATATGGACAATTCTTAAGAATTCCAAAAGGAAAGGAAGATGGTTTCCATTGAGGAATCCTTAAGTCCACATTCTGACAGACTCTGCTATATTATCCCTGGAAGCATTTCAGTGTTTCAGTCAATAGTTGAAAAAATCTAGAGCTGCTTCTAACCAAGACATTGACATAGTACAGTTAGTGATAAGCAGACATGGAAGTCACATGAGCTCAAACAATTGTTTTCATATGACTAAGCTTCAGTTTCTTTCTCTGTAATATGAAGATATTATCTATCCCATAAGGAAATTGTGAGGAATAAATGAGATGACATATAAAATGTTTATCTCAGAGTCTAATACAGCACAAGCGCAAAGTAAATATCAGCTCGTATTTTTCTACTGGGAACTTTCACACTTTTCTTGGATGTTTTCATTCTTAATAACTGCTTACATTTCTAAAAGAGAATATCTTGAGTGGAATATCTTGCACAGTGTTGAAATTCTGCAGGTGCTTAAATGATTATTAGATCAGAATCTTAACAACAACAAAAAAAATACTTTGTTTTCCTCGTGTGTTTCATTTTTCCTTTGTTTGAGATGATGAAAATTCTCAGAGAGCTGAGAAGAAAATATNTAACTTATTGTTCTCACCCATCAACCTTTCCAATTCTAAGGTAGTATTTTTAGATACGTTTCTTATTCTCTTTCCCAGAGCCATTAATCAAAGACCACACTGATTTTCTTTTCTTACAAATAATGTGAAGTGCCCTGCTTCTTCTCAGAGTGCAAGACTAAAATCACTGTTTCTCAGAGTTAGTGGGCCTGGGACTCACATGAGATGTTTGTCATAGATGTAAATTTCCATTTCTGTTTCTATGAATTCTAACTGGAAAGCCTATGATGGGACTCAAGAATCTGTAAATTTTTTTTTTGAAACCTATGTTTTTTCCTTAACTTTTTCCTAGTTTCATTGAGCTATAACTACATATAACAAGAAATTTATATTTTAAATAAGGATTTTACATGATTCTGATATGGCACATATATGGACAATTCTTAAGAATTCCAAAAGGAAAGGAAGATGGTTTCCATTGAGGAATCCTTAAGTCCACATTCTGACAGACTCTGCTATATTATCCCTGGAAGCATTTCAGTGTTTCAGTCAATAGTTGAAAAAATCTAGAGCTGCTTCTAACCAAGACATTGACATAGTACAGTTAGTGATAAGCAGACATGGAAGTCACATGAGCTCAAACAACTGTTTTCATATGACTAAGCTTCAGTTTCTTTCTCTGTAATATGAAGATATTATCTATCCCATAAGGAAATTGTGAGGAATAAATGAGATGACATATAAAATGTTTATCTCAGAGTCTAATACAGCACAAGCGCAAAGTAAATATCAGCTCGTATTTTTCTACTGGGAACTTTCACACTTTTCTTGGATGTTTTCATTCTTAATAACTGCTTACATTTCTAAAAGAGAATATCTTGAGTGGAATATCCTGCACAGTGTTGGAATTCTGCAGGTGCTTAAATGATTATTAGATCAGAATCTTAACAACAACAACAAAAATACTTTGTTTTCCTCGTGTGTTTCATTTTTCCTTTGTTTGAGATGATGAAAATTCTCAGAGAGCTGAGAAGAAAATATTAAAAGCATAGTGTCCAATGAGAAAGAAGACACCTCTCTCAGGTCCCTATATTATACTGATCCTTCCCTGTTTCCTAATATGGTACCCCAAAGTCCCAGAGAAAAACATTTTCTTCTGTTGGAAACATAATTGCATCACAAGAAATAGCCATGGATCTGTTTGTCTGAATAACATAAATATTTCTCATTTCCTATAAAGTTTGAAAAGGGAAACAAACAAAAAAAAGAGCTGTAAAATGTTATCTCATGGAAAGTCTTATCAGAGAAGACTGCCTTGGTACCCTCAACAGGGCCCCTGAAAAAAAAATCACTGGTTGATAGTAGCCCTAAAAAAGAGAGCCAGGACAATCTCTTAATTTCAATTAGCATTCCACCAAAGGAATTTTACAATTCACTTTCTATCTGGGGAGCAAAGAATTAAATACTCACGTTTAAAGAGACCAGTTTGTTGTTGTTCAGTCATGTCCACCTCTTTGCATCTCCAAGGACTGCAGCACACCAGGCTCCTCTGTCCTCCACTACCTCCTAGAGTTTGTTCAAATTCATGTCGATTAGTCAGCCATGCTATTTAACCATCTCATCCTCTGTCACCCTCTTCTCCTTCTTCCTTCAATCTTTCCCAACCTAGGGTCTTTTCCAATGAGTCAGCTCTTCACATCAGGTGGCCAGAGTATTCAAGCTTAACTTACAGAGGAAGCTCCACTGGCAGTGGGAAGGGCTGAAGGAAGAATATCTATTCTAGTCCAGTTGTAAAGAAAATCCAGTATGGCTAGTTTCCATACTAAACAACAACAACAACAAAAAAAAACTATTAAAAGACATTAGGTCACTCAGAATCTCAGAGCTGGTGAACATATCTCTGAAATTATCCCCACACGTGTGACACATCATGGCCATACAAATATACAACATCTGACCTAAAACATCCCTTCCTCAGTCAGAAATCCTCACATCTAAACTCCAAAACATTTGCTACTGCCAGCCAGGGAACTATGTACCTTCACCATTTTGCTTGTCAGAACACTATCACCCTAGGTCAATCCATGTCTCTATAAATGACCCAATTTTGTTTTTTTACAGTTGAATAATATTCCATATAAGTCAGAAAGGGAAAACCAATTCATATATTAACACATATATGTGGAATCTAGAAAATGGTATATATGATCTTATTTGCAAAACAGAAACAGAGATTCAGATGTAGAGAACAAATGTATAGACATCAAGGGGAAGAAGGGGTGGGATGAACTGGGAGACTGGGATAGACGGTTGGCCTCAGTGGCTTTCCTGTGGCTCAGAAGTAAAGAATCTGCCTGCAATGCAGGTGACCTGGGTTTGATCCCGGGGTCAGGAAGAACCCCTAGAGAAGGGAATGGCAACCCACTCCAGTATCCTTGCCTGGAGAATTTCATTGACAGAGGAGCCTGGCAGACTACAGTTCATGGAGTCACAAAGAGTTGGACACAACTAAGTGATTAACACTATATACCCTACTACGTACAAAATAGATAACCAATGAGAACCTGCTGTATAGCTCAAAGAACTCTACTCAGTATTCTGTAATGACCTATATGGGAAGGAAATCCAAGAAAGAGGAGATACATATAAACACAATGGCTGATTCGATTTGCTGTACAGCAGAAACACACACCATTGTAAAGCAACTGTACTCCAATAAAATTAACTTAAAAAAAAAGAACACTATCTCCCCCTACAAGGCTACCTTGCAATGTTGCTAATCTGAGTCCATATTTGATTGTAAAACAACTGTCAGCTACCTACATCCTAGTCACAAGGGCATCTAAGGATGTGCATTTTCAGAAGGTAGTAGTCACATGCAAGAGTAACAAGATAAAGGAGAATGTTCAATGATGGTGACTGGTTGTAAACAACCATCCACTATTGGAAGATTAATTGTATTTTCCTCTTCATATAGCAGGGAGTCTGTGTAGTCTTTCTGGGCTATATAGAGTTCTACAGCAATTGAAATAGAAAACTAATAGTCAATCTCCCTTTCTTAACCAAATGTTTACTGCTTTTACTCCTCTACCTGCCCACAAAAACTAGTATCAGATGAATTATGTATATTTGTCATGTTTTGAAAGCATTTTGCTATTCCTCTTAACTTGTTCATTCATTTTTAATTATTTCTATTAATCCTTATATTTTGAATTAATTGTAGATTGTATATTATACAACATCATGAATCAAAAGCAATTATTGAACAAAATCTCCTATTCAGAAAGTAACTATTCAAATGGTTTCTGAAAAGAATTGAAGAATTGTGGTATACATTTCCATATTTTATTCATAATCACAGTATAATTCTATACTTCATAAGATCAGGTCCATGCTGTGTTATTTCATTTTTGCACATAACTTTATTTATTTATGGCTGCACTAGGTCTTCGTTGATGTGCAGGTTTCTCTAGTTGCAATGAGTGAGGGCTACTCTGTAGTTGTGGTGCTTGGGCTTCTCATTGTGATGGCTTCTCCTGCTGCAGAGCATGGGCTCTAGAGCTTCAGTAGTTGTGGCATGCGGGCTCAGTAGTTGCAGTTCCCAGGCTCTAGAGCCCAGGCATGGTAGTTGTGGCACACAGGCTTAGTCACTCTGCAGAATGTGGAATTTTCCTAGATCAGGGATCAAACCCATGTCTCTTGCATTGGCAAGTGGACTCTTTACCACTGAGACACCGAAGAAGCTGATTTAAATCAAACTACCTTTTAGTTGAAAAGAATATTTATCATACTAATTATTAGTTAGTTTATAATAAACCAATCTCTGCTGTCATTTTACAAGTTATAATTTAGTCTCATATACTCATATTACTCTTCTAAACTGATCAGTTCAGTTCAATTCAGTCGCTCAGTTGTGTCCAACTCTTGGCTATCCCATGAAGTGCAGCACACCAGGCCTCCCTGTCCATCACCAACTCCCGAAGTTCACTCAGACTCACATCCATCAAGTCAGCAGTGCCATCCAGCCATCTCATCCTCTGTTGTCCCCTTCTCCTCCTGCTCCCAATCCCTCCCAGCATCAGAGTCTTCCAATGAGTCAACTCTTCACATGAGGCAACCAAAGTACTGGAGTTTCAGCTTCAGCATCATTCCCTCCAAAGAAATCCCAGGGCTGATCTCCTTCAGAATGGACTGATTCGATCTCCTTGCAGTCCAAGGGACTCTCAAGAGTCTTCTCCAACACTGTAGTTCAAAAGCATCCATTCTTCAGTGCTCAGCTTTCTTCACAGTCCATCTCTCACATCCATACATGAGCACTGGAAAAGCCATAGCCTTGACTAGACGGACCTTTGTTGGCAAAGTAATGTCTCTGCTTTTGAATATGCTATCTAGGTTGGTCATAACTTTTCTTCCAAGGAGTAAGCGTCTTTTAATTTCATGGCTGCAGTCACCATCTGCAGTCATTTTGGAGCCCCCCAAAATAAAATCTGACAGTGTTTCCCCATTTATTTCCCATGAAGTGATGGGACTAGATGC
>SJYW01050920.1:333268-344508 GCA_006410735.1 Raphicerus campestris | reverse complement strand
AGCCAAAGTACTGGAGTTTCAGCTTCAGCATCATTCCCTCCAAAGAAATCCCAGGGCTGATCTCCTTCAGAATGGACTGATTCGATCTCCTTGCAGTCCAAGGGACTCTCAAGAGTCTTCTCCAACACTGTAGTTCAAAAGCATCCATTCTTCAGTGCTCAGCTTTCTTCACAGTCCATCTCTCACATCCATACATGAGCACTGGAAAAACCATAGCCTTGACTAGACGGACCTTTGTTGACAAAGTAATGTCTCTGCTTTTGAATATGCTATCTAGGTTGGTCATAACTTTTCTTCCAAGGAGTAAGCGTCTTTTAATTTCATGGCTGCAGTCACCATCTGCAGTCATTTTGGAGCCCCCCAAAATAAAATCTGACAGTGTTTCCCCATTTATTTCCCATGAAGTGATGGGACTAGATGCCATCATCTTTGCTTTCTGAATGTTGAGCTTTAAGCCAAGTTTTTCACTCTCCACTTTCTCTTTCATCAAGAAGCTTTTTAGTTCCTCTTCACTTTCTGCCATAAGGGCGGTGTCATCTGCATATCTGAGGTTATTGATATTTCTCCTGGCAATCTTGATTCCAGCTTGTGCTTCATCCAGCCCAGCGTTTTTCATGAATTTTCATGATTCATGAGAATCATGATTTTTAAACTAGTTAAAAATCTTCAAATTCTAATATTCCCTCAATATATAACTCTGGTTTAGCCAAATGTCAAGGTGATTTGCAAAACTATGGTCCCAGCTACAGGATCATGAGGGTTAGTATTTCACCTCATCAAGTTAGCTTGCTCTCTGGTGCCCTTTGCCTTTAACTGTTGATGTGCAAATCAGATCAAAGAAAGCAGGAGAATCTGGGTTAATTACTCTGTTTTGTCAAAAAATTTTCCACACATTCACACACACAACATTTAATTTAAAAGGCCTTTGATGGAATATTTTATGGAACTGTCGGTTGAGTTAAAGCTGTCATACATTAGGTTTGCATCAATGCTTAGCACCTCTTTACCATTTGATCTTTGGGGGATCCAACTCAAAACCAAGATAACGTATGTTTAGGGCTTTCCTGGTGGCTCAGTGTTAAGGAGTCTACCTGCCAATACAGGACACACAGGTTCAATCCCTAATCTGGGAAGACCCCACACACCACAGAGTAACTAAGCCTGTGTGCCACAACTATTGAACCTGTCCTCTAGAACCCAGAAGCCACAACTACTGAGCCCACATGCCGCAACTACTGAAGCCTGTGCACACTACAGCCCCTGCTTCACAAGAGAAGCCACTGCAATGAGAAGCCTTTGTGCAACAAGAGTAGCCCCTGCTCTCTGCAACTAGAGAAAAGCTTGTGCAGCAATGAAGACCCAGCACAGCCAAAAACAAATAAATAAAATTCTTTTTTTTAATTACATTTAGCATTAATAGTATTTATCCTTAGAATAGAAAGAAAAACAAGCCAATTTCATGAGTTTACAAAATCCTACTTATAAAATAATTGTAATGTGTAGGGCATTTGCCTAAAAAGGTGAGATAAAATCTTTATAGCTGTCTTCTGAGTCTGAACTTTTCCTTAGATGTGAAATATTGATGTGTTTGTTAGGACTCAAAGGGATTAAATATAATTTCCATCCAATAACTTTGTTTCTCATGGCAATTGTATATCTAGAAAAATGAAAGAATGTAGTTTCTGACAAGCTAGGCATTGGCTTCAAAAAAGAAAGAATCATATTTTAATTAATAAGTGATGTTAAAAGGAAAACAATATTTGACTATCGAGCTGCTTATATAAAGAAAAATCAACAAATAGATTAATTGAAAAAGTCACTCCAACTAGTTTGGGGACCTGGGTTGGAGAACAACAACAACAAAACAGACATGATTGACATTTTAACTCTTAGTTCATTGTTTCGGCACAGTATTCACACATCATGGCTCCACTGTGTTTCTGGCACTGGTAAAGAACAATTCTTTACCACCACATTACCCAGGTGAAAAACAATGCAAAATAAACAAAGAAATAGTGAAAAGTCCTTTCATATCATTATTACAAATTTATAAATATACTTGATGTCAGGTTTGTTTATATGCCAATTTCCTCTAACAGTTCTGAGCAACTGAAAATTGAAACCAAATAGATAAATTGAAAACCTCAAAGCTTAGTGGAAATGGAGCTGGGCAGAAGCAAGATCAGATGACAACAAAGATTAAATACAAAGCAAAGACCTGCTGTGTTTAATGTGTAAGAAGAAAATTGTTAGTCCCTCAGTTATGTGTGACTCTTTGCAACCCCATGGACTGTAGTCTGCCAGACTCCTCTGTGCATGGAATTCTCCAGGCAAGAAAACTGGAGTGGATAGCTATTCCCTTCTCTAGAAAATCTTCCCGACCCACGGATCGAACTCCAGTCTCCTCCATTGCAGGCAGACTCTTTCCCTGGTCTGAGCCACCAGAGAAGCTCCATAGGAAGAAGGGTTAATAGTTAATCCTTTATTTGAAATAAGATACAGGAAGACTTCAGAAAAAAAATCATAATTGTTAGTAAACAACAGGATGTAAATTGGTCATTCAAGGGGCTTGAACCTGTCTCTACCACTTCCCAGCTGGGAGACTCTGAGAAAACTGCATTAACTTAGCCTCTGTTTCTTCATCAGTAAAATGAGGCAAATCCTAACATCTACCTCACAGATACGTGTTAGGACTAAATCTCCTTCAGTAGAAAATGCCTGATTTTTTTTTTCTGAGATAGGCATAATTCATCCTAATACTGAATGCATGTAAAAGAAAACAAAAATGAAGATACAGAGTCAAAGAATAGTACTGACCAATTAATTGAACTTGAAGGTGCACATAATGCATGGAGCACATCCTAACAGAAATAGCCTATTTAAAAGATCTTTCTATAGGGACCCTAACTTCTCTGATTTTATCTACTCTAATGTAACCATCGAATGATATTTCCCAAACCCAAGTATCCATATGCTATAAGACCTTAACTGATTTCCAATTCTGATTTTTAGAGAACAAATATTTTTGGTTTTACTTTTTAAGAATAAAATGATAATAATGTAGCTGTTTAGTCGCGAAGTCATGTCCAACTCTTTTGTGACCCAAGGACTACAGCCCAGCAGGCTCCTCTGTGCAGGAGATTTTCCAAAATCCCATCTCTTTCCAAGAATACCCGAGTGGGTAGCCATTTCCTTCTCCAGGGAATCATCCCCACCCAGGAATCAAACCTACATTAGCAGGCCGATTCTTTACCANGGAAAGGCAATGCCAAAGAATACTCAAACTACTGCACAATTACACTCATCTCACACACTAGTAAAGTAATGCTCAAAATTCTCCAAGCCAGACTTCATCAATACATGAACCGTAAACTTCCAGATGTTCAAGCTGGTTTTAGAAAAGGCAGAGGAACCAGAGATCAAATTGCCAACATCGAATGGATCATCAAAAAAGCAAGAGCGTTCTAGAAAAAAAAAAAAAATCTGTTTCTGCTTTATTAACTATGCCAAAGCCTTTGACTGTGTGGATCACAATAAACTATGAAAATTGAAAATTCTGAAACAGATCACCTTACCTGCCTCTTGTGAAACCTATATGCAGGTCAGGAAGCAACAGAACTGGACATTGCACAACAGACTGGTTCCAAATAGGGAAAGGAGTACATCAAGGCTGTATATTGTCACCCTGCTTATTTAACTTATATTCAGAGTACATCATGAGAAACACTGGGCTGGAAGAAACACAAGCTGAAATCAAGACTGCCAGAAGAAATATCAATAATTTCAGATATGCAGATGACACCATCGTTATGGAAGAAAGTGAAGAGGAGCTAAAGAGCCTCTTGATGAAAGTGAAAGTATTATAGCCACGCGTTCCAGGAAACTAACTCACTCAGAAGGACAATGCAGATAGTGGAGTGCAGTTTATTACACTGGCGGGCCCAAGGCAGAGTCTCTTCTTAGCCAAGGACCCTGACCAGCATTTGTGAAAATCTTTTATACCCCATGTGTACATGTCTGAACCCACCACCCTAATTTCCTTGAGACTTACATAAAACAAAGGAAGGGTAAATACAATCACAATAACCCCATCATTCATGTGTTAGGTGTTCAAACAGTTAATAATCAATAAGCCTGTTGTTATATCCCAATAGATACAGAAAGAATTTATGACCTGTCCAGAGGCAGGGGTAATTAGAGTATGTTTTCTCTTAGGCGATGAGTAACCTGGATGTGATCTTCAAGATTCCCCTGTCCAGAGGGGGTCTTATCCTTCTATTGTAGTTTCCATAGGAACTAAGCACAGAGTTCAGAATCCACTGGGGAGGTGGCCAAGCATGATCAGCATGAACAGGCCTAGATGGAGTCCAGCTCTGTCTGTTTCCTCTTTCAAAAGAGGAGAGTGAAAATGTTGGCTTAAAGGTCAACATTCAGAAAATTAAATCATGGCATCTGGTCCCATCACTTCATGGGAAATAGATGGAAACAGTGGAAATAGTGTCAGACTTTATTTTGGGGGGGCTCCAAAATCACTGCAGATGGTGACTGCAGCCATGAAATCAAAAGACACTTACTCCTTGGAAGGAAAGTTATGACCAACTTAGATAGCATATTGAAAAGCAGAGATATTACTTTGCCAACAAAGGTCCATCTAGTCAAGGCTATGGTTTTTCCAGTGGTCATGTATGGATGTGAGAGTTGGACTGTGTAGAAAGCTGAGTGCCGAAGAATTGATACTTTTGAATTGTGGTGTTGGAGAAGACTCTTGAGAGTCCCTTGGACTGCAAGGAGATCCAACCAGTCCATTCTGAAGGAGATCAGCCCTGGGTGTTCACTGGAAGGACTGATGCTAAAGCTGAAACTCCAGTACTTTGGCCACCTCATGCGAAGAGTTGACTCATTGGAAAAGAGTCTGATGCTGGGAGGGATTGGGGGCAGGAGGAGAAGGGGACAACAGATGGCTGGATGGCATCACCGACTTGATGGACATGAGTTTGAGTAAACTCCGGGAGTTGGTGATGGACAGGGATGCCTGGCGTGCTGTGATTCATCGGGTTGCAAAGAGTCAGATGCGACTGAGCGACTGAACTGGATTGATAGAAATACACATGCTATGTTTTTCATTATAGAGTTTATGCCTGTCCTGCCTCGGCCCCTTGAAACAGAGCTGACATGTTAACATGTCCTCAGGAGATCTCCCAGTTCTTAATCTCTTGTTTATGCTTCTCTACTCCCTATTCCCAGCTAATATCTTTCACATGCTTCCATAGGGAACGTGGACCCTGATTTCTCTCTTAGAGGCTTTGCTCTGAGGCTTCTCTAGCTTATCCTCACAACACTTCCCCTTAGCCTTGGAAGTGATAGTCTTCCTCCATGCAGTTGGCTCTGATGAATAAGGAAACAGATAGAACAGGCTCCATCTTGGGCCAGACTGTGGACTTTGAGCTATATGTCCAGTATGTATTGAAACAACATACCAACTGGAAAACCAGACCCCTGGATGGAAGAGCCCCAGGGCTCATACCTAGACTCTCTGTATCCTAAAAGAATACCCTAATTATCTGTGTAACTGAATAGAATCATAAATTCTATGATGCTTATTGGGACATGACCACAGGTCTATTGATAATTGTCCACTGTTAACTACCTAGGCTTAAGGCTCATGAATCTCGGGTTAACTTTTATTGTATCTTTCTTTTCCTTTGTTCAGACTAGTCTCAGGGAATTTGGGGAGGTGGGTTTGGGCACATACACTTAGGGTATAAAAGGTTTTCACAAAAATGGGTCGGGGTCCTTAGTAAAGAGGAGACTCTGCCTTGGGCCCCCCTGTGTGATAAACTGCACTCCACTATCTGCTTTGTCCTGAGTGAGTTTGTTTCCCAGAATGTGTGGCTACAACACTGCCACAGCTAAAAACACTAGGAACCCGAGTCATCCACTCTAGACACACCAACGTCTCCCAAAATGAAAGCATGTTCAGCTGTATTCATCATCATTTACTTTAATTTACATATTTCTAAATTCTAACTAATCTTCAGTTCCTTACATCTACCTCCCCCATGTAGTCGTGAATAAGCCTCATTCCTTGTGCAACCAAACAGCCTTCTTATGAAATATGTAGAACTTAACTGCCTTTCAAATAAAGTCCTATCTTGTTCTATTTGTAAACTACAAATGAAAAATAAGAGGCTTAATTCTTTCTGTTGAAAATAAGGGAAGCAGATTTTTCTCCCCCTCCTTTTTCTTTGAGCATTTATTTACTTATACTTTTAAATACTTTTTCCTCTTTTTATCCTTTTGAAGACAAAATCGGTCTTTTGTCAGCTTTAAGACCCAGGAATTTCGTTCTCAAGGACCTGGAAGCCATCTTTTTGAAATGTAAATATCAGGAGATAGCACTCCTATCTCCTCTTTCTGTGAGAGGGTAGGAGTTTAACTTCTGTAGGCATCTTGCTCCAAGTTGCAAAATTCTTTCCTGTCATAAGAAATATGTTTGCTTTGCCTCAATAAAGTCAATTAGCTAACACCCCAATTAATCACCAGGTAAAGTTGGAAAGAACTATATGTGACAAATGATGCCATGAATGCTTCTTACTTGAAGACTGGTTATGGCTTATCTTGAGATGTGTGAGCTGCCGTCTATGGGGTCGCACAGTCAAACACGACTGAGGCGACTTGGTGTGGTGGTGGTGGTGAGATGTGTGTAAAGGGTTATAATTTAACTACAGAAGAGTCTGAGATTCTTTCCTGTCTTTGCCAATTGCCTGTGATACACATCACATTCTGGTTTCACTGTTTATTCAATAATAAAAGTGTTTTCTTTCCCTAATATCTATGTGGAAGAGATTTCTGGGTTAGAAGATTTTGTTTTAATTACATTTCTTTATCTCTGTATACTATATACATTTTGGGTGTTTCATTCCCCTTATAAACTGCTATAATAGGTTTGAATCACTCTATCACACTAGATGCACAAGTAATGTCATATTTCAAACTAATAATTATATACTGTTACCATAATTAGTAAGTTCTTTTGATAGAAATCAGTATAGTCTCCAATAGTCTAAGGTGGTTGAGGGCACATATGTATGCACGTGCATACACACATATAAACACACAGACATACAAGCACACAGAGACACACACTCTTTGCTACTATATCATACATCATAATGAAAGTCACTATCTGACAAAAGATAGTATCTAACTATATTCTGCCACCTACACAGATATTTCTTATCAAGCAAACACAAAATGTTAAACTGAATAATTTGGTGCAGTCTCAATTCTCTGTCCTTTTAAGAGAAACTACTCTGAAAATTTGGTCAAGGCAGGTGCAACAATAATTCTAGCAGCAAGATTCAGCAAAACTACTGGTCAGAAAACAGAATCCTCCAGAAATCTCTGAACATAGGTCAGATAGAAATCTTAAACCCAGGGTACATCACTAAAGGGTGGAGGCTTTATTAATTGGACTCATTAGATTATTTTATCTGATTCATAAAGAGTGGGATTGTTTGTATACTTCTAGTGGATCCACATATCGTGAATCCACTCATCCCAGTAACAAAACTTCAGTAATGGTAAAATTCTATTCTCCATTAGTTACACAGCACACCCTGTGGAACTGATGGAAAATTCAGATAGCGGAATTATTTTGTAGAACAAAGTTTCCATAAGTCTTTCAAATTCCTGATCACTGCAGTTCAAAAATAACTAACCATCCTTGAGTGATGATCAAAACTAAATAAATGAGGCATAGTTTACCATGGTTCTGCCAACATGTTAAAATAAACTATAGATAATATAACATTATGCTTTCCAATTGAATTCAACTGGCCTTGAGACCTCAAAGAATGTCATTGGCATAACTGTCCCCCCTTGGACAATGAAAGAATATTGTACCCTAACATTGTAGCATCTGAGAATTCAGGTCTAGATGGTTCTTATTTTGTAATCTAGACTCCCTTTACTGGTGAGTTCATCAAAACTGAATGTCATCTGTAAGTCAGCACTTCTAAACTTCTGTTCTAAACCTAGAACTTTCACGTGATCTGTGGGCTTCTTGATCTAATTGCCCACTCAACATCTTCCATCTCCACTTGCATGTTTAAAGAATAACTTAAAACGTATTATGCCAACAGCTAGGGCCACATACTATTTTTCTTTATTCCAGTAATGTTTAGTTTGGTGTCTAACATACAGTAGTCATTTAACCTTTTTCACTGATGGAACTTGTAAATTTCTAACTTCTCATAAAACCAAATATTCCCCAAAAGTTAATTTCTTCCCAACTACCTTTAGCATCAAAGATTACTGTGTATACACTCTGGGAGTATAAGTGCTATTGTTAATAATTTCACTGAAATATTTATCTTAAGTTCACTCAATTGCTGACAAAAGAAATGTGAAGCCAGCATACAGATATCCGGCATTAATTTTGCTAATAATAATACACTGCCACAGGTCACGTGAAGCTGTCAACAACATCAAAATCATCATTAGATGATTACAAACCATGTAATTATCTCTAGTCAAAGGAAAATACTGTGGAATTTGTTAGGCGTATTTCTAAAATAGATTTAACAAAGTTTAAAATGCTGTTTAATTCAATAGATATATGCTGAATACCTACAATGCACCACGTGTTGCTGTTGGGCCTGCAGCAAGCACAGTGACACTGTTTTCTTTCTCTTTTGTGCCCCTTAGGAAGAATGAAAACAAAGGTAATATGACTATCAGCTACAGAGACAGATAGCAGATAACAAACCAGTGTGAGGAAAAAATGGTATATTCAGTCAAGTGTTACCAAAACTAAGAAAAACTGAAGATATGAACAAATATATATAATATACAGATAACTTCTCCTAAGTAGGTCTCTTGAAAGAACACAGCATCTAGAACTATGAGTGAGGCAGTGAGAAAGTGAATAAGAATAACCATCTTACATAATGGTTTTGTACATGATAAACTGAAAGTGAAGTCACTCAGTCGTGTCCAATTCTTTGCAACTCCATAGACTGTAGCCTACCAGGCTCCTCTGTCCATGGGATTTTCCAGGCAATAGTATTGGAGTGGATTGTNTGAGGCAGTGAGAAAGTGAATAAGAATAACCATCTTACATAATGGTTTTGTACATGATAAAGTGAAAGTGAAGTCACTCAGTCGTGTCCAATTCTTTGCAACCCCATAGACTGTAGCCTACCAGGCTCCTCTGTCCATGGGATTTTCCGGGCAATAGTATTGGAGTGGATTGTCATTTCCTTCTCCAGGGGATCTTCCCAACCCAGGGCTTGTACCCAGGTCTCCCACATTGTAGACAGACGCTTTACTGTCTGAGCCACCAGGGAAGTCATGATAGACACTGTTCAAAGTTCAATATACCTAAATACTAATAAATATTATAATAGATCTAAGATCAATACTACTATCATTCAATTTCACAGACAAATAAATTAAGTCAGAGAGTAGTTAAGCAATTGCCCAAAGTAAGAATTATTTGTATTTATATACAATACATGCATATTATATCTGCATAACTCCCATTTTCAGAAATATCAACAGCAAGCTTTATAAACAGACAAAACAGCAGATGCAGACAAGGTCTACTCATCTAAAGAATACAGAAATAAGTCACTATAGCAAAGATATCAAAATTTAAGAAATCAGCAAGCATTTTTAGGAAAAGCAAAGATGCAAGCACGTGTGCCCTGAAATGTTCACAAGTGAACATATAGCCTAGAAGGATATGTGTGAGTGAGTGAATGAGTGTTATATCTGAGTCTAGAGCAACTGGACAGAACAACTGAATTTCAAGACAATCCTTGTTTATACCTATTATTTCTGCATAATCATTACCAGTGACTCCCTTATCTCTCAAAAATATCCTTCTTGGACAATGTATTACATGATCACTCTAAAAATGAGCTTTCTGAAAACTTAACTGCTCCTTTGAGTTGAATGTACACAAAATGAGACCAAATGCATGTGCTATCTGATCCCCCCTCATCTAGGCCAGGTGATCTTCATTAATCTCTAGGTTGTATATATACTGCAGGATTCTGGAGAACAAAGAATACATAACACTAGGAAATAAGCACATTCCTCCACTAGATTTTCTTTGCTGACAAAGCTTGGTCCAAGGATCTTTCTGCATTTAGCAATGAGACTGCAAAGCAAAGTTCACTTTCCTAGACATCTCTTAGAGTCATGCTGAGACTCCTCGGTCAGTTAAAGGAATATTATAAAATATCGCTTGTTTGGTTGACTGCCTTCTTAACATGGCTCTATACCAAATATTGTTTAAAAAATGGCCCTTGCCCAAAACTCTTATAACATTGTTAATTGGATACATTCCAATATATAAAATTTTTTTTTAATTTTACATAAATAAAAATGGCCCTTGGAGGAAAAGTCAAAATAAAAAGCAAAATACAATGGGTTCCTGAAGCCTGTATATTTAATGTATTATTTTGATGGTGTCAGATTCAACTGTAAACATCTTAATTAGAAAATATTTTTTCATATTTCACTTTTCTCTTGGAAAATGAAATACGGTTTACAGTTACAAGTAAATGCATTGTTTTGAGAGAGGCAAAGACAAAGGTTTTGAAAGGGGGAAAAAATGAAGATTGCATGAACCCATGCTTTTGTCTTTCAAATCTCATACCATGTGTGCAAGACTCCTCCTATGTGCTTGTCTTCCTGACCCTACCTTATGTTTCAACCACCACCACCATCTTAGAGGCTTAAGCTTTTCCAGAACTTCGACCCTATTCCCCAAAGTACCTTACCAAAATCTCTATAAGCAGTTACAGAAAACACAACTTGCAAGCAATCTGAAGACAAAGGATATGCTTCCACATCTCTGTCCTCAGCACAGAGCATATTACAGAGCACACAGCAGTTGCTTAATGAATATTTGTAGCAAGACTAATTGAAAAGTTATGCTCAGTGTTTTCATTTAAAATGCAGTATTTAGTCATCTTAATATAGTCAGATAAGTTTGAGAGATTTTTTTAAACATCCGGTCTGAATTGCTAACACCATGTTTTGCATGTAACAACAGCAGTACTGTGCTTCCAAAAAAAATAAAAATAAAAGTTTTATTTTTTTAACTATTAAGCAATTCAAAAGGATCAAAAAACTCCAGGCACAATCTCATAATCTCTTTCTAATAGAGGCCATTCCTTATTTTCTCAAACTATCCTTTGAAATGCACAAACAGGCAGGAGCATGTG
>SJYW01050920.1:320957-333067 GCA_006410735.1 Raphicerus campestris | reverse complement strand
TATATGCAGGTCAGGAAGCAACAGAACTGGACATTGCACAACAGACTGGTTCCAAATAGGGAAAGGAGTACATCAAGGCTGTATATTGTCACCCTGCTTATTTAACTTATATTCAGAGTACATCATGAGAAACACTGGGCTGGAAGAAACACAAGCTGAAATCAAGACTGCCAGAAGAAATATCAATAATTTCAGATATGCAGATGACACCATCGTTATGGAAGAAAGTGAAGAGGAGCTAAAGAGCCTCTTGATGAAAGTGAAAGTATTATAGCCACGCGTTCCAGGAAACTAACTCACTCAGAAGGACAATGCAGATAGTGGAGTGCAGTTTATTACACTGGCGGGCCCAAGGCAGAGTCTCTTCTTAGCCAAGGACCCTGACCAGCATTTGTGAAAATCTTTTATACCCCATGTGTACATGTCTGAACCCACCACCCTAATTTCCTTGAGACTTACATAAAACAAAGGAAGGGTAAATACAATCACAATAACCCCATCATTCATGTGTTAGGTGTTCAAACAGTTAATAATCAATAAGCCTGTTGTTATATCCCAATAGATACAGAAAGAATTTATGACCTGTCCAGAGGCAGGGGTAATTAGAGTATGTTTTCTGTTAGGCGATGAGTAACCTGGATGTGATCTTCAAGATTCCCCTGTCCAGAGGGGGTCTTATCCTTCTATTGTAGTTTCCATAGGAACTAAGCACAGAGTTCAGAATCCACTGGGGAGGTGGCCAAGCATGATCAGCATGAACAGGCCTAGATGGAGTCCAGCTCTGTTTCCTCTTTCAAAAGAGGAGAGTGAAAATGTTGGCTTAAAGCTCAACATTCAGAAAATTAAATCATGGCATCTGGTCCCATCACTTCATGGGAAATAGATGGAAATAGTGGAAATAGTGTCAGACTTTATTTTGGGGGGGCTCCAAAATCACTGCAGATGGTGACTGCAGCCATGAAATCAAAAGACACTTACTCCTTGGAAGGAAAGTTATGACCAACTTAGATAGCATATTGAAAAGCAGAGATATTACTTTGCCAACAAAGGTCCATCTAGTCAAGGCTATGGTTTTTCCAGTGGTCATGTATGGATGTGAGAGTTGGACTGTGTAGAAAGCTGAGTGCCGAAGAATTGATACTTTTGAATTGTGGTGTTGGAGAAGACTCTTGAGAGTCCCTTGGACTGCAAGGAGATCCAACCAGTCCATTCTGAAGGAGATCAGCCCTGGGTGTTCACTGGAAGGACTGATGCTAAAGCTGAAACTCCAATACTTTGGCCACCTCATGCGAAGAGTTGACTCATTGGAAAAGAGTCTGATGCTGGGAGGGATTGGGGGCAGGAGGAGAAGGGGACAACAGATGGCTGGATGGCATCACCGACTTGATGGACATGAGTTTGAGTAAACTCCGGGAGTTGGTGATGGACAGGGATGCCTGGCGTGCTGTGATTCATCGGGTTGCAAAGAGTCAGATGCGACTGAGCGACTGAACTGGATTGATAGAAATACACATGCTATGTTTTTCATTATAGAGTTTATGCCTGTCCTGCCTCGGCCCCTTGAAACAGAGCTGACATGTTAACATGTCCTCAGGAGATCTCCCAGTTCTTAATCTCTTGTTTATGCTTCTCTACTCCCTATTCCCAGCTAATATCTTTCACATGCTTCCATAGGGAACGTGGACCCTGATTTCTCTCTTAGAGGCTTTGCTCTGAGGCTTCTCTAGCTTATCCTCACAACACTTCCCCTTAGCCTTGGAAGTGATAGTCTTCCTCCATGCAGTTGGCTCTGATGAATAAGGAAACAGATAGAACAGGCTCCATCTTGGGCCAGACTGTGGACTTTGAGCTATATGTCCAGTATGTATTGAAACAACATACCAACTGGAAAACCAGACCCCTGGATGGAAGAGCCCCAGGGCTCATACCTAGACTCTCTGTATCCTAAAAGAATACCCTAATTATCTGTGTAACTGAATAGAATCATAAATTCTATGATGCTTATTGGGACATGACCACAGGTCTATTGATAATTGTCCACTGTTAACTACCTAGGCTTAAGGCTCATGAATCTCGGGTTAACTTTTATTGTATCTTTCTTTTCCTTTGTTCAGACTAGTCTCAGGGAATTTGGGGAGGTGGGTTTGGGCACATACACTTAGGGTATAAAAGGTTTTCACAAAAATGGGTCGGGGTCCTTAGTAAAGAGGAGACTCTGCCTTGGGCCCCCCTGTGTGATAAACTGCACTCCACTATCTGCTTTGTCCTGAGTGAGTTTGTTTCCCAGAATGTGTGGCTACAACACTGCCACAGCTAAAAACACTAGGAACCCGAGTCATCCACTCTAGACACACCAACGTCTCCCAAAATGAAAGCATGTTCAGCTGTATTCATCATCATTTACTTTAATTTACATATTTCTAAATTCTAACTAATCTTCAGTTCCTTACATCTACCTCCCCCATGTAGTCGTGAATAAGCCTCATTCCTTGTGCAACCAAACAGCCTTCTTATGAAATATGTAGAACTTAACTGCCTTTCAAATAAAGTCCTATCTTGTTCTATTTGTAAACTACAAATGAAAAATAAGAGGCTTAATTCTTTCTGTTGAAAATAAGGGAAGCAGATTTTTCTCCCCCTCCTTTTTCTTTGAGCATTTATTTACTTATACTTTTAAATACTTTTTCCTCTTTTTATCCTTTTGAAGACAAAATCGGTCTTTTGTCAGCTTTAAGACCCAGGAATTTCGTTCTCAAGGACCTGGAAGCCATCTTTTTGAAATGTAAATATCAGGAGATAGCACTCCTATCTCCTCTTTCTGTGAGAGGGTAGGAGTTTAACTTCTGTAGGCATCTTGCTCCAAGTTGCAAAATTCTTTCCTGTCATAAGAAATATGTTTGCTTTGCCTCAATAAAGTCAATTAGCTAACACCCCAATTAATCACCAGGTAAAGTTGGAAAGAACTATATGTGACAAATGATGCCATGAATGCTTCTTACTTGAAGACTGGTTATGGCTTATCTTGAGATGTGTGAGCTGCCGTCTATGGGGTCGCACAGTCAAACACGACTGAGGCGACTTGGTGTGGTGGTGGTGGTGAGATGTGTGTAAAGGGTTATAATTTAACTACAGAAGAGTCTGAGATTCTTTCCTGTCTTTGCCAATTGCCTGTGATACACATCACATTCTGGTTTCACTGTTTATTCAATAATAAAAGTGTTTTCTTTCCCTAATATCTATGTGGAAGAGATTTCTGGGTTAGAAGATTTTGTTTTAATTACATTTCTTTATCTCTGTATACTATATACATTTTGGGTGTTTCATTCCCCTTATAAACTGCTATAATAGGTTTGAATCACTCTATCACACTAGATGCTCAAGTAATGTCATATTTCAAACTAATAATTATATACTGTTACCATAATTAGTAAGTTCTTTTGATAGAAATCAGTATAGTCTCCAATAGTCTAAGGTGGTTGAGGGCACATATGTATGCACGTGCATACACACATATAAACACACAGACATACAAGCACACAGAGACACACACTCTTTGCTACTATATCATACATCATAATGAAAGTCACTATCTGACAAAAGATAGTATCTAACTATATTCTGCCACCTACACAGATATTTCTTATCAAGCAAACACAAAATGTTAAACTGAATAATTTGGTGCAGTCTCAATTCTCTGTCCTTTTAAGAGAAACTACTCTGAAAATTTGGTCAAGGCAGGTGCAACAATAATTCTAGCAGCAAGATTCAGCAAAACTACTGGTCAGAAAACAGAATCCTCCAGAAATCTCTGAACATAGGTCAGATAGAAATCTTAAACCCAGGGTACATCACTAAAGGGTGGAGGCTTTATTAATTGGACTCATTAGATTATTTTATCTGATTCATAAAGAGTGGGATTGTTTGTATACTTCTAGTGGATCCACATATCGTGAATCCACTCATCCCAGTAACAAAACTTCAGTAATGGTAAAATTCTATTCTCCATTAGTTACACAGCACACCCTGTGGAACTGATGGAAAATTCAGATAGCGGAATTATTTTGTAGAACAAAGTTTCCATAAGTCTTTCAAATTCCTGATCACTGCAGTTCAAAAATAACTAACCATCCTTGAGTGATGATCAAAACTAAATAAATGAGGCATAGTTTACCATGGTTCTGCCAACATGTTAAAATAAACTATAGATAATATAACATTATGCTTTCCAATTGAATTCAACTGGCCTTGAGACCTCAAAGAATGTCATTGGCATAACTGTCCCCCCTTGGACAATGAAAGAATATTGTACCCTAACATTGTAGCATCTGAGAATTCAGGTCTAGATGGTTCTTATTTTGTAATCTAGACTCCCTTTACTGGTGAGTTCATCAAAACTGAATGTCATCTGTAAGTCAGCACTTCTAAACTTCTGTTCTAAACCTAGAACTTTCACGTGATCTGTGGGCTTCTTGATCTAATTGCCCACTCAACATCTTCCATCTCCACTTGCATGTTTAAAGAATAACTTAAAACGTATTATGCCAACAGCTAGGGCCACATACTATTTTTCTTTATTCCAGTAATGTTTAGTTTGGTGTCTAACATACAGTAGTCATTTAACCTTTTTCACTGATGGAACTTGTAAATTTCTAACTTCTCATAAAACCAAATATTCCCCAAAAGTTAATTTCTTCCCAACTACCTTTAGCATCAAAGATTACTGTGTATACACTCTGGGAGTATAAGTGCTATTGTTAATAATTTCACTGAAATATTTATCTTAAGTTCACTCAATTGCTGACAAAAGAAATGTGAAGCCAGCATACAAAGATATCCGGCATTAATTTTGCTAATAATAATACACTGCCACAGGTCACGTGAAGCTGTCAACAACATCAAAATCATCATTAGATGATTACAAACCATGTAATTATCTCTAGTCAAAGGAAAATACTGTGGAATTTGTCAGGCGTATTTCTAAAATAGATTTAACAAAGTTTAAAATGCTGTTTAATTCAACAGATATATGCTGAATACCTACAATGCACCACGTGTTGCTGTTGGGCCTGCAGCAAGCACAGTGACACTGTTTTCTTTCTCTTTTGTGCCCCTTAGGAAGAATGAAAACAAAGGTAATATGACTATCAGCTACAGAGACAGATAGCAGATAACAAACCAGTGTGAGGAAAAAATGGTATATTCAGTCAAGTGTTACCAAAACTAAGAAAAACTGAAGATATGAACAAATATATATAATATACAGATAACTTCTCCTAAGTAGGTCTCTTGAAAGAACACAGCATCTAGAACTATGAGTGAGGCAGTGAGAAAGTGAATAAGAATAACCATCTTACATAATGGTTTTGTACATGATAAACTGAAAGTGAAGTCACTCAGTCGTGTCCAATTCTTTGCAACTCCATAGACTGTAGCCTACCAGGCTCCTCTGTCCATGGGATTTTCCAGGCAATAGTATTGGAGTGGATTGTCATTTCCTTCTCCAGGGGATCTTCCCAACCCAGGGCTTGAACCCAGGTCTCCCACATTGTAGACAGACGCTTTACTGTCTGAGCCACCAGGGAAGTCATGATAGACACTGTTCAAAGTTCAATATACCTAAATACTAATAAATATTATAATAGATCTAAGATCAATACTACTATCATTCAATTTCACAGACAAATAAATTAAGTCAGAGAGTAGTTAAGCAATTGCCCAAAGTAAGAATTATTTGTATTTATATACAATACATGCATATTATATCTGCATAACTCCCATTTTCAGAAATATCAACAGCAAGCTTTATAAACAGACAAAACAGCAGATGCAGACAAGGTCTACTCATCTAAAGAATACAGAAATAAGTCACTATAGCAAAGATATCAAAATTTAAGAAATCAGCAAGCATTTTTAGGAAAAGCAAAGATGCAAGTGTAAGACCTCGCGGCCTTTTCTCAGGATCTGTGGCTCCAAAGACCACAGTGGCTCGAATTCGATGCAATAGGCAAGAGGATTTATTAGGCCGGCGCGCCGGGGTTCAGTCTCCTCGGGAGGAGTGAACCCCGAACACTGGTCACGAAGGGTTTTTATACCGAAAAATCACAGGCAGGTGGGAGTGGGGTCAGGATGTTGGGAACAATGTGCTAGAGGGCCATAGGCGGGTGCAGGTGGGGTGAGGACGTTTGATTGGTGGGATAGGTCTGCAGGTAATTAAGTCAAAGCGGCTGGCCGACCACCCTGCGGCGGTTGGCCAGTCCTTAGAAGAACAATTACCCGGAAAAGTCTGACAGAAAATACATCGTTAAGAGGGGGTCTTTTTGCAAGGCCAGAAAACTAGGTTATAGGTCATCAGTTAAGAACTAATAGAAAAACTCACGCTCACTACTATAGTGGGGCTTGTCAAGGAGGATCAGGAGGCTCTGAGTCACCAGATAAGGGGAAAGCTATTTTCCATGAGGCATGGCCTGCCTCCAGGGTTTTAATACAAAGGAGAGGTAAAATTTTAACCTAGGTTCTTCACAAGCACGTGTGCCCTGAAATGTTCACCAGTGAACATATAGCCTAGAAGGATATGTGTGAGTGAGTGAATGAGTGTTATATCTGAGTCTAGAGCAACTGGACAGAACAACTGAATTTCAAGACAATCCTTGTTTATACCTATTATTTCTGCATAATCATTACCAGTGACTCCCTTATCTCTCAAAAATATCCTTCTTGGACAATGTATTACATGATCACTCTAAAAATGAGCTTTCTGAAAACTTAACTGCTCCTTTGAGTTGAATGTACACAAAATGAGACCAAATGCATGTGCTATCTGATCCCCCCTCATCTAGGCCAGGTGATCTTCATTAATCTCTAGGTTGTATATATACTGCAGGATTCTGGAGAACAAAGAATACATAACACTAGGAAATAAGCACATTCCTCCACTAGATTTTCTTTGCTGACAAAGCTTGGTCCAAGGATCTTTCTGCATTTAGCAATGAGACTGCAAAGCAAAGTTCACTTTCCTAGACATCTCTTAGAGTCATGCTGAGACTCCTCGGTCAGTTAAAGGAATATTATAAAATATCGCTTGTTTGGTTGACTGCCTTCTTAACATGGCTCTATACCAAATATTGTTTAAAAAATGGCCCTTGCCCAAAACTCTTATAACATTGTTAATTGGATACATTCCAATATATAAAATTTTTTTTTAATTTTACATAAATAAAAATGGCCCTTGGAGGAAAAGTCAAAATAAAAAGCAAAATACAATGGGTTCCTGAAGCCTGTATATTTAATGTATTATTTTGATGGTGTCAGATTCAACTGTAAACATCTTAATTAGAAAATATTTTTTCATATTTCACTTTTCTCTTGGAAAATGAAATACGGTTTACAGTTACAAGTAAATGCATTGTTTTGAGAGAGGCAAAGACAAAGGTTTTGAAAGGGGGAAAAAATGAAGATTGCATGAACCCATGCTTTTGTCTTTCAAATCTCATACCATGTGTGCAAGACTCCTCCTATGTGCTTGTCTTCCTGACCCTACCTTATGTTTCAACCACCACCACCATCTTAGAGGCTTAAGCTTTTCCAGAACTTCGACCCTATTCCCCAAAGTACCTTACCAAAATCTCTATAAGCAGTTACAGAAAACACAACTTGCAAGCAATCTGAAGACAAAGGATATGCTTCCACATCTCTGTCCTCAGCACAGAGCATATTACAGAGCACACAGCTGTTGCTTAATGAATATTTGTAGCAAGACTAATTGAAAAGTTATGCTCAGTGTTTTCATTTAAAATGCAGTATTTAGTCATCTTAATATAGTCAGATAAGTTTGAGAGATTTTTTTAAACATCCGGTCTGAATTGCTAACACCATGTTTTGCATGTAACAACAGCAGTACTGTGCTTCCAAAAAAAATAAAAATAAAAGTTTTATTTTTTTAACTATTAAGCAATTCAAAAGGATCAAAAAACTCCAGGCACAATCTCATAATCTCTTTCTAATAGAGGCCATTCCTTATTTTCTCAAACTATCCTTTGAAATGCACAAACAGGCAGGAGCATGTGTGGGCATGTACACACAAACACACACACATACACAGAGGCACACTTACATTCTCCTTTTTCCCCTTCATTCTCCCCCCTACAGAGTAAGACGTGGCTATTAGTCAGTCAATCAGTCAACCTGTGAAATGCAAATAGCAGCTCACAGTGATTTTTTTTCCAGGCTTCCCTAATCCAGGCAGTGAAAATAAATATATTTCCCAGAGAAAAATCAAATGAACCTCATGTGAATAAATTGTTTTCTTTACCATTTTAATTTTTTAGGAAAAGCAGAAATGCTTTTACCTGGAAAGTACTTTCTTTGACTAAGTTAGTATCATGCCGACTGACCTTTACTTTATTGTTCCACCAGCTCTCTGGCATTTTAATGTTTTGGTCTGTAATAATAGTCTTGAAGAATGGAATAGGTTTTTTGAAGCAATTTTCTCCCTAAGGGTTTAAAAATCAGTCTTTATTTTTCACATGCTCAAAACAGAGCACTTAAAAAAATAAAATGGAAATACAGTTAGTGCAGAAGTAGGCTCATTTATGCTTTAATATTTTAAAATGCTGGACAGAAGAGATTAGTGCAAGTAGATATTTTAAAATGTCTTTATAAGCTTGAATAATTTCTGGGTTCAGGATCAAATGCAATATATTGTAAGACTATGATCCCTGATTCACAGAGCTTTCTGGGATGAAGAATCTTAGGACAGCCAAATGAGAGGTCAGAATTCTTCATGTGTGTACACAGCTTGCTCTTTTGGAAACATCCTTGTGCCTCGATCCAACCTGGTTTAGTTTCTACTCTGTGTTTAAAAACTTGTCTTTCTCTGGTTCCAAATTTCTGCTAGTACAGCCTTTCAGCAGTTTCCCAAATAAAATTTAAAAAAAAAGAAAATCAAAGGCTTTTTCAAGCTGCAAAACAACCTTCCCCTGCTGAGCTAACAGATTTCTCTCCCTTTTGTCTTAGAGAGGAAACAGAATATACTCTTAAAGTTTCCCTCCATCCCCCAACATCTGCAGCTGTTTCCTTCTCAAAGACTCATGACTATCACAGAAAAAAATTCTCATCAACATTTTAATAGAAATTCAAACAAAAGCTATGAATGTAAAAATGTAAGACTTCTGTCAATTATTTTAATTCAAAAATATGTACCAATTAGTGTATATTTAATTCATGATAGTTATCAATGAATTAACTACCTGAAAAATATTTAGTTTAATTAGTATAATGAAAAAAGTGATATAAATTTGTTAAAAAAAGATGTCAGTGCTCCTAGGTAAATAGTTTGTCATAAATACATTTCCTAAATAATCAATAATATACTCAGTTCAGTTCAGTTCAGTCGCTCAGTCGTATCCGACTCTTTGTGACCCCATGAATTGCAGCACACCAGGCCTTCCTGTCAATCACCATCTCCCAGAGCTTACTCAGACTCCTGTCCATTGAATCAGTGATGCCATCCATCCATCTCATTCTCTGTTGTCCCCTTTTCCTCCCACCATTAATTTTTCCCAGCATCAGGATATCTTCATATGAGTCAGTTCTTTGCATCAGGTAGCCAAATTATTGGAGTTTCAGCTTCAGCATCAGTCCTTCCAATGAATATTCAGGACTGATTTCCTTTAGGATGGACTGGTTGGATCTCCTTGCTGTCCAAGGGACTCTCAAGAGTCTCCTCCAACACTACAGTTCAAAAGCTTCAATTCTTCAGCACTCAGCTTTCTTAATACAACTCTCACATCCATACATGACTACTGGAAAAACCATAGCTTTGACTAGATGGAACTTTGTCAGCAAAGTAATGTTTCTGCTTTTTAATATGCTCTCTAGGTTAGTCATAGCTTTTCTTCCAAGGAGAAAGTGTCTTTTAATGTCATGGCTACAGTCACCATATGCAGTGATTTTGGAGGACAAAAAAAATAAAGTCTCACTTGTTTCCATTATTTCCTTGTCTATGTGCCATGAAGTGAGATGTCATGATTTTAGTTTTCTGAATGTTGGGCTTTAAGTCATCTTTTTCACTCTTCACTTTCACGATCATCAAGAGGCTCTTTGGTTCCTCTTTGCTTTCTGTCATAAGTGTGGTGTCATCTGCATATCTGAGGTTATTGATATTTCTCCCGGCAGTCTTGATTCCAGCTTGTGCTTCTTCCATCCCAGCGTTTCTCATGATGTACTCGGCATATAAGTTAAATAAGCAGGGTGACAATATACAGCCTTGACTTACTCCTTTTCCTATTTTAAACCAGTCTGTTGTTCCATGTCCAGTTTTAACTGTTGCTTCCTGACCTGCATACTGATTTCTCAGGGGGCAGGTCAGGTGGTCTGGTATTCCCATCACTTTCAGAATTTTCCACAGTTTGTTGTGAACTACACAGTCAAAGCCTTTGGCATAGTCAATAAAACAGAAATAGATGCTTTTCTAGAACTCTCTTGCTTTTTCAATGATCCAACAGATGATGGCAATTTGATCTTTGGTTCCTCTGCCTTTTGTAAGTTCAGCTTGTACATCTGGAAATTCACAGTTCACGTGCTATTGAAGCCTGGCTTGGTGAATTTTGAGCATTACTTTTCTAGCATGTCAGATGACTGTAACCATGTGGTAGTTTGAGCATTCTTTGGCATTGCCTTTCTTTGGGATTAGAAAGAAAACTGATCTTTTCCAGTCCTGTGGCCACTGCTGAGCTTTCCAAATTTGCTGGCATATTGAGTGTAGCATCATTTTCACAGCATCATCTTTGAGGATTTGAAATAGCTCAACTGGAATTCCATCACCTCCACTAGCTTTGTTCATAGTGATGCTTTCTAAGGCCCACTTGACTTCACATCCAGAATGTCTAGCAGTAGATGAGTGAGCACACCATCATGATTATCTGGGTCAGGAAGATCTTTTTTGTGTAGTTCTTCTGCATATGCTTGCCAATCCTTCTTAATATCTTCTGCTATTGGTAAGTCCAAACCATTTCTGCCCTTTATTGTGCCCATCTTTGCATGAAATGTTCCCTTCATAACTTCAATTTTCTTGAAGAGATCTCTAGTCTTTCCTGTTCTATTGTTTTCCTCTATTTCTTGTATTAATCACTGAGGTGGAGAGTTCTGACAAAACATGGTCCACTGGAGAGAGGAAAGGCAAACCACTTCAGTATTCTTGCCTTGAGAACCCCATGAACAGTACAAAAAGGCAAAAAGATAGGACACTGAAAGATGAACTCTTCAGGTCAGTAGGTGCCCAATATGCTACTGGAGCTCAGTGGAGAAGTAACTCCGGAAAGAATGAAGAGACAGAGCCAAAGCAAAGACAACACCCAGTTGTGGATGTGACTGATGATGGAAATAAAGTCTGATGCTCTAGACAGCAATATTGCATAGGAACTTGTAATGTTAGGTCCATGAATCCAGGTAAATTGGAAGTGGTCAAACAGGAGATGGCAAGTATGAACATTGACATTCTAGGAATCAGTGAACTAAGATGGACTGGAATGGGTGAATTTAACTCAGATGACCATTATATCTACTACTGTGGGCAAGACTCCCTTAGAAGAAATGGAGTAGCCATCATGGTCAACAAAAGAGTCCAAAATGCAGTACTTGGATGCAATCTCAAAAATGACAGAATGATCTCTGTTCATTTCCAAGGCAAACCATTCAGTATCACAGTAATCCATGCCTATGCCCCAACCAGTAATGCTGAAGAAGCTGAAGTTGAATGGTTCTTTGAAGACCTATAAGACCTTCTGGAACCTACACCCAAAAAAAGATGTCCTTTTCATTATAGGGGACTGGAATGCAAAAGAAGGAAGTCAGAAGTCAGAAATACCTGGAATAACAGGCAAATTTGTCCATGGAGTACAGAATGAAGCAGGGCAAAGGCTAATAGAGTTTTGCCAAGAGAACGCACTGGTCATAGCAATCACCCTCTTCCAACAACACAAGACTCTACACGTGGACATCACCAGATGGTCAACACCAAAATCAGATTGATTATATTATTTGCAGCCAAAGATGGAGAAGCTCTAAACAGTCGACAAAAACAAGACTGGGACTGACTGTGGCTCAGATCATGA
>SJYW01050920.1:249876-308938 GCA_006410735.1 Raphicerus campestris | reverse complement strand
TCACTTCATAGGCTAGAAAGAAAGCTAATAGGAAGGGAAATATGGATGATAATAAAGGAGAGGAAAAGTCATCAATTTGTTGATCAAAGTATCAGAAAAAGAGGTAACAAATGACATCAGAGGTACATATGAAGGAAAGAACAGAATAGAGAATAGAGGAGAAAAATAAGTAAAAAGATTTAGGGAAGGGGAGGGAGGTTCACAAGGGAGGGAATATATATATATATATCGAATTATGACTGATTTTTGTTGTTATATGGCAAAAACCAACACAACATCATAAAGCAGTTTACCTATAATTAAAACGAATTTTTTAAAAAAGAAAAGATTTAGATGAGCCTTTATGTAAAAGAGTCAGAGTTGAATAAATTCTAAGTTGAGAGTCTGCTTTGTTTCACATCACTTCAACTTGCTTACATTCTGTTACCTATTTTCTGTTCTGCCTTGTTTCCTATGGCAAGATTCACAATGTCCCCTCTTATCTAATATGTTATAGTACTTCTATAATCATGACTGCTGGCTTCATTCATGTGTGTCCTTCTTCTGTTCAGTCTTGTTAATCCAACATTTATACCAATTCCTTGAATCCTATATGACAACAGCTCACCAGATGACCCATAACTTTATGGACAAAAAATAGATGAACAAAAAAAACTTTTCAAACTTTATTTGGCTTGATTCTTTATAGCATTTGATGCTCTCAGTTCAGTTCAGTTCAGTTCAGTTGCTCAGTCGTCTCTCTTTGAAACCCCATGAATCACAGCATGCCAGGCCTCCCTGTCCATCACCAACTCCCGGAGTTCACCCAAACTCATGTCCATCGAGTCAGTGATGCCATCCAGCCATCTCATCCTCTGTCGTCCCCTTCTCCTCCTGCCCTCAATCCCTCCCAGTATCAGGGTCTTGTCCAATGAGTCAACTCTTCATATAAGGTGGCCAAAGTACTGGAGTTTCAGCTTCAACATCAGTCCTTCCAATGAACACCCAGGACTGATCTCCTTTAGGATGAACTGGTTGGATCTCCTTGCAGTCCAAGGGACTCTCAAGAGTCTTCTCCAACACCACAGTTCAAAAGCCTCAATTCTTCCATGCTCAGCTTTCTTCACAGTCCAACTCTCACATCGATACATGACCACTGGAAAAAGCATAACCTTGACTAGATGGACCTTTGTTGGCAAAATAATATCTCTACTTTTGAATATATCGAGGTTGGTCATAACTTTCCTTCCAAGGAGTAAGCATCTTTTAACTTCATGGCTGCAGTTGCCATCTGCAGTGATTTTGGAGCCCCAAAATATAAAGTCTGACACTGTTTCCATTGTTTCCCCATCTATTTCCTATGAAGTGATGAGACCAGATGCCATGATCTTCGTTTTCTGAATGTTGAGATTTAAGCCAACTTTTTCGCTCTCCTCTTTCACTTTTATCAAGAGGCTCTTTAGTTCTTCTTTGCCTTCTGCCATAAGGGTGGTGTCATCTGCCTATGTGAGGTTATTGATATTTCTCCCGGCAATCTTGATTCCAGCTTGTGCTTCTTCCAGCCCAGCATTTCTCATGATGTACTCTGCATATAAGTTAAATAAGCAGGGTGACCATATACAGCCTTGACGTACTCCTTTTCCTATTTGGAACCAGTCTGCTGTTTCATGTCTAGTTCTAACTGTTGCTTCCTGACTTGCATACAGATTTCTCAAGAGGCAGGTCAGGTGGTCTGGTATTCCCATCTCTTTAAGGGTTTTCCACAGTTTGTGGTGCCTCCAGACCTACTCTCTTCTCTTCTCTGGTCCACTCTGTACTCCCATGAGAAGACTGATTGGCATCGTGTGCATCATTTATGTTTCCTCATCTTCTGGATTCCTGTTAGGTTAGACCAATGAGAAATCCAGGAAATAAGAGGCTGGGAGGAAAAAGAGTCAGGTATTTTCTCTCCATGATTCTTCCAAATTGGATTATAGTTGTAGCATGGACTGTATTCTTCTACCCATGGTCACAGCTTTGCTCAGGAAGATTTCCTTCACAGCTTAACTTCTCTCTGGGTTCTAGTAACTACTCTCTTTCCTAGATATTCCCAGTTTATTAATATTGGTAGTCCCTGGATGTATTATCACCCTTAGCTGATTGTCTTATTCCTACTCACACTCTCTGTAAACAGTTTACACTTAAATCTCTCCAGTTAACCCTTTGAATAAACATTCTGTTTCCTTTGTGGACCCTTACTGATACTGAAATGTTTTGTTTGAAATGACAGAATATGCAAGCAGTGAGGTGTCAGCACTTAACTGGAGAAACGAATGAATTGAGAACTAAAAATTATGTTTGGAAAAATACCTGCACAAATATAACAATGAGATCCACAGCAGAGGATGGAATCTCCAAAGAATGGCATGGGCAGGAAGTAGAAAGTAACAACTAAATACAAACCATGGGATGTATCCATATTTAGAACAAATAGAAAAGAATGAAAGGAAGAGCAAAGGTAGAAAAATTAAACATCAAATTGATCTTATGGTTTGCTGGACCTCAGATTCACATTTTTATTGTGCAATAACATCACAAAGTTTAGGAAATTTGGCAACTCTGGCCTCCCAAAACTATTAAATCTTGTTGTTCTATCATCTAAGTGTAGAGTGTTCATATTTATGTATTAGGTATGTATGTGACTATTTTTTCTAAAAATACTTTAACAAGTTGTTTATAGACACAACTATCTTTATAAGTATTAATACAGCTTTACATTATATAATTTAGTGTGTTCTTTACTATAGAAATATAATAGTCCTATATAATGTAAAATAACTTGCTGAAGCGTAGAGAGGTATGAATTACCCATGATCAACTCCAGGTTTTTTGGTGTGTGTGTGTGTGTGTGTGTGTGTGTGTGTGTGTGTGTGTGTGTATGTGGTTGCTTTTTTTTTTTTTAACAATTTTCCTTTTGTTCTGAACAGAAGCAGTCCTTGATATTACAAATAATCCTTTGCCAGCTCAAAGAAACTGCAGGGATGTAGGAGGGGCTTAAAGCATTGCTTTGTCTTATTCTGTTTTGTTTTAAGCAAGGGACTAGAACTAAAGGGAAGATATCTGCACATAGGAATAGAGACCAAATTCGTAAGCTATATTCATTTCAATAATTGATATCTATTATCAAAATCTGTCTTTCCATGAAACAGAAATTGTTCAGTCAGTGTATCTGATGATGCAGTTCAGATACAGCCAGTTTGGGCATGTGAGAATAACTCTGAATCCTCAGCTATGCCCACATGGCACCTTCAGTAGCACTCACTACCAGGCCTGGGTTGTTTCTTCAGATCATTCCTTGCCCTTCTCCTGCTTTCCCAGTGTCCTAATAGGGGTTGATCCTTGTACCCTGGCAGTCATACAGAAGATGCTCAGCTGGTTTTGACCAGCTTAAAGCACTGGTGAGAGATTGGGGGTCAGGAAGATGACAGAAGTCAAATGCTTGCCCACTCCTCTGATGTTACAGGTGTGTCTGACAGCTGCTGTGTCCTTTCTGCCATTTTAGCACTGGCCAGACAAGCTCTCCGTGATTCCATCTTGCACTCAGTGACCCAAGGACATGAATCCCTGGGCTCCAGCAACACTGCCTCTTACTTCTGCCCCTGTAGCCCAGAACTAGTAGCATCTTTTGTCCTTGCAGATCTCCAGGATGCTTCACTGTTCTCTGGTTTACTTCTTACTCTCTTCTATCAACTAGATAGCCAATTCCCTGCATGAAATTCTCTCCATCATAAATACACGGAGTGTTTTCTATTTTCCTCGTCCATCCTTGACTGATGAATACCCTGTATTCTGCTCTGTGTTATGCCGATTTACATATTCATTTCATTCTCTCCATTACTCTTTGAAATCATTGCCTGTAATACCTGGCACAGTGCCCAGCACAAAGTAAATGTTTCACGAATATGTGGAATTGCATTCCTAAAGGGAGTTTTGTGAGATTTAATATTTAATAGAAAATTAAATCATAATCAGGGACCTTAATTAGGGACACAGTCATTCACAGTAAACTTAAAAGCAGCTATTAAAACTATCCACTAATAACTTATCTCATTGTGACACTGATTGAGGAGAAGACCACAGTGCTCCTGACCTCCTCCCACACCAAACCACTGCAAATCCTCTTAGAATTAATAGCAGTCATAACCCTTTTCATAGGTGAAAACGCAGCACTCTTACCAGAACAATAATGTAACAATTGTAATGGCCTGTAATTTATACCACAATTTGTAAAATGCAGGCATTCTGTGATGGTTTCCATGGCTACATGCATAGAAAGAAGAGTGAGATTACAGATGAAAATAAGCTATGGCTGAACTGAGAGAAGTATAAAGACTAACTCTGAGAATGAGGGGGGAAATGTTTTGTTTTGTTTTTTTAAAAGAAGTGTTACGATTAAGATCACATAATAAAACATGTGGTTGTTATTATAACCTGACAGTGATGTGATTAAATGAGAAATACTATCAAGGTGAAAAGAAATGGGTTAACTATAATGCAGATAAAAGATAACTCGACATTACACAGAAAGCCACCAGAACTAGATATTCACCAACACTCCCAGGTAGAAAGGCAAGCTTCGCTGTTCTCAAGACCCCACAAAAGCCTTCAGATACTGGTGATACTGTTCTCTCAACTACCCTGGAGTCTTGACTCAGCAAGTCACAACCCAGTCAATTCTGCATGATTGCTGTAAGCTGGGAGAACTAAAGGTTCACTTCACTGGGTCAGTTTTCTAGGATTTATTTCTACCAACTTCCTCTCAACAGCCTAGACTTCAGGGCTGCCTGATGTCTCATACTGCATAAATAAAGGACAAATTGGAAGATATAGTCATTTACAAATTAAATCATACTTCATTATTTAGAGTTTGCCTGCTTTAGTACACTAGTACTAAAACAAGTTTAGCAATAGATAACAATAACCACAGTAAATGAGCATCTATAAAAAAATTAGAATACAAACAGGAAATAGATGAGATAACTCTCATTTATTGTTTGGTCATTAGTACAAAGCTATTTAAAATTCAGCTCTTCATCACTAAACTCTAATCTCTATTTTTCAATAGATTTTGCCTTATGAAAACAGCTGAGGTTGTAACAAGAGAATCTAAATCTATTACAAAGGTATGAAATGATCTCACTGAAGAAAGTGGGTAAATGTCACTGACCAAAGTAATTTAGGAAATGAGTGAAGTCTGCTGAGAGAAAAGTAAAAGGAACTATATATAAGCACTGAAATTTAGTTAATAAAGCTCCTTTTCATGAGAGTACACATTAATAATCTCAATACTATTATACATGTACACTGGAACTGAATAGTATACACATGAATGGTAAAATCCATTATTAAGGCAGGAAATAACAGATAAGAGGAGGAGCCTAGAATGACCCACCTGATTGTTGAGGAGGAAGAAATCTGCCTCTACTCTTTTAAGCTCTTCTGACTCGTCTAAGAATTATAGTGACAAGAGACAGCTTAACAGGAAAAACGGAGAAGGAAATGGCAACCCAGTCCAGTATTCTTGCCTGGAGAATCCCAGGGACAGAGGAGCCTGGTGGGCTGCCATCTATGGGATCGCACAGAGTCGGACACAACTGAAGTGACTTAGCAGCAGCAGCAATAGAAAAAAAGATCAAACAAAAGTTTAATGACACGAATACATGGGAAAGACCCAGGAAAACTGAGTAACTTGCCAAAAGGGCCAAAACCCTTACCTTAAATACCATCTTCACCTAGAGACAAAAGAAAATATTCAGGTAGTGGCCTGGGACTTCACAATGGAAGAAGTCAATTCATATGGAGATGGAAAAGAAATATTTGGTACAAAAATGTTTGCTAGGCCTGGTCTCTAGGCCTTGCCCTTCTTTGCAGATATCTCACAATAACTTTCAAAAACTTCTGTTTCTTAAAAAACAATGAGCCTAAATTAACCCTTATGCCCAAGAGACACATTTTGATATAGGAAATTTTGCTCCCTTAAATGGTACTGCATTAGAATTGGAAACATCAGTATGAACTTATGTTTAACTTAATATAGACAGGATGATTATATATATACACATAAATGCATATAATATGTACTATATATTATATACATACACATATGTAAATATAAATATATATTCATATGCATAATATACAAGTATATCTCATTTGTATTAAATTATATATATTATTTATACAAATAAGATTATATAAATGATAATATGAAATATATATTATATATTTATATAAGACAGTACATATGCATTTATTTCCTAGCTCTGTCAACTGAGAGGGCCTAAATGGAAATAATACCCCAGTAGAAACAAGCATATTCAGGGTCTGAATCTTGGTTTCTTCTACCATTCTCCAACAGAAGGAGCCAGGGTTTCTTGGAGAAATAGCTGATTCTAGGACTGACATAGGAATATACAAGGTAAGTGTGGAGCTAACTGTAGTGCCAGAAAATAAGAAAGTGTTCAACACAAAACAAAGATAAAAGCAACAATGAAAAAAAAAAAAAAGAGAGACCCATATTGATGAGAATATATCAAAGAAACACACACAAATAAATTAGCATTGAGTTATAGGGCCTAAATGAGAAAACAAATATCCATAAGTCTATATTGATATAAATAAAATACTGAATAAACAAATAAGTGAGAAGAAAGGGCAAACTTCCTGTGCAGAATAATTTCAAGTAATGTATATTGATACTCCATTCTCAAGAAGAGGGAGCATAACTCCCCACCCCTTTAAGTATAGACTGTGCATAGTGACCCTCTGCGGGGAAAGGGTATAAGGAGTGGAAAGGGGAAAAGAAACTTAATAGTGAAGAAGCCTGGCAAACACTACTTTAAGCCAGGGAATCAAGGTCAACCACAACAGTATAAAGTCATGATGACATTACTAGTAGGTACCCTTAATACATGGTGATGAAAATGGTATTTTGTTTTGTTATCTTCCACCCTCAAACCCTAACCCATAATCATGAGGGGGAAAAATCATACAAATTCCAGTCAAGAGGAATCCTACAATCCTGACTAATATTCTTCATAACTGTCACAAGGTCATCCAAAACAAGGCAAGTGTGAAAAACTGTCACAGCCAAGAGAGGCCTAAAAAGATACAATGACTAAATGTAGTATAGCAAACTGGATGGGATCTTCAAATAGAAAAAAATACATTAGGTTAAAAACTAGTAAAATCTGTATATAAGCTATTGTTGTTGTTGCTAAGTCATCTCTTTCGCAACCTCATGGACTGTACCCCACCAGGTTCCTCCATCCATGGGATTTCCTAGGCAAGAATACTGGAGTGGGTTTCCAGTTCCTTCCCAAGGGCATATTCCTGACCCAGGGATCAAACCCACAGCTCCTGTATTGGCAGGTGGATTCTTTACTACTGAGCCACTAGGCGAGTCATATAAACTGTGAACTTCAGTTAATAAGAACATATCAATACTGGGCTTCCCTGATGGCTCACAGTAAAGAATCTACCTGCAATGTGGGAGACCTGGGTTTGATCCCTGGGATGGGAAGATCCCCTGGATCCCGCTATGGAATGGCATGGCAACCCAATCCAGTATTCTTGCCTGGAGAATCCCCTTGGACAGAGGAGCCTGGGGGGCAATAGTACATGGGGTCACAAAGAGTCAGACCCAACTGAGCAACTAAGCACAACACATCAACATTGGTTCACTAATCAGAACAAACACGCCATACTAAAGTATTGATACAACATTAATAACAGGGAAAACAGTATACAAGTATATATGGGAACTTCATATATTAACACCCCGATTTTTCTAAAAATCTGAAATTGTTCTAAAAGTAAAGTCTACATAAAAAGTGGTAACTACAAACACATAAAACATGCTTAGAGTTAAGAAATATTCCACAGTAGATTTTTTTTAATTCTAAAAAAAAAAGACAACAAAAGCATTCAAATATCTTAATCCATTACACTGAAAATAACAGCATCTTATAATGCTACAAGTTGAAGTGAAATCTTCAGTATTACAATCAATACCTTAATTCCATCAAGCAGAAAACTAAAAATCATGTAATGACCTTAGAATGACAGTCCATCTGGACTTAACTTACAGCCATGGCTTTCCTTCAAAATTATCATCAAAATCAATTCATGTATTGCCATGCTCATATTATTGAGTTGAAGAGTGAGGTTCTGAAATCATCCTAGATTTGAACTCTGAGTGTATTACTTACTAAACAAATGACCTTGGCCAAATTACTTAACTCTTATATACTTGATATTTCTTCCACATATGGTTGCATGTGACTGATGAGATGCTTACACGAGTTAACATATGAAGATCACGTAAAAGCGTGCCTTTCATGTAGTATATGTTCAATAAATGTTAATAGTTTACCTTTTTACCAAACCTCCCACGTAGTAATGTTAGGGGAAACACACTGTCCACCCTGGCCAGGCACTATAGTAACCATTTGCAAACGTTGTTTTACGACAGGAGGTCCCAGGAAGGAACATGGAACTAATAAGCCTCCACCAACCGGAAGAGTTTGGGAAAGGTCAAAATGAGACACCAATGTCTTATGTCCGACCACCTCCCAGAATCCTTCTCTCTGGCATTCATCTTGGCTGAACAAGTGTCCACCATCAGGAAGAACTCTTGAGTCAGAATGATTGGCTAAAGACAACCAGGAAACTAATCCCATCACCATAAAACCCGAGACTGCAAGCCATGTCGCAGAGCTGTTCTCCTGGGTTCCTTTACCCTACTGCTCTCCACCCAGATGCCCTTTCCCAATAAAATCTCTTGCTTTGTCAGCACATGTGTCTCCTCAGACAATTCATTTCCATGTGTTAGACAAGAGCCCAGTTTGGGGCCCTGGAAGGGGTCTCCCTTCTTGCAACAGTAAGATTTAAGTTCCATGAAGTCAGAGATTTTTGTCTGTTAGAGACACATGCCCAGAACAATGCCTGTCCATGGCATGTCCTCAACAAGCAATTTTTGAATTATCATCATCATCACAGATCCAAATCAATGGAACCAATTACTCAGCTGCATAAATAACCTAGGTGACCAGTGTATCCATAATATTTCTGAAAAGAAATATTCTGTTGTAGTGGGCATAGAAACAGTCAAGAAATTAAAGTCTCAATCATGTCAAACTTTCCCTCAGAAACTCTGCTAGTCATTGATAAGTGGCTACCCTTAAATTTTTGTAGAACAAACTTCCAAATAAAAAATATGAAGTAATGTCTTTTTACTCTATTTCCTTGAAATTCACAAAACTCACACTTAAAAAAAAAAAAACTCACAAAAGTCATACTTAAAAAAAAAACAGAAGTATCATTATTATCAACACAACAAGCAAATGGTGAAGTGAGTTGATAAAGGTAGAATTTAGCCACTTTTCTCCTTTTTCACAAACAACCCAAAAGTCACACAACATAAAATTCATTTGCATCTAAATATAACCCTTTCAATATAACGAAGTTTCAGGGAGTTTCCTACCTCACTTCCCTCCTCATTTTCTAAGTAATTTGACATGAAACTTTAATATAACAATTCTGGGGGTTTTGTTGCCTTAAAACACAAAGCATATCTGTCAAATGTCATTGCAAATGATATTAAATTTAATGTTTCACCTGAGGAACCAAGATTTATTCATAATGACATGCCAAGGTACCTGACCAACTCTTTAGAAACTGTTAAATGATTTTTAAATTCTTCATCTACTTCCAGGTTGTGGCAGATCAGGAAAAAAAAAAAAATTGTAAAAGAAACTCTAAACTACAAGCTAATGGAGGGTAAATGGAATCATAGAAAATATTAATCTTAAAACAACAAAAAGAAAAGAATACATGAAATGAAGAGAAAATGAACATGGCTAATGGAAATTCAAATACAAGCAACTTACAAAAGAATCATCTCAAAGGTAACAACATAGAAAGACTGAAAATAAGAGAAGGGAAAAAGATACACCATACAAACATTAAGTACATGATAGCTGGTATTCACATGTTAATTTGTCAAGGGGCTTCCCTAATGGCTCAGTGGTAAAGAATCTGCCTGCCAATGCAGGAGACACAGGTTCGATCCCTGATCCAGGAAGATCCCACATGCCACAGAGCAAATGAAGTCCTGTGTGCCACAACTACTAAAACAGTGCTCTAGAGCCCGAGAGCCACAACTACTGAGCCCACAGGTTGCAACTACTGAAACCCGTGTGCCCTAGGGCCAATGTTCCACAAGAGAGTCCACTGCAATGAGAAGTTCATGCACTGCAACTAGAGAATCGCAACTAGAGAAAACTAGTCGCAACTAGAGAAAAACCTATGCAGCAACAAAGACCCACCACAGCCAAAAATAAATAAACATTTTTTAATGTCAAACAAAATGGACATGAGGCATTGTTAGAGATTTAGAAAGGACATGTTATAATGATAAAGCTGTCAGCTTATAAGAGATGAAACAATTTTGAATTTGAATATACCTTGTTATCTCAAAATATATGAAGTCTATAGGTGGTGCTAGTGGTAAAGAACTTGCTTGCCAATGCAGGAAACATGAGAAACAGGTTCAATCCCTGGGTCAGGAAGATCCCCCGGAGGAGGGTATGGCAATCAACTCTAGTATTCTTGCCTGGAGAATCCCATGGACAGAGGAGCCTGGCGGGCTGTGGTCTATGGGGTCACACAGAGACAGACATGACTAAAGCAACTTAGCATACACACATATTGACAAAATACAAGGCGAAATGTAAAGAACAATCATGTAGGAGACCTCAACTCATTTCTCTTAGTAACTGATAGAGCCAGCAAACAAAATATAAGAAACATAGATGATTTTAATAACACAATAAAATTGACTAAAGAGCACTAAAATAACATTGCAGAACATATATTCCTTTCAGATGCTCATGGAAGATTTAGAAAACCAGACATTATGCTAGGCCATAAAGGCAGTCTCAACAAATTTTATGGATTAAAAACACAATCTGTGTGCTGACACTAAAACCTAACAAGGACATTAAAAGAAAGGAAAATTATAAAATAATCTCATTATGATCTCAAATCTGTTTAATACTGTCTTCAATTGCTTTGAAGGACAGGCTGGGATTTTCCCTTCAGCAGGGCTTGAGAGGTCTGAAGATTACTGAGATTGAAGAGATCTCTTGTTGCATTACATTTAATCATTAACTTCCAAATTAGGATATCTTCTTTATCAGCTATCATCCCACTTTTTGGGTTAGTATTTTTCTCTTTGCTTTACGTTCCCATCCTTGGTTTTCTGCATTTTGAACGAGTGGTCTCTCTGGTCTGCTGTCCTGGTCCTAGCTTTGGGAATGTGGATGTCTTAACGTTCAGTGAACATTCAGACCTCCTCAAGGGGAGCTTCTCTCACTTCTCCTTCCTCAGTTTCAGTCTTTTTTGTAGCTGAAATTCTAGAGCACTTCACATGGATTTCTCTTAGCTCTCTTGCTTTCAGTCCAAGAGTCCAGAGTTCCTTTAATAAGTTTCTTTCAACATTCCTATTACACCCTTACTTTCAGAGGGAAGCTACTTTGAACTTCAGGGAATCTGTGAGATGAGAGTGGGTGTCTCATCTCTCCTGCTTTGTTCCCAGGCTTTGGCATATTACTCCCAAGCCTTTGGGAAAGTTTATGGTAAACAGTTGAAAGATGGGTGAAGGTTTGATCTTTGACTAGATTTCCCCATAACTGTAATCTATCCCAAAGCCTATATGTGGCCTTTAAAAAGTCTTTTAAAATTTGGTTGGTTTCCATTTAATGCTGTTGATAATAGATTTTCTCTATGTATCATTTTCACCTGGAATGAGAATAGTGCATATTTCTTCTCTCTAATGTAGTTCCATTCTTACTGTTTTCTGGAATTCTATTCAGTTAAGTTTCTTTGTGTTTTCAACTCATGGATTTTTAATACAATTTTATTGTTCATCTGGCTTGTTCAGCTCTTAAGCTTAAGAGTAACAGAATTTTGAAACTTTTGAAAACTCAACCAGAATTGGAAGTGAATCATTTTTTTTTTAATCTTTCAATTTAAACTATTTTGAATTTCTTTTTATTTCTTCTTTGATAAATTTGATATTTAGAAGTATATAACTTAACTTTCAAAATTGAGATTATCTAGTATGAAAACATACAGAATACATATGCATATAGAATATATACATTTCAGAAAGTGCCAAGAAGTTGAAGGAGAGAAATAATGAAGACAAAAGCAGAAATAATAAAATGAGAAACAAATACAATAAAAGAATAAAAAGCCAAAACTTGGTTCTTTGAAGACAGACTATCCAGTGAAACAAAAAAAAAAAAAAGAGAAAAAAGCAAGGATATCAGGGATGAGGAAGAAAATCATTATAAAGCCAAGAAACAGTAAAAATGTCATAATAAAATATCTGAAGGACCTGCACCAAAAATTAGAAAATACAGGTGAACTGGACAAGTTTTGGAAAACCATAACTGATACAAGAAAAAAAAAATCTGAATAGTTTTGTGTCTATTCAGGAAATCAAATAAAAAATTAACTATTCCACAAAACCATCACAGATGGCTTCATCTATTTTTTTTAAATGATTGAAGGAAAAATATCAATTTAATATAAATATTCCAAAGAATAAAAAATACAAACAAATATTGTATGTTGTTAGATTAATCTAGAATAACTTTAACATCCAAACTTGAAAAGAGCATTAAAAGAAAGAAAAATCACAGGACAATATTGTAAGAAACGCCATGGGAAGAAAAAGCCACCTCTATGGACCGCCGATGGAAACCTTTATTGGGCGGTCGCTCTCGGGCAGAACTCCCGGGGACAAGCGGGCAAGGGAACAAAGGGAGTCTGCGAGGAATGGAGACGAGGAAGGGGGGGTTTTATAGCCGGGGGAGGGGGCGGGTAGTTTCCGGGGCTTTTTATTGTGACATGTCCGAACATGCCCGACCTTTCAAATATCTCTCACAAATGTAAAGAAAAAACTCTTAACTTAGCAAATAAATAATGGACCCCATGATCATGGTATCATAATGTTGTCAGCCAGACATACACAACCATCTTCATTTACTCTGAGGCTAGAGAGGACAGGATTCTTCTTTGGAAAAAGCACAAACCACAATATGCCAAGAACTTAATCTTCCCACACAAAAAGGCTGACTCCATCACATAATCATACAGTGAAACCCACTAGCAGATACACACAAAACTTCCTGGAAGTCTTTTATATCTCACTTTTAAATTTAAACAAACAACAAAGAAATCAGTAGGTAGAAGGGGAAAGCCACTGTAAACAGAAACAAAACACAAATAAAGAGAAAAAAAAAGGAAATAGAGAAAATGCAAGGAGTAGGATAAAACCAAATGAGGAAATACACCTAATATTCTTGAGGAAATGAGAATTGTGTTTATAAAATAAGAACATTTTTAATATGCCAAAGGAACAAAGAGGAACAATAAAGAATTTAGAAACTGAAAATGTATGACAATTGAAATTTTAAAATCAACTGCAATTTTGGAAGAGTCAGGAAAGTCCCCCAAAAATAAAATGATAAAAATATTGAGAAAAAAAATTATAAAGTTAAAGGGTCCATATAAAAATCTATCTAATTAACAAGACTTTTAAGTCAAATTACCAATAAGTTAGTAGTCATTAATAAGACAAGGTAGAAAGCAGGAAATTATGTAAGAAAGCAATAGAAAAAAGAAAAATATTTCCTAGATCAATCATATAGCATAATAAATACTTTTTGACCAAGAGCAACACTTATAATCATGGAAATGTAGAGCAAAAGGATAAAGAGAAGATATTCAAGGGTTAGACAAAAAAAAAGCTACCTCCCTTTGCTTATTCTTAGGAAATTCACTGAAGGATATATTCCAAACAAAATATGTAAACAATTAAAAAGGAGACATGGGATTCTGTAAATATAAATAATGATGAAGAAAAAGCTCAGAATGATAAGTATGCAACAGGCCTAGACAGCATAGAGCTGGTGTAAGCAGTAAGGTATTCTGGGGAGGCGGAAAAGATAAATCATATGGCAGTTGGCCTTATAAAAAATAATACTGAGTGATTACAAATATCTGGATTTACTTGAGAAGAATTAGAAAAATTAAAAGATTAGGCAATTATTAACTCAGACAAAGTTCTATAAGAAAAAAATTAGAATATACCACTTGACTAAACTGTAAGCACTATTTTCTTAGTTAAAATATGTACTCTTAGATTTAATTCAGAGTTCTGGTATAGCAGTTTGGGGAGAGGAAAAGAAATTAGAAAAATGGGGCAAGCTGATTCTGTGCTGCAAGGTTAAATGTTTCTGAATCACAGTTGAAAGTCAATATATAATATCTGGAACATTGTTATTGTATTGTTTAGTTGCTAAGTCATGTCCAACTCTTTTGCAACGCTACAGAATGTAGCCCCCCAGGCTCCTTTGTCTATGGGATTTCCCAGGCAAGATTACTGAAGTAATTTGCCATTTCCTTCTCTAGGAGATCTTCCCAATCCAGGGATCAAACCCTCTTCTCCTGCAGCAGCAAGCAGATTCTTTACCATTGAGACACCACAGTAGTCCCAATCAGTTCAGTTCAGTCATTCAGTTGTGTCTGACTTTTTGCAACCCCATGAATCACAGCACGCCAGGCCTCCCTGTCCATCACCAACTCCCAGAGTTTACTCAAACTCATGTCCATCGAGTCGGTGATGCCATCCAGCCATCTCATCCTCTGTCGTCCCCTTCTCCTCCTGCCCCCAATCCCTCCCAGTATCACGGTCTTTTCCAATGAGTAAACTTTTTGTACGAGGTGGCCAAAGTATTGGAGTTTCAGCTTTAGCATCCAACAGAAATAAATAAGTACCAATAATGTAAGTTGTGTTTCCTGGGAAGACAACTTTGAGATGGAAATTAGCTTATAGCTTATTAAGGAGTGCTCTTGGGCTCAGTGTCTTGGGAAGGAAGGAAAGACAGTAGGATTAGACAAAGGTGAAAAATTAAAGCAGCATTGCACTTTCAGTGAATCTTCAGGTAACCCTGCTCTGAAGATAGGATGACCATTTAGAGCAGTCTAGAGTTAAAGTGACTTTTTGGAAAAGTCTTGGAGTATATGTGCGGAAACAGTGAGGCTGGCAAATGACTTTATATCCATCCATCCATCACCCATCCATCCATCCGTGCATCCTGTTCTGCTCTGTAACAGGGAAGACACAGATTAACCAAGGAAAGGGTAAGATCTTAGGGGAGGTAGCTGTCTTGTGTGTGTGTGTGTGTGTGTGTGTGTGTGTGTGTGTGTGTATGTGTGTGAAGTCGCTCAGTCATGTCCAACTCTTCGTGACCCCATGGACTGTAGCCTACCAGGCTTCTCTGTCCATGGGATTCTCCAGGCAAGAATACTGGAGTGGGTTACCATTTCCTTCTCCAGGGTAGCTGTCTTAGCTGAGGTGATTCCTGGAAGAGACTGGTAATTGGAGGCTATCTGCCATTGTCTTGTCCAGCATCTGAATAGTAATTCCTTTATTCACGAAGAGGAATCTGCACAGCACATCACAACCTCTATCACACAGTATAAGTGTATTTATTATTTGAAAACACTAAGGTAAGTATCTGAAGAAACAGTTAAAAGAACTGAAAGTTGTCTCTGAGAAGCTGGTCTTATGAGGAATGGTTTAATGAGGAAGGCCGTATCTCATTTTAAGTTCACTGGTATTATCTGATTGCTTTTACTCTGTGCTCCTCAGTTGGCAAAGATAAAAATGATAATTTTTTAAGAGCAGGAAACACACACAAAAAAGTAAATATATACATTTAAGGATTGATTGATAAGAGGAAATACTTCAAATTTCCATTGTTAAGGTGGTGGGAACAGTTAGATAGATGTATTTATATGTAGTAATATAGGTAGAATATAGAAAATTTCCCAATGTCTAAGCTTTCTATAAAGCCATTTATTATATTTTAATTTAAAAAGCTTATATAAATAAATCAACACATTTTTGAAATTTTCTATTTAAGGGAATTATTTAATTCTTCATTAAAGGAGGTCCATCTACCTTTGTTGTATCATCTTAGAGTTTCAGATATGACTTTTAAAAATATACAACAAAGTCTATCTATATACAAACTCCCATATATACAAATGCGAGATTAAGTGGGATGTATATGGATGTACATGTCTATCTATCTACCTCTCTACGATTTATCACAATGAATTAGAGATCAGATAACCCCAGAAGACAGGAAATCTATTTTACCTTTACCAACATCAAGCTGTAAAATATTTCTCTAAACAAAGTCATTAGCAAAAGTTCTCCCTTCAGTTCAGTTTAGTCGCTCAGTCGTGTCCGATTCTTTGTGACCCCATGAATCGCAGCACACCAGGCCATCCATGTCCATCACCAACTCCCGGAGTTCACTCAGACTCACATCCATTGAATCGGTGATGCTATCCAGTCATCTCATCCTCTGTCGTCCCCTTTGCCTCCTGCCCCCAATCCCTCCCAGCATCAGAGTCTTTTCCAATGAGTCAACTCTTCGCATGAGGCAGCCAAAGTACTGGAGTTTCAGCTACAGCATCATTCCCTCCAAAGAAATCCCAGGGCTGATCTCCTTCAGACTGAAACTGAAGAAAGTAGGGAAAACCACTAGACCATTCAGGTATGACCTAAATCAAATCCCTTATGATTATACAGTAGAAGTGAGAAATAGATTTAAGGGACTAGATCCAATAGATAGAGTGCTTGATGAACTATGGACGGGGGTTCATGACATTGTACAGGAGATAGGGATCAAGACCATCCCTGTGGAAAAGAAATGCCAAAAAAAAAAAAAAAAAAAAGTTCTCCCATCACCGCTTAGCAAATTCCTATTCAGCTATCAAGGTCAAACATAAAAACCATTTCCCTTCCAAAGTATTCACATATATTCCTCCCGCCTCCACCCAGATGTGATCTTTTGTCCTTCATAACAAGTATAGAAGGTAGCAAATGTAGCTGGCTGATAATCCAAGATTATAAAACTTGATTTGAAACAAACATACAAAAAAGCTTTCAGAGGTGCTTACTAAAGACAGATTCTCCACCCTCTCTCTAGAGTGTCTGATTTAGTACCTGTGGTACTGGGGCTGTGAAGCTGTACTTTTAAGAAATACTCCAGCTGATTTATTATGATCAGGCTAGTTTTATAAATACTGCTAATAGTATAAAAAGCAAGTGCTTTGGAAAATGATACATTTGCATTTTAATCAGAGTTAGAATCACTAGCTGTGATACCCAACTAACTCAACTTCTCAGTTTTCTCATCTGTACAATGGAGATAAGCTCAACCTCATTAATTAAATAACATATATCAGGACCTAGCACAGTGACCAAATACTGTGACTAAATAGTACATAGCAAATATTTTTGTCCTTGTTTTAATCTCCTCCTCCACATACTCCCCCATCAAAACACTTACCACCTTATTTTATACTCAATTATTTATATCTAGGTCCATTGATAACGAAAAATCCAAAAGGATAGCACCACATTTTTGAGTCCTCAGTATCTATCATTGTATTCAGCATATAACTGATGCCCAATAACTATGTATGATATGAAATGACCAGGAAAATATCCCAATCACCAGTTCCAGTTCTTTGGCCAGATTTATCATTTTGATGAATATTCACTTCCTCCCACTCCCAACAGATTGCATATAATAGTGTGTTCCCTATGATGAAAAGAAAAAAATAACAGAGAAACCAATAGTCTTGACACATAAAAATTAATTGGTTAGAATTATAGGGAAAATAGAATACAATTTAAAGGGATGAAAAGAGTTAGAAATAGTTCTCCATAATTGTTTCTTTGTGCCACGCAAACCTGTGGATTTCGTTATTTAAATCTGCTATATTTCTGGGTAACAAGTAGGCATTTACTTAGAATAGAAATGATCATTAGTGTGAACCTAATTTAGTTCCCTGCTGAAGGTGATAAAGACAGCTCATTAATCGTTACTAGTACAGAAGTCCCTTCACTCTTTCAAAGTCTTCTCATGATCTGGAAGGTACAGTGATATGATAGGATTCAAATGATAATATCAAGACAGGTAAAACATAACAAAAACTATTTTTCAAATAATATGTAATCCATTCTTTGGAGAAAAAAATATTTTTTTTTAGTGAAGTTAAAAATGAACTGGTTCATTACTTGTTAGTAGCCAACAGATGTAGGATTACCTGACAATTTGATTCTATCTGAAGATGAAAACTAAGTGTGGTGTTAATAATGTTGTGCTCACAAATAAATTTCATTTCTTCCTATTCAAGGTACTGTTATTTCTAGAAGCTCTTAAAGGAAAATCAGGAAGGCCAAGACTGCAGCTTCACACTCAGAAATATCATGCAAATGTTCCTGTCATTTGCTAACTCATTTTACCTACCACCTTCCTGCCAGTCTTCACTGAGGACTCATCTTTCCTGGTACTTTTCTCAGATTTGGAAGTTGCATAGCATAGAAATTAAGTTCTAGATCTCTAAGAATACAGAAATTTGAAACCCAATCTGTCTGTTTAAGCTTAATGAGTTTGAATAAGTATACAGTGTCTCTCCAATTCTCAGTTATTTACTTGTGGAAGAAAGATACAATACTGTCATAGGACTGATTTAAGAATTAAGTTAGATAATGAATTTAAATCCCCTCCATGGTCCTCTTTATTATTAATTATGTTCAGTTAAAACTTCTAGGAAATTAGCAGATCAATTGTATGCAAATTCTTGTGCACTGTTTACTATTTTTCAAGCACTGAACTAAATCTCTGTGTTTAGTTTTCATGACAGATCATGAGGTAGATAATCACCATCATATAAGTGAGAAACCTGAAGCACAGAGAAGTATCCTGTCCAGCAGCAGCAGCTAGCAGGTGGCAATCTGTGATCCCAATGCAGATACTCTGTTCCAGAGGGTTTTCCCTAAGCCATAGCTTCCACTGTACCCTGCCTGTTACAACCTGACTGAGAGCGGGTAGAGCACCAATATAAACTAAATTTATCTCAAGTTAGAATTCGAGGGGAAAAAAGTCATACTGAGATGAAATAACTTCCAAACAGCTTCAAAGAAATGCTGCATCAAAGACTTGGTTAAACCCTGATGTATCAGCTCCTTGAGTGTTTTGCACTTCCTTGGAAAGCTTGCCCTTGATTTGTAACTAAGAAATATGAACTGATTTCTCTGAAAACCCAAATCACAAGGAGCTAGCTGAATTTCCAGAGACTTTTCCTGCTTTTGTTTTTGCTTTTCCTGAAAACAAATTCCAATAGCAATAATTTGCTAAATATTTTTTAAACATAGACTTTCAGTTTCACAGCGGAATGCTGTTNTCACAAGGGGCTAGCTGAATTTCCAGAGACTTTTCCTGCTTTTGTTTTTGCTTTTCCTGAAAACAAATTCCAATAGCAATAATTTGCTAAATATTTTTTAAACATAGACTTTCAGTTTCACAGCGGAATGCTGTTGTGATGGAAGATTTTGCCTCAAAAATTTTAAGTCTAATTATGATTGTAAGTGTTATCCCATGACTCAGAAATTTGTGTCTTTATTTGACCTCTTCATCAATTGTTGTTGTTTTTGTTCAGTCACTAAGTCATGTCCCACACTTTGCGACCCCACGAACTGTAGCAAGCTAGGCTTCTCTGCCCATCACTATCGCCCTGAGTTTGCTCAAACACATCCATTGAGTCAGTGATGCCATCAACCATCTCGTCTTCTGTCTCCCCCTTCTACTCTTGCCCTCAGTCTTTCCCAGCATCAGGGTCTTTTCCAATGAGTTAGCTCATCACATCAGGTAGCCAAAGTATTGGAGCTTCATCTTCAGCATCAGTCCTTCCAATAAATAGAGCTGATTTCCTTTAGGATTGACTGGTTTGATCTCCTTGCCGTCTAAGGGACTTTCAAGAATAGCTATGATAAACCTAGACAGCATATTAAACACCAGAGACATCACTTTGTCAACAGAGGTCCATATAGTCAAAGCTATGGTGTTTCCAGTAGTCATATATGGATGTGAAAGTTGGACCATAAAGAAGGCTGAGCACCAAATAATTGATGTTTTTGAACTGTGGTGTTGGAGAAGACTGGTTGTGTATCATACTGATATATATTGAATAATGTATTTTCCCCAAATTCAAAAACATGTCATAAAATATTCACTCAAGACAAATTTTATTCCATAATCTTAAAAAAATGAATCAATCAACCTTGAGTTTTAATAATATCTGTGTGACATTAACAAAAATATTATTAAATGCATTTAGAATTTGTGCACAGCATATGTAATTGTATGGTAAGCATTATCTTTGTTTATGATATTTTAACCAACAATAAAACATAGATTTTTTTAATTAACTGATGAGAAGAGCATCATCAAACAAATAAAGAAGAAAAATCATTCACATTACTAGCACATTTAAAACTGTACTTAAATGCTGAGGGGACGAATATTTCAGTAACCACAAAAGCAATAGAAAACTGAGAATGGACTGACTATTTCCCAGAAAGAACTCTGAGGCTAACCTAAGATGTCCACTGCCAGACACAACAAACATAAGCCTCAAAAACAACAGAGTTAAAAGGTACTTCAGAAGCCAGTCTTTCAGTGCTCAGATTTACACGCTGCTCTCTAAAATAGGCTTCAGGTTTAATTCCACCTCTTTAATCGGTTCAACCCCACAGTCAGTCTATCCTATAAATTCTCTCTGGTAAAAAGTATGTATCTTCCATATTTTTTTCCTTTCAGTTGTTAACAAACTCAGTTAAGATCTTTCACCTGATTCCTGAATCTTAGAATACTCTCCCAGCTGGTTTCATTTCCATTTCCTCCCTGCAAATCACAGTGTTGCTTTCCCAACATTTCACTGATTTGCTCAAAAATGCCTCACTCATTGTTAGTTCGAAAACTCTGGGGCAGCCCTGGGTGAAATACCAAACTGGTCCCCCAAACACAGAGGCCAAGAAGAACCGGAAGAACACTGCACGCCGCTCCAGACTGGTAGCTGGCGGGTTGCACAAGCAAGGAGACTTACCTACGAGGCCGTCTCCAACCGGCGGCTAAAAGAGTAGGTCTCGGCAGGCGCTGGGAGAATCTGAAACGTTTATACAGAGGTCTTCCCTGGGTTCAGCCACGCATTTTGTACAGACGGTCTCAGAAACACCTTACTCTCTCAAGTTTGTGTGCTTGAAACCAGCTTCTAGCGCGGAGAGGTGGTAGAAACGTACATTACAAGGACAGGAGAACCTATGGGAAGCCGCCAATTTCCGGCAACCAGCTCTGGGTCAAACGGCGGTCACATCCTCTATATGAGCCCCTCCAACGCTAATCGATAGTGTTTTTATCCCTGAATTCAACATCCTTCATAAGTATCTCCAACCTACACTTTATCTTCCGCTACTTGTATGCTTGTACTTTATACTTCAAAATAATGGATTACTACTTATTCCCCCAATATTCTATTCTCATTCTCCTTCATACAAACACCCTCCGTTGGCTTGCCTATTAAAATCTGCCAACTTTCAGATTTTGTACCATCATTTTATGTTACTCTTAGAAAGTAATAAAAATATAAATATGTTTTCAACTATTTCAAGCACCATCTTAGAAGTATGGGATTTTAGTGCCTAGGTTTGCATTTTTGACTAAGATTTCTTTGGTCTCAGGTAGCAAAAATGTTATTGTCAAGGATTATGAAAGATGACACAATGCAGATTTATTCTGTGGAAAATGTATTCTACATTAGCTTGAGGCCAGGTGATGTCAAGACAAAGTCCTAAGAGGAAAGTTTTAACAGTCATTGCAAGAGAGAAGAGGGGAGATCAAATTCAGCTACTGCTAAAATCTCAGAGGTAAAATGTGGAAGTGAAAACCTAGCACCTTACTCGCATTGCTGACTGCATTGAGTTCCTCCAAAGTAATATCAACATCTATCCCATCAAATCAAGGTAGATTATTTGGGCTTCACTGGTTTTGAAGTCTTGTTAGCACTTAATTCACAAAATTAATTTTGTAATCTGTCAGGATAATCGGAGAAGGCGATGGCACCCCACTCCAGTACTGTTGCCTGGAAAATCCCATGGACAGAAGAGCCTAGTAGGCTGCAGTCCATGGGGTCGCGAAGAGTCGGACATGACTGAGCGACTTCCCTTTCACTTTTCACTTTCATGCATTGGAGAAGGAAATGGCAACCCACTCCAGTGTTCTTGCCTGGAGAATCCCAGGGATGGTGGGAGCCTGGTGGGCTGCCGTCTATGGGGTCGCACAGAGTCGGTCACGACTGAAGTGACTTAGCAGCAGCAGCAGTCAGGATAATAAGCATAAATTGATATTAATTTTACTTTTATATTTGTTGTTGTTCACTTCTACGTCATGTCTGACTCTTTGCAACCCCATGGACTGCAGCACGCCAGGCTTCCTTGTCTTTAACGATCTCCCAGAGTTTGCTCAGATTCACATTGATTGAGTTGATGATGTCATCCAACCATCTCATCCTCTGTTACCCTCTTCTCCTCTTGCCCTCAATCTTTCCCAGCATCAGGGTCATATATATTTAAATTAACATTATATTAAAAATTTATTAATCAAGAAGAGAAGGAGGTTGGGCAAAATTATTAACAGTTTTGAACTTTGGGTTATTATGAGTAGGAGCTTCCAACTACATCAGGCACCTTGAGATGGAGAAACAAAGGACAAGTTTAAAATGCAACAGTCAGAAAAGACAAGGAAGTGGCACAGTAATAAAGTGGACATGGACTCTGAGACTGTTAATGATGACTGTGAGTCTTTGGAGACAGTAGGGAATGGACAAGGCCAGAAGTTACTAATGCAGGCTGACAGCACAACATATGTGAAAATACCTTGCTTGTTGGATTTCTGAAATAAAATGAATACTTTCTGGGTTGTTTTATTCCTTCTTTCAATTTCTTCATCCACTTCACTTTATGAGCTCTAGCATCCTAAAATTTGTTTCATAACTTTCCTTACTCCTTCCTAAGCTTAGAAAGCTATATATTATTTTCTTTAATTCCAAATTTTTTCAAAAAATAGAAAATTTATAGAGATGGATGCTGATACCCTTTCATCCAATATTGGGAGAGAATGTTATTTAATCCTNTCCCTTACTCCTTCCTAAGCCTAGAAAGCTATATATTATTTTCTTTAATTCCAAATTGTTTCAAAAAATAGAAAATTTATAGAGATGGATGCTGATACCCTTTCATCCAATACTGGGAGAGAATGTTATTTAATCCTAATTGAGTTGTATAGTTTTATCTCTCACACAGATTTTCAAGAAATTCTATTTCCTAAAAATAGTCATGGGAGCCTTGAATAAGGCTATAAATACCAATCTATGCTAATAATAAATTTTTAATGTCAAATGTTTTAAGTTTTATAAACTTATCTAAAATTTGCAGCAGATATTTTATGTTACTTTTAGCCAAATAAAAAGTCATAATAATTGAAATCTCTAAATTTCCAAATGACATAAGACAAAGGCCTTTGTCATCATGGACTTAAGATAATTAAAGTGCTTATATTTCTCCTATGGAACAAAATCTAAAAATTATAAAATATACAACTTTAGGAGTCTATGAAACTTGTCTCCCCTCAACCTTCTGCTTTCAAAACAATATTGCTCCTTGATAAAATAAAATACTTAAATATCTCTAGGATGTCCAGATCCACTATTGTTTACTTCATTAACCTTCTTTAAAAGCTTCCATAAGAATGCTTGAATTTGATTTTCAGTTGAAGCCAAATGTATATGACTTGAAATATTTGTCTGCTCAGCATGCATTGTCATATTTTCCTTTTAAAAATGTATGTATAGTTGCAATGTAATATTAGTTTCAGGTGTACAACAGAAAAATTATATTTCCATATATTTCAAAGTGATTGCTAGAATTAGGCTAGCTATTATCCATCATCATACATAGCTACAAATTTTTTCTTGTGATGAAATGTCATACTTACACTTTAACTTATAAAAACTGTGCTGCAAAGAATAAAACCAGATAAAAAACGATTTAAGTCAACTTAAATGGGGTTGTCAGTTAGAATGTTTTCCTATGCCATCTAATTTGATAAGGAGAAAAAAATTTAAAGAACAATTTTGACTGAGGAAAAATTTTTATTTTACAGGTTATATGAAAATAATAAGTAAAAAGGTGATGCACACTAAATATTTACAAAGATATGTCACAGGAAAGGAGCTGCATGATATTTTTGAAAATTTTTGCATAATTGTTTTATTATGTTGAGAACTGTTTTACTGCTTAAATATTCCTATTATCAGGATATGAATGCAGGGAGTGTATTTTCTGAAAGGCAAAGTATTTTTAAATTAGATCATTTGGAAAAACTAACAAGTTTTCACACTGGCACTTGAGATGAATTTGGTGAAATTTATTTACATATGCAATGTAAATTTTAGTAAGAAAATACCTTTGTTTTCAACTGTTCTAAATGAATTTTAATTACCTTATTCTTTTAAATTTTATTTGTAAAATATATTATGGAAAATATGTTTTAAACCAGATGACAAAGGTGCTATCTTTTTAAAGCCACAACTGATGAATACCGTGCTTATTTTGGGCATATCTTATGGAAAAAAAAAGATATAAATGTTATCATGACAGCTTATCTTATCTACCTGCAAAATATTTGTTGACACTATTCTTCATGCTAAGATAATAACCTTTCCTGTCATTATATTTATGCAAAATATATGCTATGTATGTAATATAGCATTGTATGTTCTTCTTTTTCATTTTGTATAATGCATAGCTAATGGCTGTTGTTGGGATATTTCTAACTTTTTTATTTTATTATTCTGATTGTTTTATAATATCAAGGCACATAATGCCTTTTCATGTTAGTTATACCTCATGCATTATTAGTAAGTTGAGATAATAGTATTATTCAGGTGGACTTCCTCATATATGTCACACACAGAGATATTCTAAATGAAGCAGTATCCTTCTTTTGTAAATATAATGCTGTTTACCCATTTTGATGTGTTTTAAACTGTTTTCCAGAAATGTAGCCAATAACACATTGCTGCATTGAATGTATTTCATTAGATTCTAATTTTGATTAAGGGGTGTATTTGCAGCTTACCTTATGGGCATAGTTTAAAGATGTAAAGTAGCCCACAAGGGACCTCATTAGCATGGTGATTACAAGTTAATCAGTAATACCTAAAACAGGGAAATAATGAAACAAAAAGAAAAACAAATTTTAATGCATTCATTATTAGATTTTCTTGGCTTTTAAAGGTTTAAAAACTATCAGGCTGATGTTTGGCGCTTTCATTCTTCTAAATTATGCTAACCTAAGGGAATAATTTTGTTTTCAGGTGAAACTACTGAGGGACAGTCGTCACTGGACCATTTATTTTATTGAGGTTTTTTTTTCAACTAATAAACATTTGGAAGATGACTACTAAAAAGCAAGACACACTACTAAGCACCATGATGAATACAAATGCAAGCAAGAATGAGCCTTACAAACAAGAAAACACGTGAAACCAACCAAAGAAGTTTCACATGGAGAGAGAGAGAAGGTTTGATGAGAAGATCAGAGAAGAATATGAAAATACTAGGATTAATCTAAATCCTGAAGAACAGAATACTAAAAGGTAGACACAGTCAAATGGCACTCAGGAAGAAGAAATACTATGGAGAGGGTAAAATTGTTTAGTTGTGTTTAAAAAACATAGAATAGAACTAAATTTTTTTAGAGAGCAAGTTTCGTATAGAAGAATGAAAGGAGATAATTGATAAAGAAAAACTGGGCCCAGATTGTAGAAGACCTGAATGTTGAGAAGTTTGAACTCTNATGAATGTGAGAGTTGTACTATAAAGAAAGCTGAGTGCCAAAGAATTGATGCTTTTAAACTGTGGTGTTGGAGAAGACTCTTGAGAGTCCCTTGGACTGTAAGGAGATCCAACTGGTCCATTCTAAAGGAAATCAGTCTTCAATATTCACTGGAAGGACTGATGCTGAAGCTGAAACTGCAATAATTTGGCCACATGATACAAAGAGCTGACTCATTGAAAAAGACCCTGATGCTGGGAAAGATTGAAGGCTGGAGGAGAAAGGAATGATAGAGGATGAGATGGTTGGATGGCATCTCCGACTCAACAGACATGAGTTTGGGTAAACTCCAGGAGTTAGTGATAGACAGGGAGGCCTGGCGTGCTGCAGTCCACAGGGTCACAAAGAGTCAGACACAACTGAGCAAATGAACTGAATTGTCCCCTGAGGAGGAAGTCTATAGTTATTCAGGTGTGCCAGTGATTAGATGAGTAAGTTTGACTCGGGGGTGATATATTGGTAGTCACACCTGATTATATATCTAAAGTCATGTCCAACAACTGAGGTTCTTAATAATACTGCTGATATCTTTATTTCCTTATGTCTGATTACATCTATCTCATTTGGATCTATACTCAGTAAAGGAAGAGAACCATTATTTAATGACCATGTAAATATTGTGTCTCATAGCGTTACTAAGAGCCACAGAGAACAGACAGTAGTGTTGATCTTCCCAGTGACAAAACGAATGCTTAAAATGTTAAATAATTTACCCATGGTAACACAGCTTATTGGTGGCAGAGCAGAACCATAACTGAATCTCTGTGCTTGACCACATTCCAGGCGATAATACAAGGTAAACAAATGCCTTGAGAAAGGCACATCACGTTGTTATGTGTTTGATTTCATANATGGTAACACAGCTTATTGGTGGCAGAGCAGAACCATAACTGAATCTCTGTGCTTGACCACATTCCAGGCGATAATACAAGGTAAACAAATGCCTTGAGAAAGGCACATCACGTTGTTATGTGTTTGATTTCATACAAAAAGAATAGCTTGTTTTCCAGTAGTAGGAAGTTTCCAAGAGCAAAACACCTTTTGAAAACAATGGCATTCATTATAAGCAATTTTTAAAAATATGGAGAGAAAATAATCTGATCTTACTTATGATCCAGATATCATGATTTACGGAATTCTGTTCTACGACTCTTAGCTCCTGTTTCACTTTCTCTGTGTGTGTGTGTGTGTGTGTGTGTGTGTGTATGTGTGTGTGTGCTACGTTNTGGCATTCATTATAGGCAATTTTTAAAAATATGGAGAGAAAATAATCTGATCTTACTTATGATCCAGATATCATGATTTACAGAATTCTATTCTACGACTCTTAGCTCTTGTTTCACTTTCTGCATGTGTGTGTGTGTGTGTGTGTGTGTGTGCTACGTCGCATCAATCATGTCTAACTCTTTGTGACCCTGTGGACTGTAGCCTGCCAGGCTCCTCTATCTACGGGATTCTCCAGGCAAGAATAATAGAGTGGATTGTCATGCCCTAAAACATTGCAAACTTGGTACCCATATCAATAAATAGAGAAACAAAATCCAGGGGATCTTCCCAACCCAGGGATCAAACCCGCATCTCTTTACGTGTCCTGTTATCTCCTGCATGGGCAGGCAGGTTCTTTACCACTAGAGCCTCCTGGGAAGCCGTGTTCCACTTCCCAGATGGCTCTATAATAAATTTCAGTTAAGAAAGTAAAAGGACATAGTTTCCCATGGGGTATCACCAATACCTTAATTGTACTCCAGCAAGAAGAACATGGTTTCTCAACACATTCCAGGATTCAGCCCAGTCAGACTCAGAGGAGTCTGTTTTGTTTTTGTTTTGAGTCTGGTTATACTTAGAGATTGGAGAAGGCAGTGGCACCCTACTCCAGTACTTTTGCCTGGAAAATCCCATGGACAGAGGAGCCTGGTGGGCTGCAGTCCATAGGGCTGCTAAGAGTCGGACACGACTGAGTAACTTCACTTTCACTTTTCACTTTCATGCATTGGAGAAGGAAATGGCAACCCACTCCAGTGTTCTTGCCTGGAGAATCCCAAGGATGGTGGGAGCCTGGTGGGCTGCCGTCTATGGGGTCGCACAGATTCGGACATGACTGAAGCGCCTTAGCATACTTAGAGATTCACCCTGTGAGAATGAGTTTGGTAAAATATAGCACCATGCAGGGGGATAAGCTATGGATTCTTTATATCATATTGTAAAGGAGAAATCCTGTAAGTTCATCATAGTATCGTTAACACAAGCATACAGAAGACAGGCTGTAGATCCTACTCTGCGAATTGGCTTCTGTGCCAGAGGCTCTGTATCACCAGCAACCACAGCCAGAATCAATAATTTACTAGCAGGACTCACAGGACTAGCATAGAGTTGTACTCAGGGCTATGATTTATTACAGCAAAAAACAAATGTAAAACAAAATCAGCAAAGGAAAAAGGCACATGGAGTGAAATCTAGGTGAAACCAGGCATAAGTTCCCAGGGGTCTTCACCCAGTGGAGTAACACCAGCAGCCCTTCATTCCTGAGAAATGGGTTGTAACAATATGTATGAAATTTGTCTAACCAAGGAAGCTCAGAGAGTGCCCAGAGTTTTTACTGGGGTTGTCAAGTAGGCCACCTCTACCTGGTACATACCAAAATTCCAGACACTCAGAAAGGAAGCAGAAGTTCAGCATTAAACCATATTGTTTATAAAAACAGTTTGGTCAGTGTAAGCCCTCTTATCAGTTAATGGTAGAAAATCAAAATTTCTAGATGTCAGCAAAGGGCCAACTTGTACACAGGCCTTGTAAGGATAAACCATCTCAGCAGTCACAGATCTGCTATGTTAACACTTATACATGGCTTCCAATGGAAAAAAAAATGCATGAAAATAGAGCTCAGTGGTGCTTTATTGGGGGATCATAAATAGAATACCATTCAGTTCTATTCAGTCACGCAGTCATGTCCAGCTCTTTGCAAACCCATGGTCTACAGCACGCTAGGCCTCCCTGTCCATTATCAACTCCTGGAGTTTACCCAAACTCATGTCCATTGAATCAGTGATGCCATCCAGCCATCTCATCCCCTGTTGTCCCCTTCTCCTCCCACCTTCATTCTTTCACAGCATCAGGGTGTTTTCAAATAAGTCAGTTCTTCATATCAGATGGCCAAAGTATTGGAGCTTCACCTTCAGCATCAGTCCTTCCAATGAATATTTAGGACTGATTTCCGTTAGGATTGACTGGTTTGATTTCCTTGCTGTCCAAGGGACTCTCAAGAGTCTTCTCCAACACCACAGTTCAAAAGCATCAATTCTTCGGCACTCAGCTTTCTTTACAGTCCAACTCTCACATCCATACATGACTACTGGAAAAACCATAGCCCTAACTAGATGGACTTTTGTTGGCAAAGTAATGTCTCTGCTTTTTAATATGCTATCTAGGTTGGTCATAACTTTCCTTCCAAGGAGTAAGCGTCTTCTAATTTAATGGCTGCAGTCATCATCTGCAGTGATTCTGGAGCCCAGAAAAAGAAAGTCTGACACTGGTTCCAATGTTTCCCCAACTATTTGCCATGAAGTGATGGGACCAGATGCCATGAACTGTTTTCTGAATGTTGAGAATATCATTAATCCTTTTGAAATTTTAATGAAAATAAGTTTAAAAGTTTCATTTACTTTTTGATTCTATTTACAGTATAAGATATCATGTCATCAAGAAATTATACACATTAATTCTTATATTGTTATGAGTTCTCCACCTATGAATTGGCTAGTGCTCAAAAACAAAACTAATATCAAAAGTCTGCTTTCTACTTCTTACATCAACCACTTTTTCTCTAGCAAAAGAATTTAGTCATAAGAATTTAATTTAGTTGAAAAAAAGGAAAAGAATAACCAGCATATTTCTATCATATCTTATTTTAACACTTCTGTGTGTATATTTCAGTTTTTTGTATGCATATGTAAACTTGTTTTTTCTTTTCAAATAGATATCATGCTTTTTTGATTTCATAATGCATCTCATTATTAAACATTTTTCTATATTACTGTACATTCCTTTGTACAGATATACTGCAGTATATTTAGCCAAGCATCAATTTCTACCTGCTAGACTGTTAAACGCACAGAGAGTAATCTCTTCTCAAGAAGTTAACATTCTAGTGGGAAGAAAATTTTAAAAAACAAACAACAACAACCACCAAAAAAAAACACAAAGAAAGGAAGTAGCAAGTACTACGAAAAAATTCACCATGTGATAGGGAACGAAAGAAAAACTGTTTTAGCTCAGGTGGCAAGTGAATATCTCTGGAGGAAGAAACATGTGGTTTGAGATCTGAATAATGAGAATTAATCAAGAGAAGGTCTGCAGGAACAGTTCTAAGATGAAAAGTCAATGCAAAAGACTGGAGCCAAGAATAATACTGGGTATGGGCAGGGGATTATTTTCTTACATGCAAGCAAAAATCTCTGGAGATGTCTAAATGAGGGAATGATGAGTCAGGCTTTTAAACAGTCACTCTGGGCTCCAGGATGCATCGACTGTCAGAAAAAAAGAGTGGGGTCAGAAGTCTGTTGTAAGAATTTAAGAAAGAGGGAATGAGGCTTGACCTGAGCTACAATAGTAGAGATGAAACAAACTAGTCCTAGTACAGGAGTACTTGGAGATAGTGATATTCTTGTTGATGGGTTGGATATGAAGTGTTAGGATGAAATATGAAGTTGGACCCCTGATTTTTAGCTTGCCCATTCATTTGAGAAAATATTTTTATAAATTTGGAATTATAGTCTTTTGTCATATCTAATGAAAACTTTCCCCTTTCTTTTAGTTTGTCCTATAATTTTCTTTGTGTTATTTTTGGAACAGAGCTATTTAACTTGAGGGTGCTAAATAAGTCAATCTCTTCCTTTATCATTGTCATGTTAATAAGCTTATAAAGTAATTCTCTAGCTTCAAATTTAGCTAAATATTCAGCTTATTTTCTTTTGAATCTAGGGTTCCGTTTTATCATGTCTAGGGTCCCATATTACATGTCTGTAATATGTCTGAAATTTGTGAAGAAGACATGAATAATGGACATTCTCTCCCTTTTGCACAGTGGCTGCCTAGTTATTAGATAATCCATCCTTTATGTATTGACTGAGATGCCGCTTTTACAAAATAGTCTTATTTAATTTGGGACTATTTCTGGAATTTTTGTTTTGCTCCTTTTATTTGCCTGAACTTGATCCAGTACCAAATTATTCTCTCAATAATTATTGAACTTTTATTATATATTTTATATCTAATAAGAAAAATCTTTCCATATTAGTCATATTTTTCCAAAGTAATCCAAGATACCCTTTCACATTCCTTCTTTCAAGTAAGCTGCAAAACATGTTGTCTCTCAAGAAAAAAATGTTTAATACTTGATAAATCACCAAGATTTTAGCTGTATACATGATTAAAGTTAATGTTTTTGGAATATAGCATATTGAATCAAAGTGACATATATGCATAATGAAGAAGAGAAATCATCATTTTTGCCTTTATGGTAACTTCAGTTTCCTGCCTTAAAAAATATACTTCAAATATCTGATATGTTTGTAAAAGAAATGATATTGCAATAGTTTCTTAGTTATAGAAATGTACATTTTACAGTACCAAATGGTTTGTGATAAAGAGCCTTTATATAATTAGACCAAACCAATTACTTGGGAGTATTTTTAAACTCCCAAAATACATTTCTATTTTCTTTAATGGAAGAAAATAATTTAGAGTTGTTTCCTTTATCTTGTATATTAAGCCTTATACAGAACTCAACATGTAAATACTTTTTCATTGTCAGGTATTCATATATGCTTCTTGAGTTTCCCATGTAAAATCCTTTCTGAAAATGAAATTTTATGACTTTATGTTTTCATAACTTAATTTTTATATTCTTATAAATCACATCCCCTCTTCTTCCCAAGAAAACTCTGAATGCCTTAGTACTTCTTACATTTGACAGATATGACTTAGGAAACAAAGAATGAATTTCAAAAGTCTTGCTTAGATCCACTGGAGGAAATTGTAGCATCATATTCAAATGCATAATTCCAGTTGTGTAAGAGAACTTAAACCAGCCTGAAGCAGAGCAAGGTCTAAATGACAATGTCAAAGGATGGATGAAAATCTTAGATTAGATTCAGATGTAATAATATCCAAGGAGTTGAAACGGACTAGTGAAACTTACAGTCAGTCAGGTATTATCATCATAGGGCTTGCCCTCCTTTATGCTATGTTTTTATACAAGTCTACCAGTTTGACACATCCGCAGATCCTATACTTACCCATTAAAACAAGTCAAAGGTGCGAAATTATATTTAGATAAATTGTCAGAGAGTCCTCCTGCTTTCCCTGCGTTAGCCCATGATTGTTTTCTATGAGAGTCAGTTGTATCTCTATAATTTATTTTAAAATTCAGTTCCTCCTTTGGGGAATGTTTCAGCATTAAGCTCCTCCAGCTTCTAATTTTTGTCCTCCAATTTCTCACTCACTTCAGGTAACCTCAGGATTCTCTATCTTTATTGGCGCCTCAGAACTCCCAGAGCAATTACTAGCCTTAAATCACTCACCAAGTGGTTATTATGAAGATTAAATAATACAATTATAAACATGAAATATTTGCCACCATTTAAAGCACATCACAAATGCTCAGTTAATGGCAGCTCTTACTAGCAGCTTTTTGCAACAACCAGTTGTATCATACTAACAAACTAAATCAAATGATTGCTTTGGCTACTGATAGCTAAAAAATAGTGTGGCTAATTTTTATCTTTATTTAATTGGCTAAATATTTAGTGTCACAAATAGCCTCGATGTAGGAGTATGTCAGCTAGTTATTGTTAATATTCATCATGTTTTGATATAGGAACAACATTTGCACCTGCACACAGAAAAGGAGCCAGAAGAGAGAGAAGCTGAAGATAAGTGGGTTGAACATATGTCCTGGTTTGCTGGTGGCAGTGCCCAGTTTATACCTGCTATCCATTGTTATTAATAGTTCCCAACTTCACTCTCCACCATTGTTATTGTTCAGTCACTAAGTCAAGTCTGGCTTTTTGTGACCCTATGGACTGAAGAATGACAGGCTTCCCTGTCCTTCACTATCCTTCCCTATCTACCATGGCACCATTCAGTTGAACTTTCAGTGCTGATGGAAATGTTCTATATCCAGACTGTTCAATATGATATTATAGTTACCAGCTAATGTGGCTATTGAGCACTTGAACGTGACTTGTGTAATTCAATAATTTCATTTAACTTACATTTCATGTGGCTAGTGGCTAGTATATTGAATAGTGCAGCTTTAAAGTGCTGTATTTAGGGTGATATATTATGTTCACTCTAATGATAAGATTTATTTGGTAGACTGAAATCCTTAAGGTAATCATAGGGGAAATAATTCAGGTGGAAGGATTAGTCCTAGAAAAGTAAAGTGACTTTCCCTCTTCACTAGCAGGAGGAATTAGGATAGGTGACCATACATGGAACTTTTCCAGGTGGATGACCGGATAGTTTAGAAAGCTCAAGTTGAAAGATCTTATTATAGCAATAAAAAGATACATCTCCTGAAATTGAACAAGAGGTGATTTGGAACCACAAACTGCCACACATCCTAGGAAAAAATTAAGGTTTCAAGTAGTAGCTAAGCTTTCCCAGCTGTGATAATAGGATCTCATGTTCTTCCCATGTTTCTCATTTCATGTATATATTTTTTATCATTTATTATCTACCACAGTTCAAATATTCTGTCACCTCACAAGTTGTTCCTAATTAGCATACAACTAGTAAAGAAAGAAAGTGACCTTTTCTTGACTAATTTTCCTTCTTCAATTCAACAAAAGCCTGTGAAGTACTATGTAATTAACAAGTATGTAGAGAGAAGTAAAGGTCTTATTTTATGATCTTAAAAAAGGATTGATTTCACAAAGAGCAAATTAGTTATAATTCCAGTAGTAGTTAATATGCATCCTTTAACACCTAATTGAATCATTTTCTGTATTTAAGAGAATAAAAGAGCAAATAATTGTTTATTTTCTTTTTTGCATTATGTTTGAATGTAATGATTCATCAAATTATAATGAGGAGTGACATACAGACCAGACTTTATTAACATAGCACTTACTGGCACCCAAGTATGACTTGTTTATATTTTTTATTTAAGAGCAAATGGAATTATTTGCTCTTAAATAATTTTAGATATGAAAGATGAAAGTTATTTTTAAAGACTTAACAAACTGAGGTTTCTTTATTTTAACTTAAATTGACTTTCCTTAAATATGCTAATCTAAGTAGTCATAGAATTTTAGTATGATTTACAGAACATATTAATATAGTTTTATTTTCTGTTTACATGGCATCCCCATGAGAATCAGTGATATATATTTTATTATTGTCTCTAGAAAATATTATTTTGCAACAGAAGGGAAAAAATGCTTTTGGTTTGTTTGTTTTTTCACTTTTGTAAATCTCTAGACAAGCTGGAAAAAATGACACTGCTTTCTGTGTCATTAAAAAATAAAGAAGAAAGAAAACACTGGACCTAAAGACCACACAGCTGGTCTTTTCAATTTTCTTAACTACTGAATTGGATTAACTGCATGATCCAAGTCAATTGATCGTGCAGAAATCAATGGCTGAGAAGGCCAGATCTTCTCTCCTAGTTGGCCTCTTTCNTTTGGGGGGCTCCAAAATGACTGCAGATGGTGACTGCAGCCATGAAATTAAAAGATACTTACTCCTTGGAAGGAAAGTTATGACCAACCTGGATGGCATATTAAAAAGCAGAGACATTACTGTGCCAACAAAGGTCCATCTAGTTAGGCTATGGCTTTTTCTGTGATCATGTATGGATGTGAGAGTTGGACTATGAAGAAAGCTGAGCACCGAAGAATTGATGCTTTTGAACTGTGGTGTTGGAGAAGACTCTTGAGAGTCCCTTGGACTGCAAGGAGATCCAACCAGTCCATTCTGAAGGAGATCAGTCCTGGGTGTTCTTTGGAATGAATGATGCTAAAGCTGAAACTCCAGTACTTTGGCCACCTCATGCAAAGAGTTGACTCATCGGAAAAGACTCTGACGCTGGGAGAGATTGGGGGCAGGAGGAAAAGGGGATGACCGAGGATGAGATGTCTGGATGGCATCACTGACTCAACGGACGTGAGTCTGAGTGAACTCCGGGAGTTTGTGATGGACAGGGAGGCCTGGAGTGCTGGAGTTCATGGGGTCGCAAAGAGTCGGACACGACTGAGCGACTGAACTGAAGATTGTTGTAATTTGTTACAGCAGAAATGGAAAACTGATACAGTGTGTATATATGTGTGCATGTATAAGGGTGTGTGTGTATATGCACATATAATTATATCTATCTACATACATGTACGGGCTTCCCTGGTGGCTCAGACGGTAAAGCGTCTGCCTACAATGCGGGAGACCCGGGTTCGATTCCTGGGTCAGGAAGATCCCCTGGAGAAGGAAATGGCAATCCACTCCGGCACTTTTGCCTGGAAAATCCCATGGACAGAGGAGCCTGATAGGCTACAGTCCATGGGGTCGCAAAAAGTCAGACGTGACTGAGCAACTTCATTCATTCATTCACATACATGTACATATGGGGTTTCCGTGGTGGCTCAGCAGTAAAGAATCTGCCTGCAATGCAGGAGACACAGAACACATGGGTTTGATCCCTGAGTTAGGAATATCCCCTTGAGAAGAAAATAGCAACCCAGTTTGCCTGGAAAATTCCATGAACAGAGGAACTGGCAAGGTATAGTCCGTAGGGTTACAAAGAGTCAGGCACAACTTAGCAACTAAACAACAACAATGTGTGCATATATACACATATGTGCTAAATGAGGAAAATCATCTATATGTCATTTATCTTGCTTTTATTTTAAAAGTATCATTTGCATTTTTGTATTATTAAATATTCTGTAATTCAGTTACTGTAGAAGCATACTATTTCATTGTGTGATGTGACTAATTTTTTAGTCTTCCCTAATAGAGACTGAGATTCTTTTATTTTTTCTATAGAGAAGGGGACGACCGAGGATGAGATGGCTGGATGGCATCACTGACTCGATGAACACGAGTCTGAGTGAACTCCTGGAGTTGGTGATGGACAGAGAGGCCTGGCGTGCTGCGATTCATGGGGTCGCAGAGAGTCAGACACGACTGAGTGACTGAACTGAACTGAACTGATAATTATGAATGACATTGCACTAAATAATGTGAACCAATATCTTATAGTTTTCTAGGATACATGAAATTTTTGAAATTATTTAGTGATATATATATATAATTGTATCTTATACATTATATATAATTATATTTTACTTTTATTATATTTTAAATGTCTTCACTATTAACAATTTGACTATTTTAGATTTATTACACAACAATGGAAGAAAACTTGTCATTTAAATAAAATTATTTTTTTGAACACTTAACACTTAACACTTAATTTTGGTCTTAAATGTAACACTAAGATCCAATTTTACATGTTGACATGGCATAGTTTTTGCTTGAGACCCAAAGGAGGCAAGAGGGATTTTTATATTCCCTTGTCATCATGCTCGAGGCTTTCATGTTAAATGAAACACTTGAGAATAGTGTTTTCAAGTAACAAAACTGTCCTCTTTCCACTCCATTCATTTTCTTTACTGCTTGGGAGAAGTGACTGACCTGACTGAGACTGCTGGGAAACAAACATCATCCAATAAACTACATGGCTGAAGGCCGAACTTCTACAGAAAAATTTTGTCAAATAACTTTATTTTTTGTTGGCTCTTCTGAGACTCCTTCTGTCTTGCAGCAAGCACATTTGGTCATGTACTTCCTTATGTGTTAGAAAACATATGCTATTCCAAGGCTCTTGTGCTTTTAACTATTGATACAATCTGGTTAGCCTCTAGAAGAAAGGAGGTTCTGGCTAGCAGTGTCCATTGTATTCAGTAAAATAGCCATTCCTTCATTTTTAAGACTATTAAAATGTATTACTTATGCTGGGACATTTGGGGAAGGTCCAGGATGAAATTATTTCTTTCTCTTCTTATTCTTATAGTTAGAAATTCTTGAACATAGCTGCGAGATAGAATGATTGTGGAGCTTTAAAAATATAGTGAAGCAACCTGGAGATTATGACTTCATGGATCTCAGGTGAGCCCTAATTATTTTTTTTAAAGCACTCACAAGAGACTCTAAGATGGGCCCAATAATCTGATACCATGCCACCCGGCTGGCTGATATATCTTAATGCCAAAAGCAGAAAGGAAGGAAATCGTATGATTTGCCCTTACTATTAGGTTTGGTAATATTTTAAATTCTTCACAAAGCAGTATCAGTTTTCCATGGTAGTGGAATCTGGCAGCATTGTTTATAACATACATGGTTTTCTTAGCTTAGCTTTATCATAAGTAATCCTAAAAACTGAGTTCCTTACATTGAATTAGGAAGAGGATTTGCTTTTGCTTTCCGTTTCCTGTATCATCCTTGCTTAGAGGATGTAGTAGGCAATGGTTATCTCTACTTCTGTTCTGAAATTGACTTTACTTCTGTTTATTTCCTTGTTCCTGAGTCTTTCTTTTCACCTTGCTTCAAAATCTCAACAAAAGTAAATTGGATGAAAAAAGTAAGGATAGGAAGGAGCTAGAAGAAAAAACCTATAATGGGAAAAAAGCATCTAAGTGGTGGAAAGAAAAGACATAAGACAGAGTGGGGAGAAAATAGTGGCACTACGCTATCATCTAGCTTTATCCTGGCTTCAGGTGTGTCAAAATGTCCAAAGTAATTTACTTTCCCCATGTGTGTTACCCCAATAGGAATAAGATGTGATAGAATGGGTTCCACAGTATAGAACTGCATGAAACCAAACACTAGTTTATTATTTATCTTATCTGTTAAATCACAATGAATAGTCAGGATGAGCTATGTTAAAAATCTAGCTGCTGATTAAAAGAAGTGTTGCCTTCATCTATATGTAACTCCCATTTCCTATATAAACACCTCTATATTTTCCCTCTTCATGTGTGTCTATAGAGAAAATGGGTGGTGGTGGTTTAGTCGCTAAATTGTGTCCTACTCTTGCAACCCTATGGACTGTAGCCCACCAGGCTCCTCTGTCCATGGGATTTTCCAGGCAAGAATACTGGAGTGGGTTACCTTTGCTTTCTCCGGGGAATCTTCCCAGACACAGGGGTTGAACCCAGGTCTCCTGCACCGCAGTCTGATTCTTTACTGACTGAGAGGAAATGGGAGTTACATACAAATGAAAGGAACCCTCTTTTTCTCCCTATGCATTTTTAATATAGCTGTAGATCAACTAATGGATAAAAAGATAGAGGCTCCATCTTACTGGTGTATACATGATAGATTTTATATTAGATTCTTTTAGAAAATATGTTTATTTATTTATGCACTTATTTGGTTGTGCCAAGTCTTAACTGCCACACACAGAATCTTTGATCTTCATGGTGGCATGTGACATCTAGTTCCCTGATCAGGGATTGAACCTGGGCCCCCTATATTTGAAACTGTAGAGTCTTAGGCATTGGACTACCAGGAAAGTACCCATATTAGATTCTTAAATGCCTAGTCTCTACTGGAAACTCTAATATAATCAAAGAATGTTTATACTATGCAAATTTCACTGATGGCTAGTCTAATCTTATTTTACACATAATTAAAGTCAGGAACTTTACCTGATATCAGGCTTCCCTAATAGCTTGGTTGGTAAAGAACCCACCTGCAATTCAGGAGACCCCAGTTCGATTCCTGGATCAGGAAGATCTGCTGCAGAAGGGATAGGTTACCTATTCCAGTATTCTTGGGCTTACATTGTGGCTCAGCTGATAAAGAATTGCCTGCAATGTCGGAGACCTGGGTTTGATTCATGGGTTACCCACTCCAGTATTTTGGCCTGGAGAATTTCATGGACTGTATAGTGCCTGGGGTCGCAAAGAGTTGGAAACAACTGAGTGACTTTAACTTTCAAAGTCAGGAAAACAAAGTTGTCAAGGCGAAATCACTATTTAGTATGATCTGTAACAATGATCAATTGATCAGTCAATCCTAAAGGAAATCAGTCCTGAATATTCATTGAAAGGACTGATGCTAAAGCTGAAGCTACAATACTTTGGCCACCTGATGAGAAGAACTAACTCACTGGAAAAGACCTTGATGCTGGGGAAAAGTGAAGGCAGGAGGAGAAGGGGACAACAGAGGATGAGATGATTGAATGGTATCACTGACTTGATGGCAGAGTTGGTGATGGACAGGGAAACCTGGCATGCTGCAGTCCATGGGGTTGCAAAGAGTTAGATATGACTGAGCAACTAAAATGAACTGTAACAATGATTTTGATGAGTAACAAATCTCTTTCTTCATAATATGCTACATGAAGAACAAAATGGAGAAATGTGAGGTAATTGCTCTGAAATATTTATATGAGAAAATCCTAATTTTAGCAATCCTGAGACATGAAAACTGTGAGAAATACAATATGGTTATTTTACCTCATATATAGATGGAGTAAGTGACTGCTTGCATAGGTATTATGATCTGAAAAGTCTAGTAGTCACCCTCCCATTCTAACCTCATTCAGCCCTTGTAACCAGACAGGGGCTTGAAAAATTGACAGAAGTCCATATCCTGCAGAAGCAATTATTCAATTAGATTCAATTATTTATGTCTTTACATTTCTGTAACTAAATCTGTTTGTTTATAATAAATATTCTGCAATCATTTGGCTACTAGTAGGTAGAGACATATTAGTAAAGTTTAGATGTCCTTAAAATTCATGAAAATTCAGTTTCAGAGTCTGAGTAAGACTTGGTCAACATATTCTTGTGTAAATATAAAATCAAGCCCATAAAACATAATAGTAGTAAAACAAATAGCATCATTCAGTTCAGTTCAGTTGCTCAGTCGTGTCCGATTCTTTGTGACCCCATGAATCGCAGCACGCCAGGCCTCCCTGTCCATCATCATCTCCCGGAGTTCACTCAGACTCATGTCCATCGAGTTGGTGATGCCATCCAGAAATCCTGTCCTCTGTTGTCCCCTTCTCCTCCTGCCTGCAATCCCTCCCAGCATCAAGGTCTTTTCCAATGAGTCAATTCTTCACATGAGGTGGCCAAAGTACTGGAGTTTCAGCTTTAGCATCATTCATTTCAAAGAACACCCAGGACTGATCTCCTTCAGAATGGACTGGTTGGATCTCCTTGCAGTCCAAGGGACTCTCAAGAGTCTTCTCCAACACCACAGTTCAAAAGCATCAATTCTTTGGCACTCAGCTTTCTTCACAGTCCAACTCTCATATCCATACATGACCACTGGGAAAACCATAGCCTTGACTAGACGGACCTTTGTTGGCAAAGTAATATCTCTGCTTTTCAATATGTTATCTAGGTTGGTCGTAACTTTTCTCTCAAGGAGTAAGCGTCTTTTAATTTCATGGCTGCAGTCACCATCTGCAGTGATTTTGGAGCCCCCCCAAAATAAAGTCTGACACTGTTTCCACTGTTTCCCCATCTGTTTCCCATGAAGTGATGGGACCGAATGCCGTGATCTTAGTTTTCTGAATGTTGAGCTTTAAGCCAACTTTTTGACTCTTCTCTTTCACTTTCATCAAGAGGTTTTTAGCTCCTCTTCACTTTCTGCCATAAAGGTGGTGCCATCTGCATATCTGAGGCTATTGATATTTCTCCTGGCAACCTTGATTTCAGCTTGTGCTTTTTCCAGCCCCACCGTTTCTCATGATGTACTCTGCACAGAAGTTAAACAAGCAGGGTGACAATATACAGCCTTACATACTCCTTTTCCTATTTGGAATCTGTCTGTTGTTCCATGTCCAGTTCTAACTGTTGTTTCCTGATGTGCATACAGGTTTCTCAAGAGGCAGGTCAGGTGGTCTGGTATTCCCATCTCTATCAGAATTTTCCACAGTTTGTTGTGATCCACACAGTCAAAAGCTTTGTCATAGTCAATAAAGCAAAAATACATGTTTTTCTGGAACTCTCTTGCTTTTTCCATGATCCAGCGGATGTTGGCAATTTGATCTCTGGTTCCTCTGCCTTTTCTAAAACTAGCTTGAACCTCTGGAAGTTCACAGTTCACGTATTGCTGAAGCCTGGCTTGGAGAATTTTGAGTACTACTTTATTAGCATGTGAGATGAGTGCAATGTGTGGTAGTTTAAACATTCTTTGGCATTGCCTTTCTTTGGGATTGGAATGAAAACTGACCTTTTCCAGTCCTGTGGCCACTGCTGAGTTTTCCAAATTTGCTGGCATATTGAGTGCAGCACTTTCACAGCATCATCTTTCAGGATTTGAAACAGCTCAACTGGAATTCCATCACCTCCACTAGCTTTGTTCATAGTGATGCTTTCTAAGGCCCACTTGACTTCACATTCCAGGATGTCTGGCTCTAGATGAGTGATCACACCATCGTGATTATCTTGGTCGTGAAGATCTTTTTTGTACAGTTCTTCTGTGTATTCTTGCCACCTCTTCTTAATATCTTCTGCTTCTGTTAGGTCCAGACCATTTCTGTCCTTTATCGAGCCCATCTTTGCATGAAATGTTCCCTTGATATCTCTAATTTTCTTGAAGAGATCTCTAGTCTTTCCCATTCTGTTCTTTTCCTCTATTTCTTTGCACTGATCCCTGAGGAAGGCCTTCTTATCTCTTCTTGCTGTTCTTTGGAACTCTGCATTCAGATGCTTATATCTTTCCTTTTCTCCTTTGCTTTTCGCTTCTCTTCTTTTCTCAGCTATTTGTAAGGCCTCCCCAGACAGCCAGTTTGCTTTTTTGCATTTCTTTTCCATGGGGATGATCTTGATTCCTGTCTCCTATACAATGTCATGAACCTCATTCCATAGTTCATCAGGCACTCTATCTATCAGATCTAGGCCCTTAAATCTATTTCTCACTTCCACTGTACAATCATAAGGGATTTGATTTAGGTCATACCTGAATGGTCTAGCGGTTTTCCCTACTTTCTTCAATTTAAGTCTGAATTTAACAATAAGGAGTTCATGATCTGAGTCACAGAGAGCTCCCAGTCTTGTTTTTGCTGACTGTATAAAGCTTCTCCATCTTTGGCTGCAAAATATATAATCAATCTGATTTCAGTGTTGACCATCTGGTGATGCCCATGTGTAGAGTCTTCTCTTGTGTTGTTGGAAGAGGGTGTTTGCTATGACCAGTCCATTCTCTTGGCAAAATTCTATTGGCCTTTGCCCTGCTTCATTCCGTATTCCAAGGCCAAATTTGCCTATTACTCCAGGTGTTTCTTGACTTCTTACTTTTGCATTCCAGTCCCCTATAATGAAAAGGACATCTTTTGGGGGGTATTAGTTCTAAAAGGTCTTATAGGTCTTCATAGAACCATTCAACTTCAGCTTCTTCAGCATTACTGGTTGGGGCATAAACTTGGATAACTGTGATATTGAATGGTTTGCCTTGGAAACGAACAGAGATCATTCTGTTGTTTTCGAGATTGCATCCAAGTACTGCATTTCAGACTCTTTTGTTGACCATGATGACTACTCCATTTCTTCTAAGGGATTCCTGCCTGCAATAGTAGATATAACGGTCATCTGAGTTAAATTCACCCATCCCAGTCCATTTTAGTTTGCTGATTCCTAGAATGTTGACGTTCACTCTTGCCATCTCCTGTTTGAACACTTCCAATTTGCCTTGATGCATGGACCTAATATTCCAGGTTCCTATGCAGTATTGCTCTTTACAGCATCGACCTTGTTTCTGTCACCATTCACATCCACAACTGGGTATTGTTTTTGCTTTGGCTCCATCCCTTCATTATTTCTGGAGTTATTTCTCCACTGATCTCCAGTAGCATATTGGGCACCTACTGACCTGGAGAGTTCCTCTTTCATTGTCCTATCATTTTGCCTTTTCATACTGTTCTTGGGGTTCTCAAGGCAAGAATACTGAAGTGGTTTGCCATTTCCTTCTCCAGTGGACCACATCATTAGCAAGTGTAAAATGAGTAATTATTGCTAAACTATAGAAGGCAATGGCAACCCACTCCAGTACTCTCACCTGGAAAATCCCATGGATGGAGGAGCCTGGTAGGCTGCAGTCCATGGGGTCGCTAAGAGTCAGACACAACTAAGCGACTTCACTTTCACTTTTTCTTTCATACATTGGAGAAGGAAATGGCAACCCACTCCGGTGTTCTTGCCTGGAGAATCCCAGGGACGGGGGAGCTTGGTGGGCTGCCATCTATGGAGTCGCACAGAGTTCGCCACAACTGAAGCGACTTAGCAGCAGCAGCATATGTGCCAGGGCAAGCTTGTATTGTTTAAGCACATCAAAAAATGCTCAAAATTTTTCAGACTTTCTTTCAATATTGGAAAGCTAGTCAAACAAAGTAAGTTTTTCTGGTGGCTCAGCAGTAAAGTATCTGCCTGCCAATGTAAGAGATGTGAGTTCAATCCCTGGGTTGATAAGATCCCCCTAGGAAAGGAAATGCCAACCCAGTCCAGTACTTTTGCATAGGAAATCCTGTTGACAGAGGAGTCTGATGGACTATAGTCCATGGTGTTGCAAAGACTTCAGACATGATTTAGCAACTAAACAACAACAGTCAAGCAAATTTTTAAGACTGTCTTGATATATAGGGATTTGTAGGAATAGTATATTTTTTCATGCATAATGTAGAACATCTATGTGAAATATATATTATATGAGTGCTTAAGTATATCAGTGAATATGTATATTATATATATATAAATATGTATTTATATTTATAAATATATAAATATATATATTTCATGTCAAAACAATGGATGTGTTAAGAATAGCTATATGAGTATTTGATGATTAAAACACATTCTATTTAATAAAACTCAAATGAGATTTATTCTACTGTAGCTAATATTGCCATTCCTGCCAACTACCTCAGACTCATATCTCAAAAACTTAATGGCTAAACCTTTTGAGATTTAATATGCCAACATGTCTTGAGAAATGAGCAAGACACGCTTGATTAGTTTAAAAATGAAGTGTGCATTTCTATGAGACTATTTAGCAGGCTATGGCTTATGTGTACAAAATGTCAGGATTTTAAGTTTGATGTAAAGTCAGTGTCTCTCAGGACACTGACTAAGTTTTTAAAGAATTAACCTAAGTTAATTAACCTAAGTTTTTTAAGAAAAGAAGAATTCTATCATTCGGCTTATTTTGAAACACACAAAAAATATTCAGTGAGGAAGACAACACATTCAATATGCACCATCAGAGAGACTGTCAAATGACTCCAAAATCCTTGATGCTTCATAGTTAGTATACGTGTCTTTGCCAGCTTTCAATATCACTTCTTTTACCACATTGTGACAATCCAGCACTTGTGTTCTGATTGCCTTAAAGTTTAATGTACTTTTATTTTGAGGCATTTACTGAATTATATTAAGAACTATAGTGCTTGGATTATAGAAGCAGTATCATTTCTCTTTATTCCATTAAAAAGGTCTCTCATCTTTTTTCTATATATTTTCCCTAGCTAGAAAAGAAAATATTGCTGTCAGTTTCAGTGGAGTTTGTCTTTCATCTCACAGTGGCATTTCAGGTCTCTAAGTGGTATCCAACTTATTTGTATTCCAATGCCACTTCGGTGAAGCGTGCCTCTCTGTCAGCTGAATGCAAGCTTCAGGTGCTCAGTACTTGGAAGCCATGCCATGAACAAATTGACAATATCAACTGTAGCCAGTCATCTTGCAGATAATTTCTGCAGGCCTGCTGAAGAAGAGTTCTCAGAATTATTCAGCAGTGCTATCGATAATATTTTTAGAGTAATCTTTTTTTCCTTGACTTTCTCAAGCTATGATATTTTATTGTCAGTTCTCTGTCATCATATTGAAGATGCACTTTAGCATAACTTTTATTTCCAAGAATAGTTTTTATTTAATGTTATATTTTTTAATATTTTCAAATCTTTCTATTTACTATTAAGAACCAAACTTTAATGAATCCCTATAATTTGTAATTTAAAGTTTTCTATACATATGAAATCTGAGGGAAACCTAGAATTACAACATACATAGCATAACATAACAGCAGCATATTATTCCTATCATATTTTATCTTATTATTTTTACTCATTCACTTTTAAAAGATTCAATAATTACAGAATGTTATGTGATTAATATGTTACATTTTAAAATACCCCTTTGGTTTGTTGCAGTTGATTGTAAAAATGCCCAAATTTTCCATTCTTTTTCAGTAATGTTGCTGTGTAGCTCTCCTCCCATTAAGGCTCAGAATCTGCCCCACTATCGCTTTGAATGTAGGTTGGCTTTGTGACTTCCCTTGTCCAAACAGAATGGAATGGAAACAACAGAGTGCCAGTTTCAAATCTAGGCTATAACAGCTTTTGTGCATCTCCACATTTCTTGGGACCTCTGTCTCTACCAGGGATCAAACTCAGATCAGCCTTCTGGAAGATGAGATGCACCTTGAAGCAGAATCAATTCACTCATTAGAATCACCTACATCAACACATCCACACCCAACACCAGGTTACCACAAATGATGATTAAGCCCAGCCAAAATCATCTAAGCCTAGTCCAGGCAACCCATAGACTCGTGATAAATAATATATTATGTATATAACATAAATATGTGCCTAGATAAAATGCAAAATAAAACACTTCCTTACATTTGAGGAAGATACAGCAGAGTCAGGTCAAAGAGAAAGCATGACTTTAAAAAAAATTCCTTGTTGCAAAATGCAATGTGGAGGAACTGGTATTTGGGCTAGGTTTTGAGGAGGAAATAATCTGTAACATGGAGAAGAAATGAAGTAGCTTTAATGACAGTGTACCATGTCAGCAAAGATGAATAAATGAACTTAGCTGAAATAAAGTTGCATACACAGGCTAGTGGATGATGAGACTAAAAATTCTAAATTTTTAGTTGGGACTAAATTGTAGAAAGTTTTCTTAGGCAAGTCAAGAAATTTGAATCTATTTCCGGGACATTAAGAAGATTAAAGATAATTTTTTTTTTTTTCAAAAGTTATTTATTTATTGGCCACGCTGTGCGGCATGTGGGATCTTACTTCCCTGATCGGGGATTGAACCTGGGCCCCCTGCATTGCAAGCCCAGAGTCCTAACCACCAGACCACCAGGGAAGCCCCTAAAGATAAATTTTGATAGAGAAATGACAATAATTCAGGAGGTAGGGTGAGATTAGATGTAGGGAAACCACACAAAGTGGCTTCTCCAAAGGTAGGAAAAAAACAGTGACGTCTTCAAAGGCAGTACCAGAAAGGATGAAAAGAAGAACTAAAGTCAATAAATTTTCAAAGTTAGACCTCAATAACTTTTCAGTTAGAACTGATTAAAGTAAGTTAAGAAAGAGACAAAGTGAAGGGAAAGCACAAAAGCCTAGCATTTTCCCCAGATTCCAGATTAAAATATGGCATGGATTGTGATCTTTTCATTAAAGTGGAAAAGATTAGAATGGAAACCTGCTATAGGAAGAGAAGTAAAATTTGGTTTTAACATATTAATTTTGAAGTCACTTTAAGAAACATAGGTTAACATGACAATTGAAAATACCAAATATATCCAGGGATAACATTAGAGTGAGGAAATTTAGAGTAAAAAAGAGAATCAAAGAATTGAACTCTGGGGAATACAAAAATATAAAGGAAAAGTGAAGGAGGAAATAACTATTAAAGGACTATGAAGAGCAATTTTCAGATGTGGATACAAATTTTAAGAAAAGATATCCTAGAAAATACTGGTACAAATTCAAGGAGAGAGTGATCAACAATAGCAAGGGCAAAAGATAAGTAAGATGAGGTTCAAAAGCACAGCTCTACTGGCAATTAAGAGATGACTATAGGAATGTTTAGGCATTAAACATTCCCAATTTGAGTAATTAATAGATAGAAATTAAGGAATTTGAAAAAGCAAGCCTAGGCTACATTGTCATAAATTTTGGTAAAGAATTAAATGAGGAAGTAAGGCTTGAAGGAAACGTAGATGAAGGTTGAGAATATCTGAGCTTCCTCGTAAGCTGAGGGGGCTTCCCCAGTGGCTCAGTGGCAAAGAATCCACCTGCAGTGTAGGAGCCACAAGAGAGGTAGGTTCAATACCTGGATCAAAAAGATTGCCTGGAGGAAGACATGGCAACCCACTCCAGTGATCTTGCCTGGAGAATTGTATGGACAGGGGAGCGTGGCAAGCTGCAGTTCCCAGGATCTCAAAGAGTCGGACATGACTGAAGCAACTTAGCATGCATGCATGCAGGCTTAGGAGAAGTGATCCCTGAAAAGACTATCTAGGCTTCAGTGATCTAGCAGAAGATTGTCCCTAAGGCACGGGTGGAGCAGCTACCTTGGTAGATAAGAGAAAGCACCTCAGCATCCAAGTCAGAAGAGAAGGATGAACCTCACAATAGGAGTGTTAAGAGGGAATACCAAGTCATAGGATATTTCACCTGATAATCTTGGCTTTCTCTGTGAATCAAGGATCTATTGAGTGTGATGGTTTTGAAAGTACATTAGGATTCAGAATAAAGGTTTTTGTGTAGATATTATGAAAATTCAAATGGGAGTTGGAAAGGGAAAAGAAAAATGATTCCAAACAGTTCTGAAGGCTCAATTGAGGTTGAAATACTCTATGTTTATCGTCAGAAAGATGTGTATTGATCTGTGTGAAGTCCAGGGGTAGCAGTAGAGGAAGTAGTTAGCTGCTTTCATTTGAGTGAGAACAGAAAAAATAGACTGGTAAAAGCACTGAAAGTCATAATGACTCCATTTTGAAGACAGACTGTAGTCAAGATAGGAGCCTGGAGTGAAGCCAGAGTACAGCTTATATATACAAGGAGGATTGAAAATGCAAGGCAAATGCTCTTCAGTTCCATTCTATTATAGTGCAAAATAGCCTTTGTCATGGCTTTTTCATATGTAAAATGTTATTTTTTAACTGACTTATGTCTGTTCTACTTAAACACTAAGTACAGTTTCTTCTGGTTTGAATATTTTATTATTATAGCTCTTTTATGGAGCATTCACAATTACAACCTACATAAAACATGATTTCCTCTATTAATAAGGCACTGTTTTATTTACCTTTCCCAAGCTAAGCTAAATGTCAGGCATAGTTCAACAAAATAAATCTATAATTCTCAATAGACACAAATGCTTATTTTATTAATGCCAAATCTAACTCCAAATTAAAATCATATGGGATTGACATTGTGTACATATTTCAGATAAACTAATTTTGTTTTTAATATCAAATTCATAAAAAGAGTAATTAAAGCATTTGTTGCCCTTTTCTCCTGGTTTTATATGCATGGACTTAGAAGATAATAATTAAAAAGACTTTGCTTAACTCAAACTCAGACAACATAAAAATATGAAAGTGGATAGACAGATGGGAAATAGATGGATAAACAGATGGCCATATCATTTTAGAAAAATAAAGTGAAAACTTGCTTGTCATTCTAATTAACATTGGACATCGTTCTTTAACTTGCACCTTGGATCAAAGATAACAGTATAAGCACAAATCATAATACTACAATTTATAACCTTAAACCCTGAACAAGAACAAGATTTTCACTCTAGATCTTGAACAGTTCCAAAGACTGTTGATATAAGTAACTTATATGTATATTGTAGGAAACATAACACTTCATTATATGATAATAAGCCAAAGAAATCTAGAATTTCACTTTCCCCATTCAAGACAGAGGTTGAGAGAATACTGTTTTTAAAGGGACTGAAAGAATCAGGTAGAACTGAAAAGTAGAGTTCAAAGTTCGTATACTGGGGACCAGACAGTATATGAAAGTAAAGGGAGGAAGGTTGGCATTTACTCAAAAAAAAAAAAAATTAGGTTTATTCTTGTGTTGGATTAGCCTCAGAAAAGAGTCAGAGAAAGAACCACTGGAATCTAACAGTTAGGGTCAATAGATCCCACTGATGAGTTATTTCAAGACAGAAAGCAAAGGTCATTAACATACTTCCTCCTAAAATCTGTCAAGATTGGTTCAGAAACTAGACATGGATGAGACGCAGATAAAGAGGAGGCACTGTAAGGAAGAAAAAGTTTGAGGCAAAATAAATGAATCTGGTTATATGTAAAAAAAAAAAAGACATTAAGATATATTAGCAGATACAAACTACTGCATATGAAATAGGTAAACAACAAGGTCCAATTTATAGCAAGGGAAATATATTCAATATTCTGCAATAAACCATAATGGAAGAGAATATGAATCACTTTGCTGTACACTGGAAACTAACATATTATAAATCAACTATACTGCAATAAAAATATAAAATAATGACATTAATGCATGTTTGGCTTTATACTGAATCTATACATAAGTCTCAAAATATGGTTCAACAGAGCATATAAGGCCAATATAGAAAACTGGCCTGTCGTTAATATAGAATTGTCCTTACTTCTGTGGTCCACCATTGGGTAATAGAACCCACTAAAAAAGTTTGGCAATGACTGTCAATGAAGTCACAATTTGGCCACATGTAGATTTTCCAAGCTTATTTTTTAAAACCATATATAATATATCCAGGAATATATTACTTGCAGAAACCATACTGAACTTTTCAAGAACAAAGACTGTGTTTAATAATATTTGTTTTCTTATCAGGATTATGCAGTATCTGAAAGTGAAGTTGCTCAGTCGTGTCCAACTCTTTGCGACCCTATGGAGGCCTACCAGCCTCCTCCATCCATGGGATTCTCCAGGCAAGAATACTGGAGTGGGTTGCCATTTCCTATGTAGTATCTAGGACACAATAAATGATCAAAAGAATGAACTGAGAAATATAGCTTGCTTATGTTTTTATTTTATTTAAGTATAATTTTATTTTATATTAAAAATATAAAATAATTAACAAAGTTTGCTGTTTATGTGGTATGAAATAACACACCTGTGAAATCTGTTGATAGTGAGACCGTAATGACAGAAAAAGATACTTTAATTCAAAGAAATTAAATATAAAGCACTGAAAACATGAATAGATGTTATTAGTTTTTCAAAGTAAGAGGTATTAAAATATAATTAGTTATGTATAATGCCAATATAACTGCCAGAGTGATTAGAGATAGGTTCTGCAATCAAAAAGATCTGGATCTGAAGCCCATGTGCCACCTTAATGATTCTGATTATCGAATCTGGTATTTTATTTTACTCTGCTTATAAATTCGCTGTAATTATTTGATAGGGGGAGCCTGGTGGGCTGCCGTCTATGGGTTCACACAGAGTAGGACACGACTGAAGTGACTTAGCAGTAGCAGCAGCACCAGCAGCAAAAGACATGAGATTTCTGGGTCGGAGACATTGGTCTTTATTACTCACAGCACAAAAAGGAATATAAGTGTCAGCACGCTTGCATGGGCTCTTTTTGCCCCAGTTTCCACAGGGCAACATGATAAACCCACATGGCTGCTACATGAGCAACAGGTTTGCATCACAGCTGAAGATCACTGAGTTTGGGGAATCCATGGTTTTTCTGGCAAATCAGTAAACATGTTTGTTCTCTGTTCAAGGCAGGGCAGAGCCATTATCTCATTTCTCAACCTTGAGAAACAAACCTAAAAAATAACATAGCAGTGCAACAGACCCAAAGAGCACTGTCTCTCCATACACAAATTTATTCAGATCACTTCATTCATTTGCTTTCTTTCCTTTTTAATCTGTTTTTGTGACATTTTTATCAGCATTTTTGCCTATCTCTCCCACAAGAATAAAAACCCTAAGAAAGCATATTTTTTCTAAAAAAATTATTGCAATACAGTTGATTTAGAGCATGTGTTAGTTGCTGCAGTACATCAGAGTGAATCAATTATAATATACATATCCAATCTTTTTAAGATTCTTTTCCCATATATGTCTTTACAGAGTATTTAGCTGAGTTCCCTGTGCTATACAGTAGGTCCTTATTAGTTGTTTATTTTATCACAATATATAGTTGCATGTATACGTCAATCTGAATCTCTCAATTCTTATCCCCTTCTTAGCCCCTGGTAACCATAAGTTCATTTTCTACATCTGTAACTCTATTTCTGTTTTATGGATAAGTTCATGTGTATCCTTTTTTAGATTCCATATATAAGTGATATCATATATATTGTACTTTATTCAGTATTACATCTCTAGTAGTATATCTTATTATATTTGCTTTTAAATATATTTGTGATTTAAATTAAATTTTTGTCAATTTACTAAAAGCTGGCAGTTTTTCTAGATACCAGGGAATAGCAATTAGAAAGATGGTGAAAGTCACTACTGTAACTCTCAAATTCTCAAAATCTTTATCAGTAAAAAAACAGACTGTAACAGTGCCTGCTTCATGTAGTTTTGAGAGGATTTAATAAATAATACAGGTAAAATATTTAGGGAAATTCCTGTCATATAGTAGACATTTATGAATTTTAGCAATTTTTATTAAAACATGATGCTTCTACTATGAATACTTCTTGCATTATACACTTTATAGTTTGAAAAACTACTAAAATATTTGTTTTTTATTTTAAAAGTGAAATGCTCAAACACATAGACTTGTATAGAAGATAATGTAAAGCAAGATTGTGTGCTTAGTCATTCGTGTCTGACTCTTTGTGATCCATGGACTGTAGCCTGCCAGGCTCCTCTGTCCATGGGGATTCTGCAGGCAAGAATACTGAAGTGGATTGCCATTTCCTCCTCCAAGGGATCTTCCCAACAACTGATGCAATTATCTTACTACATTTTATCAGACTACATTAAATAAAGAAAAAAGGTACAACTAATGAGGCATCCCATCTCTTTCTCTCTTCTCCCTCTCCAGAGTTAAGTATATCATATTCATTCAAATCCTTGAACAATCTGGTTTGTTGTTGTTGTTGTTACATAATATCATCATGCTAGATGTAGTGTTTTACAACTTACAAAAACTTAAATGCAAAAGCCTTTCCTTTAAGATACCAGTCAGATCTTTCTGTCTGTTTGCTCAGTCCTTCATCGTGTTTGATTCTTTTGGACCCCATGGACTGTACCCTCCCAGACTCCTCTGTGCATGGAATTGTCCAGGCAAGAATACTGGAGTGGGTTGCTATTTCCTGCTCCAGAGGATCCTCCCGACTCAGAGATCCAACTCATGTCTTCTGTGTCTCCTGCATTGACAGGTGGATTCCTTACCACTGCAACCATCTGGGAAGCCCTAGATCTTTTTGATCCTTCCAAATTATCTCAGTAGCATATTTATAATGAATAAAAGTGTGAAATTGTACCTGAATTTGTTTTAAGCAAATTACTTCACCAAATCCTGTACTCTGTGCTTTTAATGTACTTTACTTGAACATATAAAGATTTTCACCAATATATTCATCTTGCATTCAGCAATGATCATGAATACTATGACTTTAAGACCTTGACCTTTAGATAAGATTTTATCTGGAACATTTTTCTTCTTATTGCTAGTTCACACTTCAGGGACTTATTAAAATGTTCTTGCTAATTTTACTTGCAAACTATATTGCTATTACTGGTATTTACTGCACTTAACCTTCACCTTTCCAAAAGTAACATTAAGTGTTATTTGCATAAGTTAAAATCATATTTGAATGTGTCTCTGGCTATATTTTTAAAAATCACTTTTCTGTAAATTACATCAGAATAACATTATTGAGGAAAAGTCATTTTGATAGGCTATTGAAGTGTTTTTTTTTTCCCCCACAAAATTAACTATTCCTCGTTTTTTAGAGCTGAATCTGGCACCTAAGTAAATTCCTTTCATTTATTGGAGTGCTTTACATGTTATCAACTACTGTGGCTAGCTGTCTGCTTTGACAAAAGAATGTTGAGTCTCAAAAAACTAATTCTTAAATAGAATGGGAAAATATTTCTTTTATCATTTCAAAATTTGGTTTCATGACAGTTCACGAAAAATAAAATACAATCCTCTTCCTTTTTTTAAAAGAATTCAAGAAAAAACTTTACCATACACTTAATTTGAACTTCAGTTTTCACTCTATGCTTATACCTTTTCACATTAACTTAGTACAAAGTACGACAAAACAGAACATTTCTAATGGACTTAGATAAAAACTTGATCAACACCATTCTCTGCATGGTTTTTGACACTTTATTTATTATAGTTCCAAAAGAAACACTAAACATATTATCACCCATTTTAATATTAAAAAATAGCTCTCATCTAAATATTTTTTCTAGATAAGTTTTTGAAAATTTTATTGGCTATAGTTTATTTATAATGTGTTATTTTCAGGTGTGCAGCAAAGCAAATCTGTTATATGTATGTGTGCTTAGTCACTCAGTCATGTCCGACTCTTTGCGTTTCCATGGACTGTAGTNTCTAGATAAGTTTTTAAAAATTTTATTGGCTATAGTTTATTTATAATGTGTTAGTTTCAGGTGTGCAGCAAAGCAAATCTGTTATATGTATGTGTGCTTAGTCACTCAGTCATGTCCGACTCTGCATTTCCATGGACTGTAGCCCACCAGGCACCTCTATGTTTGAGGATTCTCCAAGCAAGAATACTGGACTGGGTTGCCAAATACATATATCCAGTCCTTTTTAAAAAAAATTTATTTATTTTAATTGGAGGCTAACTACTTTACAATATTGTATTGGTTTTGCCATACATCAACATGAATCCACCACGGGTGTACACGTGTTCCCAGTCCTGAATCCCTCTCCTACCTCCCTCCTCATACCATCCCTCTGGGTCATCCCAGTGCACCAGCCCCAAGCATCCTGCATTGAACCTAGACTGGCAATTCATTTCTTATATGATATTATACATGAGGGAGAGGGTGGGATGATTTGGGAGAATGGCATTGAAACATACCCAGTCCTTTTAAGATTCTTTTCCCATATACGTAAACATTCTTGCAGAAAACTACAACTAGGGTCTGCAGCTGAGAACTAGGCAATGTTTGGGCTGCCTGTTCCTCAACTTTGGGTAGCTACAATATACAACGTACAAAGTGGACACTCCCTGGTGCTGGATTTCTTTCAGTGTCTACAGTGAGTTTGTCAAACTTAAGGTTAAAGACACTCCCTCAATTCAGATATCAACCACAAGTTCAAGAGTCTCCTGAGTCACCCTCATATCTGATCAGTTGACTAAAATTTGGGGGTTCCCATGACCAAACTCAGGTTCAATAATTTATTAGAATGGCTCATAGAACTAATAAAAGCAACTTTGTATGCCTTGCAAGGCCTTAGCTTCTCAACAAGGGATTGAACAGAGGTCCCCTGTGGTGGAACTGTTGAGTTCAAACCATTGGACACTAGGGAATTCCCAGCCATGCCTTTCTTACATATAGTCACTTCCATTATCAACATCTTCCACCATAGTGGTATACTTGTTACAACTTATGAACTTACAATGACATCATAATCACCCCAAGTCACAAGTTTACATTACAATTTACTCTTGGTGATATACATTCTATTTGTTCAGTTCAGTAGCTCAGTCCGGTCCAACTCTTTATGACCCCATAAACTGCAGCACACCAGGCCTCCCTGACCATCACCAACTCCCGGAGTTTACCCAAACTTATGTCCATTGAGTCGCTGATGCCATCCAACCATCACATCTTCTGTCATCCCCTTCTCCTCCTACCCTCAATCTTTCCCAGCATTGGGGTCTTTTCCAATGAGTCAGCTCTTTGCATCAGGTGGCCAAAGTATTGGAACTTCAGCTTCAACATCAGTTCTTCCAGTGAACACCCAGGACTGATCTCCTTTAGGATGGACTGGTTGGATCTCCTTGCAGTCTAAGGAAATCTCAAGAGTCTTCTCCAACACCACAGTTCAAAAGCATCAATTCTTTGGCACTCAGCTTTCTTTATAGTCCAACTCTCACATCTATACATGACCACTAGAAAAACTATAGCCTTGACTAGACAGACATTTGTTGACAAAGTAATGTCTCTGCTTTCGAATACGCTATCTAGGTTGGTCATAACTTTCCTTCCAAGGAGTAAGCATCTTTTAATTTCATGGCTGCAATCACCACCTGCAATGATTTTGGAGCCCCCAAAAGTAAAGTTAGCCACTGTTTCCACTGTTTCCCCATCTATTTCCCATGAAGTGATGGGACCAGATGCCATGATCTTTGTTTTCTGAATGCTGAGCTTTAAGCCAACTTTTTCACTCTCCTCTTTCACTTTCATCAAGAGGTTTTTGAGTTCCTCTTCACTTTCTGCCATAAGGGTGGTGTCATCTGCATATCCGAGGTTATTGATATTTCTCCCAGCAATCTTGATTCCAGCTTGTGCTTCCTCCAGCCCCAGGGTTTCTCATGATGTACTCTGAATATAAGTTAAATAAGCAGGTTGACAATATACAGCCTTGATGTACTCCTTTTCCTATTTGGAACCAGTCTGTTGTTCCATGTTCAGTTCTAACTATTGTTTTCTGACCTGTACACAGGTTTCTCAAGAGGCAGGTCAGGTGGTCTGGTATTCTCATATCTTTCAGAATTTTCCACAGTTTATTGTGATCCACACAGTCAAAAGCTTTGGCATAGTCAATAAAGCAGAAATAGATTTTTTTTAGAAGTCTCTTGCTTTTCCAACAATCCAGTGAATGTTGGCAGTTTGATCTCTGGTTCCTCTGCCTTTTCTAAAATCCATACACTCTATGGATTTAAACAAATGCATGATGTGTATCTTCATAATAGTATCATACAGAATAGTTTCACTGCCCTAAAAGTCCTCTGTCTTCTGTCTATTCATTCCTCTCTCCCCCAGTACCAGGTAATTAGTGGCAAGTAATTAATGGCAACCGCTGAGTTTTTTTCTGTCCCTGTAGTTTTGTCTTTTCCACATGATTTTGTCATGTAGCTGAAAATATACAGTATGTAGCCTTTTCAGATGGCTTCTTTCACTTAGAAACATGCGTTTAAGGTTTTTTCTGTCTTTTCATTGCTTCATAGCTCATTTCTTTCTGGAGTGGAATAATATTCCATTGTCTCAATGTACCACAATTTATTTATCTATTCAGCTACTGAAGGACATCTTGGTAGTTTCTAAGTTGTGGAAATTACAGACAAAGTTGCTGTAAATATCCATGTTCAGATTTTTGTATGGATATAAGCTTTCAACTTCTTTGGGCAAATACCAAGAAGGACAATTGCTGCTTCATATGGTTAAGTGTATGTTATGTATTGTAAGAACCCTACCAAATTTCTTTCCAAAGTGTCTGTACCATTTGCATTCCCACTAGCAATGAATGAGAATGAAGTCCAGTTATTGGCTGTTTCTTTCATGGATCATGCCTTTGGTGTTGTACGTAAAAAAAATGTCACCAAATCCAAAGTTACCTAGATTTTTTCCTATGATATTGCCTAGAATTCTTATAGTTTTGCATTTTGCATCTAGGTCTGTGATCCATTTTGAGTTTATTTTTATTAAGTCTGTGTCTAGATTCAGTTTTTTTGCATGTAGATAGTCTTCTTAACCTTTAATATACATTTTACTGACAACAGTGGTTATTAATAATAATAGCTAATATTTATTGATGCTTGTTAATGCTATAGGTACAAGCAGGGTTCTAAGAGCTTTCCTGTATTAAACTCATTTAATAGTCATGACAATCTCTGTGAGATAGGTAATATTATTTACATTTTTACAGATTTTCAGGAAACTAAATAGCTTGCTCAAGAATACAGACGCAGGCAACTGAAATAACCAAGTGCTAAAGCCAGGCAGCCTGGTTCCAGAGCACACCTCCTCTCATATACCCACACGTGTAATATATTATACATATACTTGTTATTAAAATATTAGATAATAAACACCTTGCTCTAAGATTATAGATCTAAGTTATAATTGGAAACAGTAAAGACAAGTAATTACTCTTGCCCAGAGAAAAAGACATGGTTCTTAAGATAGAGAATGTGTCATAACTATGTGTATTGCATTCAGTTCAGTTTAGTCACTCAGTCGTGTCCAGCTCTTTGTGACCTCATGGACTGCAGCATGCCAGGCTTCCCTGTCCATCACCAACTCCCAGAATTTACTCAAACTCATGGCCATCAAGTTTTGCCATGATGGCCAAATGATGGCAATGATGGCAATGATGCCATCCAACCAGCTCATCCTCTGTTGTCCCCTTCTCCTGTTGCCTTCAATCTTTCCCAGCATCAGGGTCTTTTCCAATAAGTCAGTTCTTTGCATTAGGTGGCCAAAGTATTGGAGTGTCAGCTTCAGCACCAGTCCCACATTAATGAAATATTTGGATTCTTATTTCTTTGAATCAACATGTATTATATATGCCTTAAATCTGAAGAAGTATATTTTCCTAGATATCCAATGACAAGCGATAAGTGGATGTACATCTGATGGAAACATCTTCCCTCATACTTTGTGGACTAATATTTTAAATTGCATGTTAGGATGAATTAATGAACTCATCAAAATTAATTGGAAAGAGTTTGCTTGTATAAAGCAATTGATTAAATATTACAGACCTGGAAAATCTGTGATAGATCTTTATTTACAACCACCAGACACTGGTGACATTTAGGAATGTAATATGCATAGCCTACAATTGCTTATTAGTGTTTAATAGAGACTTCAGTCTCTCCACACAAACAATAGAGACTTCAGTCTCTTCACACAGTGTGGCACAAACTCAGTTTAGATGATTTAGCTCAGTCACTTTACATTGCTTTGTCTAACTCAGATGTCTACATAACCAGAAAGAATCTACTAATACAAATTTGGTCTTTCAGATAAAATAGTATAACAACAACCACATGGATTACACCAGCCACACCAGATGGTATAAACCTGTGCTCACATCGTTTGTGCACAGAGACCATTGAAACACACAGCATTGACAATCTTCATCTATATCCTCTAGAGCAGAGGTTTTCATTGTGCTAACAAAATGATCAATCTATCATTAAGTTCTGACACATTTTCTTTTAAGACATTTCTTTTATTAACACTAATAATTTCTTTCAATTTTCTGTCATTTGAGTCACTGCCACCTGATCTTCATGATCTTCCCTAAAAGCAGCCCCTAACTTTATCATTTAACTTCTTCTTCAGCCAAAAGCTATTTCCTAGTGTGTCCTACAATCACACAACACTTTAAATGTATAAGAGAACTTTTAAACCTCATATTTCCCCATCATAAATGTTGCTGTTGGATTGCACTAATTCAAAGAGTGTTTCTAGTATCACTGGTTCCAGACTGGAGAGTTTTCTGGGCTGTTCTTGGCAGAAATGGTGACACCAGATGCTAAAAGGCTAGTATTCAGAAGCTGGACATTTGATCATTTGATGCTATAGGGAAACTGTGCTGTGTATCAGACTCAAGGTGTGAATATCCTGCCACGTGCCACAACATCCAAATAGGGGAAAAAGTAAATAAGATTCAGTAATCATCTTGACAGCAACCATACACTTTAAATAAAATTAAATGCAGATTCACAGATAGAAAAAACTGTTCTTAAGATTTTTTTTTCAAGTAGTATACATATAAAGCAGAAATCTACAAAGCTAAATTTTAGGTTGAACTATAAGAAATTGCTTTTTGAGTAAGTAAAAATTGACCAAATATTGGCAAATTTATATGATTCTGCTTAATACTCAGGCTGTAAAATATAATAACCCTAATTTTTATTGAGAATAGTAAGAAACATTGTTATACAAACATATGAACAAAAATAGCAAGACAGCATTTAATATCTCATCATCTATCTCATTTATCTGAATAAAATTGTCATGAATTACCTTAATTTTCATCCATTGCTTACATCTCACGCTCTCCAGAAGACTGTCACACAGCAGATTAAAAAGTGGCAGTATAAATCACAACTTTTCTCTCTGATACCATGGTTTTCAAACACTATGGTCTGTCTCTTATACACATCTAGATGTGTATAAGAGACAGTGCTAAGTCACTTCAGTCGTGTTCGACTCTTTGTGACCCTATGACTGCAACCTGCCAGGCTCCTCTGGCCATGGGATGCTCCAGGCAAGAACACTACAGTAGGTTGCCATGCCCTCCTCCAAGGGACCTCCCTGACCCAGGGATGGAAGCCGCATATCTTATGTCTCCTACACTGGTGGGTGGGTTCTTTACCACTAGTGCCACCTGAGAAGCCCAAAT
>SJYW01050920.1:213457-249720 GCA_006410735.1 Raphicerus campestris | reverse complement strand
CACTTTAAATAAAATTAAATGCAGATTCACAGATAGAAAAAACTGTTCTTAAGATTTTTTTTTCAAGTAGTATACATATAAAGCAGAAATTTACAAAGCTAAATTTTAGGTTGAACTATAAGAAATTGCTTTTTGAGTAAGTAAAAAATGACCAAATATTGGCAAATTTATATGATTCTGCTTAATACTCAGGCTGTAAAATATAATAACTCTAATTTTTATTGAGAATAGTAAGAAACATTGTTATACAAACAGATGAACAAAAATAGCAAGACAGCATTTAATATCTCATCATCTATCTCATTTATCTGAATAAAATTGTCATGCATTACCTTAATTTTCATCCATTGCTTACATCTCACGCTCTCCAGAAGACTGTCACACAGCAGATTAAAAAGTGGCAGTATAAATCACAACTTTTCTCTCTGATACCATGGTTTTCAAACACTATGGTGACAAATGATGAGAGTATTATGAACTCTTCAGTTCAATAATCCAATATTCCACCAGTAATTAGCAAAAGTGGTAGGAAATAAAACACATTCTGAAACAAATGCCAAGGTTAAAAATATTGCTTCTAAGTCTATAAACTTATTACATGCTATTACAAAGTGCCAACAGTTTTCCGTTCCTGGTACTTTTATTTTACTTTAAATCAATTGGAATTACTACACTAAATCTATGTCTCTGCAACTCAGCATAGGAAAAAGAAGTCAGATTAAACACTATATGGTCAGCAACCTCATACAGTATAATTATTTTTTTCTTATCATTTTAAGCTCTTTACTCAAATCCACATGTATTTAAGGAACACATTATTTTCAAAGCACTGCATGCATGCTATGAATAAACAAATATTAGAAGATTTCTTCCCTCAAAGAGTTTACATGCTAGTTTTACAGACAGGATATGAACACATATGTGGTGTTCTAAAATAAATTCACTTTCAATGACATGTTAAGATAGCAAAAGAAAAGAGGTCTCACAAGGCATAATTGTCAGATGTATGTAGTATGTTCAGTCACTAAATCGTGTCCAACTCTTTATGACCCCGTGGACTCTAGCCCATCAGGCTTCTCTATCCATGGGATTTCCTAGGCAAGAATATTGGAGTGGGTTGCCACATTTCCTTCTCCAGGGACCTTTCTGACCCAGGGATCGAACATGTGTCTCCTGCAGCTCCTGCATAGCAAGTGGATTCTTCACCACTAGAGCCACCAAATTGTAATTTAGATTAGAATTCAAAAGAGGAAATGATCTTTTCAGATGTTGCCGAGAAAAGATTTATGGCTGAAGTGGGATTTGTTCTTACATTAAGGGATCACTGGTGTTTAGGAGATAGACAGGACTTTCATTCTGGATGCCATGGGCTTGGACAGGGTAGATATCAGAAATGAAAGTACACAGAAATAGTCATTCCAAACTGGTTTCTAATTACACATCAACATTACTTTTAAGTTCATTAATGCATCTTGTCACACTTTATCCACTCTGAAACTTTATTTCTCACTCTTGTCATCAACTTATTAAAAATTCTTTGACATCTTCTCAGAATTCCAATTGGTAGCATTTAATTTAGGTTCCCCAGAAAAAAACACACTCCAGTAAATTGATAGCAGCTGCCTGGCATGGCTACAAAATTAAGTCCCACATATTTGGGGACAAGAAAGTTCTGTCATTCACTCCAATATTTCAAAATTTAGAAGTCTCTCTAAATTTGGAATAGCTTACATTAACAGTTCTATCAAAAATTATTACAAGTTTTATCCACTCTGAATTCATAAAGAAATATGAGCAAAAAGTTGAATGAAAAGAAACTAAGACACTGTCTTCCCACTTTTTATATTTTCATTTGCTGCCCCCANATAGCAAGTGGATTCTTCACCACTAGAGCCACCAAATTGTAATTTAGATTAGAATTCAAAAGAGGAAATGACCTTTTCAGATGTTGCTGAGAAAAGATTTATGGCTGAAGTGGGATTTGTTCTTACATTAAGGGATCACTGGTGTTTAGGAGATAGACAGGACTTTCATTCTGGATGCCATGGGCTTGGACTGGGTAGATATCAGAAATGAAAGTACACAGAAATAGTCATTCCAAACTGGTTTCTAATTACACATCAACATTACTTTTAAGTTCATTAATGCATCTTGTCACACTTTATCCACTCTGAAACTTTATTTCTCACTTTTGTCATCAACTTATTAAAAATTCTTTGACATCTTCTCAGAATTCCAATTGGTAGCATTTAATTTAGGTTCCCCAGAAAAAAACACACTCCAGTAAATTGATAGCAGCTGCCTGGCATGGCTACAAAATTAAGTCCCACATATTTGGGGACAAGAAAGTTCTGTCATTCACTCCAATATTTCAAAATTTAGAAGTCTCTCTAAATTTGGAATAGCTTACATTAACAGTTCTATCAAAAATTATTACAAGTTTTATCCACTCTGAATTCATAAAGAAATATGAGCAAAAAGTTGAATGAAAAGAAACTAAGAAACTGTCTTCCCACTTTTTATATTTTCATTTGCTGCCCCCAGCCACAGCTAGTGACCCTACATTCAGAGACCAACTCTGACAAAAGACAGGAGGCTGTGAACTGACTTCTTCCTTGGGTTTTGGAATGATGCTAAATGCTTCATTGCTTTCCGTTCAGAATGATTCAGAAATCAATATATCGGAAATTCAATTTCCCAAAGGAACAAAATGCCAATGATTAATTTCTCTTCTTTGTCAAAATTAGCAATATACTGGAAAGTCCCTTTTTTTTTTCACTCCATAAAGGTTTGTGGCATTCATCTTGAATGTACAGTGTTTATCTACATTTTTAACTTATGAGAAGATGGTTCAGTTCAGCTCCAAAGTGTCTGACACTTTGTAATCCCATGAACTGCAGCATGCCAGGTGTCCCTGTCCATCACCAACTCCCAGAGTTTACCCAAACTCATGTCCATTGAGTCGGTGATGCCATCCAACCATCACATCCTCTGTTGTCCCCTTCTTTTCCTGCCCTCAATCTTTCCGAGCATCAGGGTATTTTCAAATGAGTCAACTCTTGGCATCATGTGGCTAAAGTATTGGAATTTCAGCTTCAACATCAGTCTTTCCAGTGAATACCCAGGACTGATCTCCTTTAGGATGGACTGATTGGATCTCCTTGCAGTCCAAGGGACTTTCAAGAGTCTTCTCCAACAACACAGTTCAAAAGCATCAATTCTTCGGCACTCAGCTTTCTTTATAGTCCAACTCTTACATCCATACACGACTACTGGAAAAACCAAAGCCATGAGTAGATGGACCTATGTTGACAAAGTAGCCTCTGCTTTCGAATATGCTATCTAGGTTGGTCATAACTTTCCTTCCAAGGAGTAAGTGTCTTTTAATTTCATGGCTGCAATCACCACCTACAGTGATTTTGGAGCCCCCCAAAATAAAGTCAGCCACTCTTTCCCCATCTATTTGCCATGAAGTGATGAGACCAGATGCCATGATCTTCATTTTCTGAATGTTGAGCTTTAAGCCAACTTTTTCACTCTCCACTTTCACTTTCATCAAGAAGCTCTTTAGTTCTTCTTCACTTTTTGCCATATGGATGGTGTCTTCTGCCTATCTGAGGTTATTGATATTTGTCCCGCAATCTTGATTCCAGCTTGTGCTTCATCCAGCCCAGCATTTCTCATGATGTACTCTGCATATAAGTTAAATAAGCAGGGTGACAATATACAGCCTTGACATACTCCTTTTTCTGTTTGGAACCAGTCTGTTTTTCCATGTCCAGTTCTAGCTGTTGCTTCCTGACCTGCATACAGGTTTCTCAAGAGACAGGTCAGGTGGTCTGGTATTTCCATCTCTTTCAGAATTTTCCACAGTTTAGTGATCCACACAGTCAAAGGTTTTGGCATAGTCAAAAGAAGAAATAGATATTTTTCTGGAACTCTCTTGCTTTTTCCATGATCCAGCAGATGTTGGCAATTTCATCTCTGGTTCCTCTGCCTTTTCTAAAACGAGCTTGAACATTTGGAAGTTCATGGTTCACATATTGCTGAAGGCTGGCTTGGAGAATTTTGAGCATTACTTTACTAGCATGTGAGATGAGTGCAATTGTGTAGTAGTTTGAGTATTCCTTGGTATTGTCTTTCTTTTGGATTGGAATGAAAACTGACCTTTTCCAGTCTTGTGGCCACTGCTGAATTTTCCAAATTTGCTGACATATTGAGTGTAACATCACTTTCACAGCATCATCTTTGAGGATTTGAAATAACTCAACTGGAATTCCATCACCTCCACTAGCTTTGTTCTTAGTGATGCTTCCATATCCAAGGCCAAATTTGCCTGTTACTCCAGGTGTTTCTTGACTTCCTACTTTTGCATTCCAGTCCCTTAAATGAAAAGGACATCTTTTTGCTGTTTAGTTCTAAAAGGTCTTGTAGGTCTTCAAAGAACCATTCAATTTCCCCTTCTTCAGCATTACTAGTCGGGGCATAGACTTGGATTACCGTGACATTGAATTGTTTGCCTTGGAAACGAACGGAGATCATTCTGTCATTTTTGAGATTGCACCCAAGTACTGCATTTTGGACTCTTTTGTTGACTATGATGGCTACTCCATTTCTGCTAAGGGATTCCTGCCCACAGTGGTAGATAAAATGTTCATCTGAGTTAAATTCACCCATTCCAGTCCATTTTAGTTCACTGATTCCTAGAATGTCAACATTCACTATTGCCATCCCCTGTTTGACCACTTCCAATTTGCCTTGATTCATGGACCTAACATTCCAGGTTCCTATGCAATATTGCTCTTTACAGCATCGAACTTTACTACCATCACCAGTCACATCCACAATTGAGTATTGTTTTTGCTTTAGCTCCATCCCTTCATTCTTTTTGGAGTTGTTTCTCCACTGATCTCCAATAGCATATTGGGCACCTACTGACCTGGGGAGTTCGTCTTTCCTTGTCCTATCTTTTTGCCTTTTCATACTGTTCATGAGGTTCTCAAGGCAAGAATACTGAAATGGTTTGCCATTCCCTTTTCCAGTGGACCACGTTCTGTCACTTTTAACTTAGAAGAAGATGGTAACGTATAAGAATTATTTAATTGACCTTTGCCCTGGTTTTCTGCTTGCTGCTGCTGCTGCTGCTGTTGCTCCTGCAGCTTAAACAATTGGATAGAAAGAGGAAGCACTTTATTGAGAAAAGGAAGAAAACACAATGAGCACAAAGAGTGCCTGGGATACTGTGCTATCTCAGAAAAACAGGGAGAAGCCAGGAGATAGGAGGGTGAGACAGTGAAAGGAGAAGACCAGGACACAGGGACCAAGACAAATATTGGGAGGGAGAGCAGAAAGAAGAGGTGTCAGTTCACATTGATGTACGGCTGAAACCAACACAACATTGTAAAGCAGTTATGCTCCAATAACAAAACATAAAAAGAAAGAGACAGCAACAGGGGAAACGGGAGGACTTTAAGGAACAAGGAGAGGAGAGCCACAGAGAAAAGAAAGGAGTATAAAGAAACTTAGAAGCAAAGAGAGTGAAGATTGAGAGAGGGAGAGAAGTTAACAGGCAGAGAGAAGAGATGACAAGGTTCTGTAGCAAGGAGAGAGTAGATTGAAAGGCAACGAGAACACAGACTAAGAGAAAGGTGAAATTTTGGTGAAAATTTTGTTATCCAAAACAGCCTATGTTGTAATAAACCATCATATAAATGGCTGTAAACATTATGAATATTTAGAAGAAGAAAGGTTTTCATAAGTTAACTTTGGTAAATTACTCATGTTTGTTATTCAGCAAAACATAGTAATTGATCGATGGGCCAAAAGAATTGCTTTCATGAAAACATTCCTGGATTTTACTTACAAACTTGAAATATCATTGTTTGAATATCAGGTACTTTAAATACCAATGTGAGCTTCTATTCATCATCATTTCCACTGTCATTAAGGGTGTGTTCTCTGCACATAGTTTTATCCCAGTATGGTCTAACTGTTTCTCAAGACATAAGGAATAAGTTGTTGTTGTCCATAAGGAACAAGTTGTTGTTGTTAGTCGCTAAGTCATGTCTGACTCTTTGCAGTCTCATGGACTGTAGCCCACCAGGCTCCTCTGTCCATGGGATTTCCCAGGCAAGAATAGTGGAAGTGGTTGCCATTTCCTTCTGCAGGGGATCTTCCTGACCCAGGGATCAAGTCCTTCATTGCCAGTGGATTCTTTACCATTGAGCCACCAGGGAAGCATATAAGGAATAATACTGGATATTAAAAAGACTGCAATAGACTCTAGTTGGCTATTACAGAAATCCACATAGTAACTACTATGGTATTTTCTTAACTTTCTACTTAAAATAAAAGTGTTAACATCTAAAAGTTTTCAAAGCAATATGTGTTAGGTGAGCAGGACATTGTCTTTTTTCTTTGACTGAATTCTGACAAGGAACTTGGTTTTCAAAGACGATAACTGAGTTGTTCAAGGTCATAAAGTAAGACTTCCACAATCTGGAATATTAAGCCAAGTTTTCTTGTGGAGAGCTAACACTTTTTAAAAATAACATCCCAATGTACTATCCCCAAACACTTTTAGAAATCAATAATTCCCATAACAGATCTTTGAAAATAGGATCATTTTTAACTGGGAAAAAAACAATAGCTAGAATATACGTGATGATTTGAATCAATAAGATTGATTCAAAAGATATTCATCCCACATTCTCTTCCCTAACTCCTCCAACATTCTCTTCCCCCTTTTCATTGCTCCTTTAAATCTAATAACTAGATTTTCAGTTCAGAATATTCAAGTTTAAGGAATGTTGGTAGAGCAAATGATATTCCTAGGTGAGAGACAAAGGACGTTTTTTTACTCACACTGATAATGGTAGCCACAGCACCAATATTTTTGTGCTGGTTCCCCAAGCCCCAATTACTACAGGGTGACATGAGAGGTCCAGATGACAAAGCACACACTATGGGCTGTGTTTCAAGAAAGGAACCCCATGACAACCAGGATCTTTTGTAGTGGGCAATAATTATGCTTGCCCTGGGCTCCAGAAAGAGACATTTCTTTTACATACTGCAATTTTATTTCTTTTTTTTTTTTCAGATGTAACTTCTTTTTTTTCTCAATACGAATTTATTTATTTTAATTTTATTTCAGTCGCACAAATGAAGTTAGCATGTAGGAAATTTAAATGAAACATTATGGTAAAAATAGCAGACAACCAAAAACTTTTAAAAGGAAATGCACTAAAGCATGAGAATTCAACACTCATTAATGCTTCATCTTCAGTTTTGATTGACACTTGATGCTTACAAATTTTGAAACAAATTTTGAGATCATGGTGACTATTCTGAAGAGATTTCAGCACTGGCACTAAGAATTGTACATTCAGTTGGTTTGCAATTGACTTATTAGCCATTTACATAGTGTATAGTATAAATCTGTCACAGGTCAGATCACTGTTGAAGGAAGTCCTTCCTATAATTAGAAAGGATCCCCTAAACTGCATTCAGCTTAAGACATCCATTGTATAAAAGCATGAAAATTCATAATAATGTGGCTCCAAGGAACATAGTTTTAGTAACGAAAATAATCAAAGCTTCTATCCATTTAAATTATGAAATCAGGGCAAAACTGTTAACATAAGACAGTAACTGTATACAGTGATTCAATCAAACTACTCAGAAAGAACACATTAACAATCTGGGATAACGCAGAATGACAGGCACTAAAATGTGACTCAACACTGATTCTTTTTGTCATTTTACACAGACATCACGTTAATATTAGATCAAGGAACAATCAGTAGTTTTACTAAAACTACTTTTATCTGCTTTCTAGATTTTGTCAATCTAAGTTCATAAGACAGAGCTGTTGATAAGCATAGTTTTTAAATGTTGCAGGTTTGCAGCCATTACTGCTCAAAGAGGTTTGAATGAGGTATTTTTTCTCTTTGTTAAAATAGTTCCTGTTTCCTTAGAAACTCCATTTTTAGATTAATCTGTGATGGATGAGCTATCATAATTCAAGTATAGAGTTCTTTTCTTCTGTCATTGTCATCTGATAGTAAAGACATTAAAGATGCAGCAAGCTTATAATGCACTACTTCCTAAAAGAAATAGGAGGCATTTTCATCTTTATTATTGTACTTTTTATGCAAACACTTTGATGGTAATAAATGTTTATATCCTCTGTAAATCTGGGCAGAAACCACTTTTGATTTCGTTGATTAAGTTAAAAAGTATATAGTAGGATCAAATACTAGGTACAAGTGATCCAAAGTAAGATTAAAGACTACATAAAAAGCAAGCTCTTAAAAAATGGATTTATGAGACATTTTTACTGTAATAGACAGTAAGCATGGCTGCACTTTTCTCTGAGAGACACTAGTTCTGTCTTCCAAGGTATTATACACACATCCTTGAAATGATAGTCCAGAACAAAGAGCTGTCAGAATCTCACTGGCAAAATGTGCAGAAACACTAGAGACCCATGAGGATTATTGTTCAACAGGTTGATCCACATCTGCTTCAAGCTGCCTCTTAGATTATTGTGAAACTTGCTTTATGAGTTGAGATATTTAATTAATAATCTGTCTCATATGTTCCTTAATTGCAAATCATTTTACTTGGAATATAGTTTCTGTTATTGCCTCTTTGTGATTTCATGGAAAAGAAAAGTCGAAATGCCATAATAAATATTAACTGACTTTATTTGCTATAACTACTTCCCCTCATAATCTGAAACACTGATTCTCTTGTAAAGGTTCAAACCTAACTGAGACTCTAGGGCCAAAACTGTCTCATTTCAGATCTTAAGTAATTCTGCATCAATTCAACCTTGATACAAGACTTCCTGTTCCCTGGGATATCCACTTTGAAATACGTTTTCTCTCTCACCAGCAGATCTGTTCTCTTAGGCTGGGATCTTATTCTCTTCCCCCAGCTCCTTTAAGAACCTAAGTCTGGGACCATGTCCCAACCCAGCATCTGGCCCCTGCATCAGCTATAGACCCTTGTCACTGACTATTTGCCACCACTGTCATCACACTACTGCTGCTTCCATCCGCCCTGGTCCTGTGCTTCACCCTTTTATTTGGGTACTAAATTTTTATTTATTTTTTATTTATTTTTTTTTTTTTTGGAGAAAGAAATGGCAACCCACTCCAGTGGCTCAAAGACAGAAAGGTAAAATGAAGTATATACACCATCCTGAGCTAAGAAATGAGATTGGGCCCTGGGGCTTCCAAGGAGAGGAGGGTCATTCACAAGATGGTAAGAGTATATGTTTGGTAATTAGATGTTTAATCAGATGTTTGCCCTACCATATAAATGGGGACATTTAGGTGTTTGTTTTTTTTTAATCCCTGGTAATAACTCCTTTCAGAGAAGGCAGTGGCACCCCACTCCAGTACTCTTGCCTGGAGAATCCCAGGGACGGGGGGAGCCTGGTGGGCTGCCATCTATGGGGTCACACAGAGTCGGACACGATTGAAGTGAAGTGACTTAGCAGCAACCTTTTTTTGCATGAATTTATTGGTATTAATTACTTATCTTAGTATCCACCTTACTATTATGACCTACCCCCATTCATTTACTCAACAAATAGTTCCCGAAGACTATTAAGTTTGTGGATCTCGACCAGGGTGTAAGTTTGTGATGAAATCCCCAAATACTATATATGGATTTGATTACCTAACTACTATCTGTTGGTAATCAGACATTAACTATTGGCAGTCAGGTATCAGATTTTCCCTGATAGCTCATTTGGTAAAGAATTCTCTTGCAATGNTGTGATTTCATGGAAAAGAAAAGTCGAAATGCCATAATAAATATTAACTGACTTTATTTGCTATAACTACTTCCCCTCATAATCTGAAACACTGATTCTCTTGTAAAGGTTCAAACCTAACTGAGACTCTAGGGCCAAAACTGTCTCATTTCAGATCTTAAGTAATTCTGCATCAATTCAACCTTGATACAAGACTTCCTGTTCCCTGGGATATCCACTTTGAAATACGTTTTCTCTCTCACCAGCAGATCTGTTCTCTTAGGCTGGGATCTTATTCTCTTCCCCCAGCTCCTTTAAGAACCTAAGTCTGGGACCATGTCCCAACCCAGCATCTGGCCCCTGCATCAGCTATAGACCCTTGTCACTGACTATTTGCCACCACTGTCATCACACTACTGCTGCTTCCATCCGCCCTGGTCCTGTGCTCCACCCTTTTATTTGGGTACTAAATTTTTATTTATTTATTTATTTATTTATTTTTTTGGAGAAAGAAATGGCAACCCACTCCAGTGGCTCAAAGACAGAAAGGTAAAATGAAGTATATACACCATCCTGAGCTAAGAAATGAGATTGGGCCCTGGGGCTTCCAAGGAGAGGAGGGTCATTCACAAGATGGTAAGAGTATATGTTTGGTAATTAGATGTTTAATCAGATGTTTGCCCTACCATATAAATGGGGACATTTAGGTGTTTGTTTTTTTTTAATCCCTGGTAATAACTCCTTTCAGAGAAGGCAGTGGCACCCCACTCCAGTACTCTTGCCTGGAGAATCCCAGGGACGGGGGGAGCCTGGTGGGCTGCCATCTATGGGGTCACACAGAGTCGGACACGATTGAAGTGAAGTGACTTAGCAGCAACCTTTTTTTGCATGAATTTATTGGTATTAATTACTTATCTTAGTATCCACCTTACTATTATGACCTACCCCCATTCATTTACTCAACAAATAGTTCCCGAAGACTATTAAGTTTGTGGATCTCGACCAGGGTGTAAGTTTGTGATGAAATCCCCAAATACTATATATGGATTTGATTACCTAACTACTATCTGTTGGTAATCAGACATTAACTATTGGCAGTCAGGTATCAGATTTTCCCTGATAGCTCATTTGGTAAAGAATTCTCTTGCAATGCAGGATGCCTTGGTTGGATTCCTGGGTCAGGAAGATCCTCCTGGAGAAGGGATAAGCTACCCACTCCAGTATTTTGGGGCTTCCCTTGTGGCTCAGCTGGTAAAGAATCAGCTTATAATTTGAGAGACCTAGGTTCGATCCCTGGGTTGGAAAAATCCCCTGGAGAAGGGAAAGGCTGCCTGCTCCAGTATTCTTGCCTGGAGAATTCCATGGACTGTATAGTCCATGGGGTCACAAAGAGTCAGACACAACTGAGTGATTTTAATTTTCACTGTTTTGGGGCTGTCTCTTATACACATCTATAATTAGAAAGGATCCCCTAAACTGCATTCAGCTTAAGACATCCATTGTATAAAAGCATGAAAATTCATAATAATGTGGCTCCAAGGAACATAGTTTTAGTAACGAAAATAATCAAAGCTTCTATCCATTTAAATTATGAAATCAGGGCAAAACTGTTAACATAAGACAGTAACTGTATACAGTCATTCAATCAAACTACTCAGAAAGAACACATTAACAANTACTTTTAAATATACAATTTAGTAATACTCAAGGTTTTCAATTCAAGAGATAAAAACGTCTCTGAAAAATTTAAGCAAAAAGTATTTTATTAAAGAATACCATGTAGCTCAACGTATCTAGAGAAGGGCTTGATTCACATATACCACTGAACTGATTTCATGAATACAGTACTGCTAATGTAACCCTCAAGATATCAATATTGTCTCTGAAAACTGAATCTAGCTACTGTCCCTATTTCTCCCATCACTGAAATAAATTCTGCATGTCACTATATATTGTTTGAGAATCTGGGGCAATTACTCTTTGGAAGCAAAATTTCTGGCGTGTTACCTTTCAAAATGATCTATTCTCTTTAGATGTATTCTGAAAAATGGAAATTTTAGATATTCATTTACAATGTGTCATAAGCAAGGGGCCACCTTTAGCTTGAAACAGAGTAAAAGTTATCTATTGAAGAATTGTTTCACTCTTACAGAAATTTGTAAATATAGTTGAGATAATATCATTCTTTTACCCAATCACAAGTTACCAATGTAAATTTAGCCTTTTTTTTCCTGCTATCCATTTTTAGGCTTTCTTTCAACAATCATTTCCTCTTATTACAATTTATCACTAATTTTTAACAAGATGTTCTTCCTTGGGTAGGATTATCATGTTCAGAAGAGGATTTTCTTAACAGTTGGCCAGCAGTGGGAATCTAGTCAGTATTTTCCACTTCATCCATTCCCTGTCGTATGGAGTGGTGTTGGATAAGTTAAAACTTATAGGACCATCTTGTCCACTAGGTAAAAAAGAAGTAGTAATTGTTCATCTCAGCTTAGACATGGGAGGAGAAAAAACAACTCATACTGCCAGTCCTTTAAAAATTCAGACAATATTTAGAGATATTGTAGTTATGTACTGTTTAGTAATTAATCCCTACTTTGGAACTCAGAAATGTTATGTAGGTCTCNAGCTTAGACATGGGAGGAGAAAAAACAACTCATACTGCCAGTCCTTTAAAAATTCAGACAATATTTAGAGATATTGTAGTTATGTACTGTTTAGTAATTAATCCCTACTTTGGAACTCAGAAATGTTATGTAGGTCTCAGCACTACAAGTCCCAGGTGGCACACTGGTAAGGAATCCACCTGCCAAAGAAGAAGATGCAGAAGACACGGGTTTGATCCCTGGATTGGGAAGATTCCTTGGAGTAGGAAATGACAACACAATCAATGTTCTTGAGGCTGGGCATGAACACAATCACTAGTTTCATAGCCTTATTAGCTATTGACTGATAGTCTATACAAGTCTCCTCAGGAAACATGTGCTTGGCTTTCCTAAGACAAAGGTATCTCACACATATCTTGGTGAGTCATAATCCAAAGACAAAGCACATGCTGCAAAACTGAGAAAGCACCATAGGGACTGTGCCTAAGAGTCTCATACCTCTCTAATGTTTACCTGTGCTTTCATTCTCCTGCTAAACTTTAGGCTTCACCTTCATCAAAGTCACATGTTAATATACCCTGTGGAGTCCTTTCAGTTCTCCAACATTCTGTAATTGATGCAACAGTACATTGAGTAGAGTATAGAAGTGATCCTTGACTGTATAATTTAATTGATGGCTAAGACTTTTGGCAAAAGAAAGATGAAGAAAGAGAGCTGTGAACCTTTGACAATAGGTGGACTTCCGGGCCACTTCTGGTTTGAGATCTCTCAAATGCTGTGACCACTGATGGGAAGAAAAGCATATCAACTGAACTTGGGGACTGAAGATACTGAAGCAAAAGAAACAGTTATATAAATTAAGAAGGGAATTCAGGTATAAGGGAAGTCATCTGAGAATTTGTGATTTTGGCTATTTTGAAAAATGAAAGAAGCAGAGAAAACTAAGACTGCCATTATGATTTGTGATCCTAAAGACACTGCACACCAAAAAGAGAATTGGGTAAATGTTTCTTTTGATCATATTGTATCTCAGTATAAAAAAGACTATACAGTTTGCCAAGAGAGGAAACAAAAGACAAGCAAAATGCATTAGGTTATTTGAGGAGTGACGGAGAAGGCAATGGCAACCCACTCCAGTACTCTTGCCTGGAAAATCCCATGGACAGAGGAGCCTGGAAGGCTGCAGTCGATGGGGTCGGTGAGGGTCGGACATGACTGAGCGACTTCACTTTCACTTTTCACTTTCATGCTTTGGAGAAGGAAATGGCAACCCACTCCAGTGTTCTTGCCTGGAGAATCCCAGGGACGGGGGAGCCTGGTGGGCTGCCATCCATCTATGGGGTTGCACAGAGTCGGACACGACTGAAGCAACTTAGCAGCACACAGCTTTCTAGGAAGCTTATTCTAAAGTGAATTTTATGTATTCAGATTCAAGGAGCTATTTCCCTTGTATTAGGTATTGCTGGCTGGAATAGTATGTTTAGATTTAAGATCCTCAATTAGTCGCCACTTTTACAGAAACATGGTTAGAGGGTCAAACTCCAAATCTATAGAGCTAGAAAAGCTGAGGTATATAACATACACCTATAGAGGGGATATTAGGTACTAAATGAAATACTCATAAATACCAAATGAAATAATNAATAGTATGTTTAGATTTAAGATCCTCAATTAGTCGCCACTTTTACAGAAACATGGTTAGAGGGTCAAACTCCAAATCTATAGAGCTAGAAAAGCTGAGGTATATAACATACACCTATAGAGGGGATATTAGGTACTAAATGAAATACTCATAAATACCAAATGAAATAATTCTTATAAAGCTTCTGAAATATTGAAAATATCAGTAATTTTGAATTGATTATATGATGATGCTAGAGTTTCCCATAATCATATGCTTTTAACTAAAGCGGTGATTGATGTCATGATTAAAGGGCTTCCAAATACTTAATTCCCTTATGTTCTTATACTAACGGATGAGTTGGATTATCTAGGAGAAGCTGCCATTGACATCTTGATTCATTTCTTATAGATAGAGCTGAATGATGATAAAGATTAGAATTATAAAGAAAGGAAAAATATGAAAAAATGGATAAAAACTCAAGACATTTAAGCTGAGTAGAAGTGTTCATAGTGTATGGAAAAGGAGAGGCAGATGAAGTAACTATGGAAATTTTAATGGATTACTTACAGGAGACTATGTGATCTGGCTGCTTGACCAACTCTTCAATTTATCCTAAACTTAATGAATTTTATAAATCTAATAATGGCATAAAAGGAGAATCTGCAGTCTCTTTCAAAGCAGTTCAGTTTAAAATATGAGTTTAAAAAGATTATTCTGAATGACAAGGTGGCCAGAGACTGGTAGTGCAGTGTGGCAGCAACGAAAGGTCATTTTTATTGGTATGCAAGAAAACTAACAAGGGCAGTAAAGAAATTTTATTGAACATTCTAGACACTGGTGTACAGTATACAACCTGCTAATGAAAGGGTAAGGGGAAATGTGATTAAGTAGTGGGATAAGGTAAAATATTCAGAAATAAAAGTGTGGTTCAATGTAGGAATTTATGAATAAAAGCTATGTAAGACTGTTGCATCACCCATACCAGAATATATTACCAGAATGGGTATAATGTATGAATGAGGAATACTTGCCTTATCCAAGCCTTTGGAAATAAGGAGATCATACAGATCTACTCTTCATTATCTTTTAATTGGGCATGTTAGATGGGAGGGACTTAAACCCATTCAAAAGTTTAACATAAAACAATAGAATACCTAGGAATAAGAATACCTAGGAAAGGTAAGAAGAGGTGGGGGGAGAGAAAGGAGCATGAAAGGAGCATCAATAACTTTTAGTTTTGATTAAAGATATGGTAAATGCAAATGAATTAGTATCTACAAATTCTTTTTTGATAGTCCAGTATAGCATATGAGGAAAGCGGATGAATCCTGAAAAATAACTTTAGACTCCAAAGAATTGAATAAAGAGGAGCCTTCAATAGCGTCAAGCCATTCCTGTTAAAGTGTTAACAATTCAAGATCTACCACAGACTAAGGGTAGTTGATATTCTGTGATCAATCTGAATAATGCTTCCTTTTAGATTCCTATTTTGAAAGAAAATCAAAATCAAATTTGTATTCATGTGAAACAGACTCCAGTACACATTTACTGTGCACCTATGGGGATATTTAAATTATCCTGCTTGTAACCACAACTTGGTAAGAAAAGATGTTGATTTAATTCAGTCGNGACTTCACTTTCACTTTTCACTTTCATGCTTTGGAGAAGGAAATGGCAACCCACTCCAGTGTTCTTGCCTGGAGAATCCCAGGGACGGGGGAGCCTGGTGGGCTGCCATCCATCTATGGGGTTGCACAGAGTCGGACACGACTGAAGCAACTTAGCAGCACACAGCTTTCTAGGAAGCTTATTCTAAAGTGAATTTTATGTATTCAGATTCAAGGAGCTATTTCCCTTGTATTAGGTATTGCTGGCTGGAATAGTATGTTTAGATTTAAGATCCTCAATTAGTCGCCACTTTTACAGAAACATGGTTAGAGGGTCAAACTCCAAATCTATAGAGCTAGAAAAGCTGAGGTATATAACATACACCTATAGAGGGGATATTAGGTACTAAATGAAATACTCATAAATACCAAATGAAATAATTCTTATAAAGCTTCTGAAATATTGAAAATATCAGTAATTTTGAATTGATTATATGATGATGCTAGAGTTTCCCATAATCATATGCTTTTAACTAAAGCGGTGATTGATGTCATGATTAAAGGGCTTCCAAATACTTAATTCCCTTATGTTCTTATACTAACGGATGAGTTGGATTATCTAGGAGAAGCTGCCATTGACATCTTGATTCATTTCTTATAGATAGAGCTGAATGATGATAAAGATTAGAATTATAAAGAAAGGAAAAATATGAAAAAATGGATAAAAACTCAAGACATTTAAGCTGAGTAGAAGTGTTCATAGTGTATGGAAAAGGAGAGGCAGATGAAGTAACTATGGAAATTTTAATGGATTACTTACAGGAGACTATGTGATCTGGCTGCTTGACCAACTCTTCAATTTATCCTAACCTTAATGAATTTTATAAATCTAATAATGCCATAAAAGGAGAATCTGCAGTCTCTTTCAAAGCAGTTCAGTTTAAAATATGAGTTTAAAAAGATTATTCTGAATGACAAGGTGGCCAGAGACTGGTAGTGCAGTGTGGCAGCAACGAAAGGTCATTTTTATTGGTATGCAAGAAAACTAACAAGGGCAGTAAAGAAATTTTATTGAACATTCTAGACACTGGTGTACAGTATACAACCTGCTAATGAAAGGGTAAGGGGAAATGTGATTAAGTAGTGGGATAAGGTAAAATATTCAGAAATAAAAGTGTGGTTCAATGTAGGAATTTATGAATAAAAGCTATGTAAGACTGTTGCATCACCCATACCAGAATATATTACCAGAATGGGTATAATGTATGAATGAGGAATACTTGCCTTATCCAAGCCTTTGGAAATAAGGAGATCATACAGATCTACTCTTCATTATCTTTTAATTGGGCATGTTAGATGGGAGGGACTTAAACCCATTCAAAAGTTTAACATAAAACAATAGAATACCTAGGAATAAGAATACCTAGGAAAGGTAAGAAGAGGTGGGGGGAGAGAAAGGAGCATGAAAGGAGCATCGATAACTTTTAATTTCGATTAAAGATATGGTAAATGCAAATGAATTAGTATCTACAAATTCTTTTTTGATAGTCCAGTATAGCATATGAGGAAAGCGGATGAATCCTGAAAAATAACTTTAGACTCCAAAGAATTGAATAAAGAGGAGCCTTCAATAGCGTCAAGCCATTCCTGTTAAAGTGTTAACAATTCAAGATCTACCACAGACTAAGGGTAGTTGATATTCTGTGATCAATCTGAATAATGCTTCCTTTTAGATTCCTATTTTGAAAGAAAATCAAAATCAAATTTGTATTCATGTGAAACAGACTCCAGTACACATTTACTGTGCACCTATGGGGATATTTAAATTATCCTGCTTGTAACCACAACTTGGTAAGAAAAGATGTTGATTTAATTCAGTCGCGAAGTACTGTTATTCATTACATCAATAATATAATGTTGATATCTAAATCTAAAAATCAAGCTAAGCATGAATTCCTGGTTAATGATATAATGCTGGTTAATTATATAACCACCAGGGAGTAACTAATGAACTGAGCTAAAATACAGGGTCCAACATAAATGATAAAATTCTGAGTAATTACATGGGCCAGACCCACTAGCAGCATTTCTCAACCAATCACAATGAATTATTGTCTCTCCAGCTCCAAAACTGAAACAAGAGCCATAAAGATCGTCTGGTTTCTGAAGAAATCACATACCACATCTATCAATTTTATTGGTGCCTATTCACACAATAACAACAGTAAAAGCTTAATTTGAATAATGCTTTAAACAGCATCAGGCTCTCTCTTGAAGCTTTAAATGGCCATTGACCTGTACAGCCCCACTCTAACTTGATGCTCAAAAGACAGTAGAAATATAAACCACTAGAAAACTCAGGCTGGTTAAAGCCTTTGGCAAAAACCCTTGACTACCATTCAGCAGTCCTGGAATTCGGACTAGAATGCTATCTAAGGCTGCCTCATAAGTAGCATAGTTCACAGACTGTAACTCAAGGGCAGAGAGTGAAAACTCAGGCTGCAAGGCAGCTGCATTACAATTAGTTGATCTTTTCATTCTGACTGAAGAATACAAATATAGCTCCATTCAATAGGCAGAATTAAGAGGGTTATTCCTTGGGGAACTATCAATAAAACTAACATAGTATTGGATTCATACTAGTTTTTAGGCAAAACCAATAGATCGGCAATATGGTTCATAGAAACAGAAAACAAAATGGTGGCTGCCAGGCGTTGAGAGAAGGGGTAGATGAGAAATTGCTGTGCAGTGGGGATAAAGTTTCGATTATGCAGGATTAAAACATTTTAGAGTTCTGCTGTACAACATTGTGGTCATAGTTAAAAATACCATACTGCACACTTAAAATTTATCCAGGGGATCTTCCCAACCCAGGGCTCGAACCCAGGTCTCCCACATTGTAGATAGACACTTTACCATCTGAGCCACCAGGGAAGTCTGTTAAGAGAACAGAGTTCCTGTTATATGTGTATGTGTGTGTATGCTTATGTGTGCTTGGTGGTTCAGTGGCTAAGTCGTCTCCGACTCTTGCGATCCTGTGGACTGTAGCCCGCCAGCCTCCTCTGTCTGTGGAATTCTTCAGGCAAGAATACTGGAGTTGGTTGCCATTTCCTTCCCTAGGGGATTTTCTCACCCAGGGATGGAACACAGGTTGCCCACACTCAGGGGGNATACAACCTGCTAATGAAAGGGTAAGGGGAAATGTGATTAAGTAGTGGGATAAGGTAAAATATTCAGAAATAAAAGTGTGGTTCAATATAGGAATTTATGAATAAAAGCTATGTAAGATTGTTGCATTACCCATACCAGAATATATTACCAGAATGGGTATAATGTATGAATGAGGAATACTTGCCTTATCCAAGCCTTTGGAAATAAGGAGATCATACAGATCTACTCTTCATTATCTTTTAATTGGGCATGTTAGATGGGAGGGACTTAAACCCATTCAAAAGTTTAACATAAAACAATAGAATACCTAGGAATAAGAATACCTAGGAAAGGTAAGAAGAGGTGGGGGGAGAGAAAGGAGCATGAAAGGAGCATCAATAACTTTTAGTTTTGATTAAAGATATGGTAAATGCAAATGAATTAGTATCTACAAATTCTTTTTTGATAGTCCAGTATAGCATATGAGGAAAGCGGATGAATCCTGAAAAATAACTTTAGACTCCAAAGAATTGAATAAAGAGGAGCCTTCAATAGCGTCAAGCCATTCCTGTTAAAGTGTTAACAATTCAAGATCTACCACAGACTAAGGGTAGTTGATATTCTGTGATCAATCTGAATAATGCTTCCTTTTAGATTCCTATTTTGAAAGAAAATCAAAATCAAATTTGTATTCATGTGAAACAGACTCCAGTACACATTTACTGTGCACCTATGGGGATATTTAAATTATCCTGCTTGTAACCACAACTTGGTAAGAAAAGATGTTGATTTAATTCAGTCGAGAAGTACTGTTATTCATTACATCAATAATATAATGTTGATATCTAAATCTAAAAATCAAGCTAAGCATGAATTCCTGGTTAATGATATAATGCTGGTTAATTATATAACCACCAGGGAGTAACTAATGAACTGAGCTAAAATACAGGGTCCAACATAAATGATAAAATTCTGAGTAATTACATGGGCCAGACCCACTAGCAGCATTTCTCAACCAATCACAATGAATTATTGTCTCTCCAGCTCCAAAACTGAAACAAGAGCCATAAAGATCGTCTGGTTTCTGAAGAAATCACATACCACATCTATCAATTTTATTGGTGCCTATTCACACAATAACAACAGTAAAAGCTTAATTTGAATAATGCTTTAAACAGCATCAGGCTCTCTCTTGAAGCTTTAAATGGCCATTGACCTGTACAGCCCCACTCTAACTTGATGCTCAAAAGACAGTAGAAATATAAACCACTAGAAAACTCAGGCTGGTTAAAGCCTTTGGCAAAAACCCATGACTACCATTCAGCAGTCCTGGAATTCGGACTAGAATGCTATCTAAGGCTGCCTCATAAGTAGCATAGTTCACAGACTGTAACTCAAGGGCAGAGAGTGAAAACTCAGGCTGCAAGGCAGCTGCATTACAATTAGTTGATCTTTTCATTCTGACTGAAGAATACAAATATAGCTCCATTCAATAGGCAGAATTAAGAGGGTTATTCCTTGGGGAACTATCAATAAAACTAACATAGTATTGGATTCATACTAGTTTTTAGGCAAAACCAATAGATCGGCAATATGGTTCATAGAAACAGAAAACAAAATGGTGGCTGCCAGGCGTTGAGAGAAGGGGTAGATGAGAAATTGCTGTGCAGTGGGGATAAAGTTTCGATTATGCAGGATTAAAACATTTTAGAGTTCTGCTGTACAACATTGTGGTCATAGTTAAAAATACCAATACTGCACACTTAAAATTTCTCCAGGGGATCTTCCCAACCCAGGGCTCGAACCCAGGTCTCCCACATTGTAGATAGACACTTTACCATCTGAGCCACCAGGGAAGTCTGTTAAGAGAACAGAGTTCCTGTTATATGTGTATGTGTGTGTATGCTTATGTGTGCTTGGTGGTTCAGTGGCTAAGTCGTCTCCGACTCTTGCGATCCTGTGGACTGTAGCCCGCCAGCCTCCTCTGTCTGTGGAATTCTTCAGGCAAGAATACTGGAGTTGGTTGCCATTTCCTTCCCTAGGGGATTTTCTCACCCAGGGATGGAACACAGGTTGCCCACACTCAGGGGGTCTCTTGCAGGTGGATTCTTTACTGACTGAGCAACCAGGGAAGACTTTAGTGTTAGTCACTCAGTCGTGTCCGAATCTTTGCAACCACATGGACTGAAGCACACCAGGCTCCTCTGTTCATGGAATTCTCCAGGCAAGAATACTGGAGTTGGTAGCCATTCCATTCTCCAGGGGATCTTCATGATCCAAGGATCAAATGGGGGTCTCCTGTGTTGCAGGCAGATTCTTTACCATCTGAGCCACCAAGGAAGCCCCTATGTGTGTTTACCATAATTGAAAAAAAAGGCATATGCTCATTTGCATATTAATTGGGGAGGTGTAAGATAGTGGTGATTACAGCCATGAAATTAAAAGGCGCTTACTCCTTGGAAGAAAAGTTATGACCAACCTAGATAGCATATTCAAAAGCAGAGACATTACTTTGCCAACAAAGGTCCATCTAGTCAAGGCTATGCTTTTTCCAGTGGTCATGTATGGATGTGAGAGTTGGACTGTGAAGAAAGCTGAGCACTGAAGAATTGATGCTTTTGAACTGTGGTGTTGGAGAAGACTCTTGAGAGTCCCTTGGACTGCAAGGAGATCCAACCAGTCCATTCTCAAGATCAGCCCTGGGATTTCTTTGGAAGGAATGATGCTAAAGCTGAAACTCCAGTACTTTGGCCACCACATGTGAAGAGTGGACTCACTGGAAAAGACTCTGATGCTGGGAGGGATTGGGGGCAGGAGGAAAAGAGGACGACCGAGGATGAGATGGCTGGATGGCATCACTGACTCGATGGACGTGAGTCTGAGTAAACCCCGGGAGATGGTGATGGACAGGGAGGTCCAAAGACCTCCCTGTCTTTGTATGCTGCAATTCATGGGGTCGCAAAGAGTCAGACACGACTGAGAGACTGAACTGAACTAACAGACTAAAGATAGTGAAGAAATGACATAGGATCAAGTGAAAGTTTATTTAATATGCATGGAAATGGAATCAATATTGGATTGTTGAAATATTATCACTATTGACAAATAAGGAAGAGGAAATAGAGTCATTCGAAATTAAACATCTTATTTATTTCTAAAATTATTTTTCTTTGCTTGATCTTATAGTGCTTCTGCTCAGTAGTGTCCAACTCTTTGCAACCCCTTGGACTATAGCCCACTGGGTTCCTCTGTCACTGGGATTTTCTTAGCAAGAATATTGGAATGGGTTGCCATTTCCTTCTCGAGGGATCTTCCCAACCTGGAGATCAAAGCTGCATCTCCTGTGTCTCCTGTGGTATAGGCAGATCCTTCACTGCTGAGCCACTGGGGAAGCCCTTTGTAACTGGTTAAATCAAGTGCAGACCATCATTCTATACTCAATGAACAATATAGACACTTGCTATTGAGTGCCTCTAAGGAAGTTTTGGAATTCAAACTGCACGTTATAAATCCACAGGCAGTACATTTTATTCCAGTCCTTGCCAAGAGTCAGTATTATGGCTGCAGACATCCTTGGAGACAAACACAGAGCTACAGTTACTCACATGGGCTCCAAGTTCATTCTATGTGTATATAGTATTCCTTTCTTGTATAAATTTTAGTTTTCTATGGAGTTGATATTTGATCCCTTTTTAGTTTGTTTGATTTTCTATTACATCATTGTTTTAGTTTTTTCTGATCAGATCATAACCTATCTTCCTTTCTTTCCCCTTTGAAGGCAAAGGTATTCTTAATTATGTTTAATCTATTCATTTTTATTTTGTATTCTTTCCTTTATTTCTCTCTCATTTATTCAACAATGAAGTACTGAGTTTCAACAATGTGCTAGACACTCTTTTTGCCAACAACAAGCTCTAAGTCTGTTAAGAAAGATAATCATGAGAACATATCAGTTCAGTTCAGTTTAGTGGCTCAGTCATGTCTGATTCTTTGCAACCCCATGGACTGCAGCACTCCAGGCCTCCCTGTCCATAACTAACTCCTGGAGTCCACCCAAACACATGTCCATCGAGTTGGTGATGCCATTCAACCATCTCATCCTCTGTCGTCCCCTTCTCTTCCTGCCCTCAATCTTTCCCAGCATCAAGGTCTTTTCCAGTGAGTCAGTTCTTTGCATCATGTGGCCAAAGTATTGGAGTTTCAGCTTCAACATCAGTCTTTCCAGTGAATACCCAGGACTGATCTCCTTTAGGATGGACTGTTTGGATCTCCTTGCAGTCCAAGGGACTCTCAAGAGTCTTCTCCAACACCACAGTTCAAAAGCGTCAATTCTTCGGCGCTCAGCCTTCTTCACAGTCCAACTCTCACATCCATACATGACCACTAGAAAAACCATAGCCTTGACTAGATGGACCTTTGTTGGAAAATTAATGTCTCTGCTTTTTAATATGCTGTCTAGGTTGGTCATTACTTTCCTTCAAGCAGTAAGCGTCTTTTAATTTCACGGCTGCAGCCACCATCTGTAGTGATCTTGGCCCCCTAAAATAAAGTCAGCCACTGTTTCTCCATCTATTTGCCATGAAGTGATGGGACCAGATGCCGTGATCTTGGTTTTCTGAATGTTAAGCTTTAAGCCAAATTTTTCACTCTTTCCTTTCACTTTCATGCAGAGGCTCTCTAGTTCTTCTTTGCTTTCTGGCATAAGGGTGGTGTCATCTGCATATCACAGGTTATTGATATTTCTCCCGCAGTCTTGATTCCAGCTTGTGCTTCTTCCAGCCCAGCCTTTCTCATAATGTACTTTGCATATAAGTTAAATAAGCAGGGTGACAATATACAGCCTTACATACTCCTTTTCCTATTTGGAACCAGTCTGTTGTTCCATGATCAGTTCTAACTGTTGCTTCCTGACCTGCACACAGGTTTCTCAAGAGGCAGGTCAGGTGGTCTGGTATTCCCTTCTCTATTAGAATTTTCCACAGTTTGTTGTGATCCACACAGTCAAAAGCTTTGGCATAGTCAATAAAGCAGAAATAGATGTTTTTCTGGAACTCTCTTGCTTTTTTAGTGATCCAGCAGATGTTGGCAATTTGATCTCCGGTTCCTTTGCCCTTTCTAAAAAACAGCTTGAACATCTGGAAGTTCACAGTTTACATATTGCTGAAGCCTGGCTTGGAGAATTTTGAGCATTACTTTACTATCATGTGAGATGAGTACAATTGTGCGCTGGTTTGAGCATTCTTTTGCATTGCCTTTCTTTGGGATTGGAATGAAAACTGACCTTTTCCAGTCCTGTGGGCATTGCTGAGTTTTCCAAATTTGTTGGCATACTGAGTGCAGCACTTTCACAGCATCATCTTTCAGGATTTGAAATAGCTCAACTGGAATTCTGTCACCTTCACTAGCTTTGTTTGTAGTGATGCTTCCTGAGGCCCACTTGACTTCACAGTCCAGGATGTCTGGCTCTAGGTAAGTGATCACACCATCATGATTATCTGGGTAATAAACTCTAATGGAAAATAATATAGAAAAGTATATATATATAATTGAATCACTGTATTATACACTAGAAACTATTAATAGCTCAACATTGTAAATCAAGTATACTTTAATAAATAAAAAAAACAAAAGGGGTGGGGAGGAGGCAAGGGGGTCTTTATCCTCACAGCTTCAGTAAAAGCAATTCCTATGCCCTTAATTTCAGGGTATCTTGGGCTGTGTTAGAGCTAGTTGACTGAACACTGCCTACAGCTTTTTAAATTCTTAGATCTGTAGATTTTTTGTTCCATAATGGGAAAACCAAAGAAAACCACTAACTGGAAAATTAATTTTCTGGAATATAGCAGCAGTGACTCTCAAAGCCAGATAAAATGAAGCTTGCAGTCTCAGTTCAGAGCATCTTAATTCTCCATAGGTTCTTAAACTATCCATAATGGCCAATGAGGAAAAGTGATTTCTATGAGTCTAGAGACCCCGTGTGATTGAATCTAGATATACTTTTAAAAAAAGAAAAGTTATTTACCATTTTCTATCTTTCTCTTTTATCACTTTCATTTTGTCCGTTGTGTTCGCTTTACTTTTGTATCCTGAGTCTCTTCAGACCCCGGCCATGAATATCTTTACTTAGACTCATGGCTACAGTATTAACAGAATTTTAGAGATTATGACTTTAGTTTTCAAGCTTCTGGCTCTTCCCTCAGAAGGATATCATATAATGGCTTCTTCTCTCTACTTTCACTGTATCTCTGCACTGAGGAAAAAAATTTTTTTTTAATTTGGTTGTGTGTGTGCTAAGTCATTTCAGCCATGCTCAACTCTTTGTGACACCACGGACTGGTAGCTTGCCAGGCTCCTCTGTCAATGGAATTCTCCAGGCAAGAATACTAGAGTNATTTGAAATAGCTCAACTGGAATTCTGTCACCTTCACTAGCTTTGTTTGTAGTGATGCTTCCTGAGGCCCACTTGACTTCACAGTCCAGGATGTCTGGCTCTAGGTAAGTGATCACACCATCATGATTATCTGGGTAATAAACTCTAATGGAAAATAATATAGAAAAGTATATATATATATAATTGAATCACTGTATTATACACTAGAAACTATTAATAGCTCAACATTGTAAATCAAGTATACTTTAATAAATAAAAAAAACAAAAGGGGTGGGGAGGAGGCAAGGGGGTCTTTATCCTCACAGCTTCAGTAAAAGCAATTCCTATGCCCTTAATTTCAGGGTATCTTGGGCTGTGTTAGAGCTAGTTGACTGAACACTGCCTACAGCTTTTTAAATTCTTAGATCTGTAGATTTTTTGTTCCATAATGGGAAAACCAAAGAAAACCACTAACTGGAAAATTAATTTTCTGGAATATAGCAGCAGTGACTCTCAAAGCCAGATAAAATGAAGCTTGCAGTCTCAGTTCAGAGCATCTTAATTCTCCATAGGTTCTTAAACTATCCATAATGGCCAATGAGGAAAAGTGATTTCTATGAGTCTAGAGACCCCGTGTGATTGAATCTAGATATACTTTTAAAAAAAGAAAAGTTATTTAGCATTTTCTATCTTTCTCTTTTATCACTTTCATTTTGTCCGTTGTGTTCGCTTTACTTTTGTATCCTGAGTCTCTTCAGACCCCGGCCATGAATATCTTTACTTAGACTCATGGCTACAGTATTAACAGAATTTTAGAGATTATGACTTTAGTTTTCAAGCTTCTGGCTCTTCCCTCAGAAGGATATCATATAATGGCTTCTTCTCTCTACTTTCACTGTATCTCTGCACTGAGGAAAAAAATTTTTTTTTAATTTGGTTGTGTGTGTGCTAAGTCATTTCAGCCATGCTCAACTCTTTGTGACACCACGGACTGGTAGCTTGCCAGGCTCCTCTGTCAATGGAATTCTCCAGGCAAGAATACTAGAGTAGGTTGCCATGGCCTTTTCTAGGGTGTCTTCCAACCCAGAGATTGAACTCGTGTTTCTTAGGTCTCCTGCATCTGCAGGCGGATTCTTTACCACTAGTGCCACCTGGGAAGTTCCTTTAATTTGGCATAAGGATAATTAGTTTCTATTATGTAATTGCTTTTCCTCCCTCCTTTCACTATGTCTCTGTATTGAGAAAAAAAATATTTTTTTTTTAATTTGGTGGAGTTGGATAATTACCTATGCCATCTATTTATGCAAACTTACAATTTTTGTTTAGCAAAACAGTTTGTAGAAACATTCATATTTGTGTAAAAGTTCATAGCTCTGCAACTAAGTTTATTTAACCATGAATGATAATTGGTGACATAGGAAATTTGGAGAAAAGAAACTAGACCTTGGTGAGAATGAAATGGTTATCACAGCAAGTCTATAATCCACTCACTTGGTGAGTTGGATTAAGAACGTGTGTCTGTGTCACTCTTATAAAGAAAGAAGGCAGGTGATCTGGACTAGGCAAACAAACACACAGTATTTGTTAGCTGGGAGACCTTATCTCTGGAATCCTTATCTCAGGATGTACCTAATTGTCTAAGCTTGTTTATAGTAAAGAGACCTACTGATTTATGGATTTGTTGTTGTTGTTCAGTTGCCCAGTCATGTCCAACTCTTTGCAACCCCATGGACTGCAGCATGCCAGGCCTCCCTGTCCCTCAACATCTCCTGAAGTTTGCCCAAGTTCATGTCCATCGCATCGGTGATGCCATCCAACCATCTCATCCTCTGACACCTTGTTTTCCTTCTGCCCTCAATCTTTCCTAGCATCTGGGACTTTTCCAGTGAGTCAGCTGTTTGCCTCAGATAACCAAAATACTGGAGCTTCAGCTTCAGCATCAGTCCTTCCAATGAGTATTCAGGGTTGATTTCCCTTCAGATTGATTGCTTTGATCTTGCTGTTCAAGGAACTCCCAGGAATCTTCTCCAGCACCACAGTTCAAAGGTATCAATTCTTTGGTACTCTGCCTCCTTTATGTCCAGTTCTCACAACCGTACTTGACCACTGGGAAGACCATAGCCTTGACTGTATGGACCTTTGTTGGCAGAATGACATCTCTGCTTTTCAACACAGTCTAAGTTTGTCATAGCTTTCCTGCCAAGAAGCAGTCGTCTTCTGATTTCATGACTACAGTTACCATTCTCAGGGATTTTAGAGCCCAAGAAGAGGAAATCTGTCACTACTTCCTCCCACTGCCCCCCATTTGCCATGAAATAATGGGGCAGATACCATGATCTTAGCTTTTTTAATATTTAGTTTTAAGCTGGCTCTTCCACTCCTTTCCTTCACCCTCATCGAGGGGCTTTTTAGTTCCTCTTCACTTTCTGCTATTAAAATGGCATCATCTGCTTCTGAAGTGGTTGATGTTTCTCCCACCTATCTTAATTCCAGCTTGTAACTCATCGAGCCTGGCATTTCTCATGATGTGCTCAGCATACAGATTAAACAAGAAGGGTGACAGCAGACAGCCCTGTCATACTCCTTTCTCAATCCTGAACCAACCAGTTTTTCTGTACAGCGTTCCAACAGTTGCTTCTTGACCTGCATACAGGTTTCTCAGGAGACAGGTAAGATGGTCTAGTATTCCCACCTCTTCATCATGATCCACACAGTCATTGGAGTAGTCAATGAAACAGAGGTAGATGTTTTTTTTTCTGGAATTCCCTAGCTTTCCCTATAGTTCAGCGAATGTTGGCAATTTGATCTCTCATTCCTCTTCCTTTTTTAAATCCAATTTGGACATCTGGAAGTTCTTGGCTTGCATAATGCTGAAGCCTAACACTTACGGATGGTTCTCTGCAGGTGTGGCTTCCTGGTGGCATTAGTGGCAAAGAACCCACCTGCCTGTGCAGGAGATGTAAGAGACACAGCTTTGATCCCTGGGTCTGGAAGATCTCCTGAAGGAGGGCGCACTAGTGGTAAAGAACCAACCTGCCAATGCAGGAGACATAAGAAACTCAGATTCAGTCCCTGTGTTGAGAAGATCCCTTGGAGAAGGAAATGGCAACCCTCTCCAGTATTGTTGCCTAGAGAATCCCATGGACAGAGGAACCTGGCACGCTACAGTTCATAGGGTTACATAGAGTCAGATATGACTGAAGTAACTTAGCATGTATGCATACACTCTGCAATTGTGGTGTAAAGCTGTAGCTATCTGTTTTCATCTGCTAAGTATAAACCTCTTCACTTTTGGGGTTCTTGAAACTCAGTAAAAATTGATGGTAGTGGTGGTGGTGATGTCACTCAGTCGTTTCCAACTCTTTACGACCCAATGGACTGTAGCCTACCAGGCTCCTCCGTCCATGGGATTCTGCAGGCAAGAATACTGGAGTGGGTTGCTATTTCCTTCTCCAGGGGATCTTCCTGACCCAGGGATCAAACCCAGGTCTCCAGCATTGGAGGCAGATGCTTTAACCTCTGAGCCACTGTGGAAGATTTCTAATTTGTGAGTATTTGATTTAACAATTGGATTGTGTTAGCTCGGCTTCATTGTTTATAGCAAATAATACTGGCTTTAGAAAAGATAGATCTGTGAATCCTGGTCTTTATATTTGTGTTACTTTTACAACCCCAGATTTTTCTGATACTTACAGATTTGTTCTAAGAGTTTTCATTACTATTAAAAGACAGACTTGTTCAAATCACCTGCCACAGTAGTTGATATATATCCATCGCAACTATATGGCAAATTTCTGAAATTCTAAGACTCTGACATATACTCTGTATCCTACATTCCTACTACTGTACCAGTATGTAGTAGCTGCTCAGTAAGTATTTGTATAAAGAATGAATATTTTAGGTGACAAAACAAGGTGGTGAGTAGCAAATATTTTTAAATAAAAAATTTGATGATACATGATATTTTAGGCATAATTAAATTCAATGTAAGTCAACTTTATGGGAGAAACTGCTAAATATGCACTGTGGGTGGGGTTCAGAACAGGCCTTCATGTGCCACTTCGGTATGTGAATTATTCTGGGCTAAAGGCTGCAGAGACAATTATGAGTTGAAGAGAAACCACTTCAGTTCAGTTCAGTTCAGTTCATTCGCTCAGTCGTGTCCGACTCTTTGCGACCCCATGAATCACAGCACGCCAGGCCTCCCTGTTCATCAACATCTCCTGGAGTTCACTCAGATTCATGTCCATCAAGTCAGTGATGCCATCCAGCCATCTCATCCTCTGTCATCCCCTTCTCCTCCTGCCCCCAATCCCTCCCAGCATCAGAGTCTTTTCCAATGAGTCCACTCTTCGCATGAGGTGGCCAAAGTACTGGAGTTTCAGCTTTAGCATCATTCCTTCCAAAGAAATCCCAGGGCTGATCTTGAGAATGGACTGGTTGGATCTCCTTGCAGTCCAAGGGACTCTCAAGAGTCTTCTCCAACACCACAGTTCAAAAGCATCAATTCTTCGGTGCTCAGCCTTCTTCACAATCCAAATCTCACATCCATACATGACCACAGGAAAAACCATAGCCTTGATCCATCCTTAAATTATCTATATGAATTTAAATTGGGGATTTTTCCCAGAAAAGGAGTTATTGCCGCTGCTAAGTCACTTCAGTCCTGTCCAACTCTGTGCGACCCCATAGATGGCAGCCCACCAGGCTCCCCCGTCCTTGGGATTCTCCAGGCAAGAGTACCGGAGTGGGGTGCCACTGCCTTCTCCGAAAGGAGTTATTACCAGGGATAAAAAAAAAAAACTAAATGGCCCCACTTATATGGTAGGGCAAACATCTGATTAAACATCTAATTACCAAACATATACTCTTACCACCTTGTGAATGACCCTCCTCTCCTTGGAAGCCCCAGGGCCCAATCTCATTTCTTAGCTCAGGATGGCATATATACTTCATTTTACCTCTCTGTCTTTGAGCCACTTAGGCTTGTGGCTTATTTATGTGGTATTACTCAGGAAGGAGATAGATGGATCCCAGGCTGAGCAGAAGGAGAGATAAAGCTGAGCCCTGCACAGATAAAAGATAAAAGACCACATGTTCCTCATTCTCAAAGTCTAAGAGACCTTGTAGATTACACAAGTGCAGAAAGGCTCCTTGAAGTTCTAAAAGGCAGGGGGCATCACCTCATAGTAAGTGATGCAACTACCCATAGATCTCTTTGCTAGAATCCAACTTGTCTAAGAGATGTGTAGGCACATATGGGAGGACTCTGAGATATACCAAATATGGACTCAGAACCAGGCAAAGCAACATAATTGGTCAAAGGAAGTCACAAGAAATGTCCCATAAAAGCAATTCAAACTAACACAGGTATGACTCTTTCTCTGAGCCTGCCTATTTGTCCATCCACACTTACTGTTTTTCCTCCTAAGAAACACTTGTATAACTACTTTTCATCTCTATGCAGATTCATTTCTATACAGGAGATGGGCCAAGGCCTTGTCACTGGCCCCTGCTCCCTGGTGGCCTAGTGGCTATGATTCAGAGTTCTCACTGATGCAGCCTGACTTCAGTCTCTGGATGGGAAGCAAAGTCTTGCTTCAAGCCACTGCAGACCAAGACCATCCAAGATCATTGCCATACATACAAAACTAAATTTGATTTTCTTTTGTTAATCTAGCTTATGCTGTTTTAATTACTCAACTAGCCAAAAGGACCAAGAAGAAAGGAGGAGAAAGGAAAAATTTTCCCTTCCTGATAGCACCAAAATCTGCTTTCCCTTTCTTTGGTAGGAAATAAAAGTTATAGTGAGCCAAGTGCCCACCAGCTGAAGATTATACTTCCCAGCCCAGCATTCCTAGAATGTCCTCCTATGACCATGTTCTTGCCAATGGAACAGGAGCAGGAGTGACCTGCACTAGTTCTGAGTACAAGCCTTGGAACATTGCAAGTACACAACCGTATTTGCATTCTTGTAAGCTAAATATGGATGTACCTGAAGCCCAGTAAAAGGTAGCAAGATTTGGCACCCTCAGATATGACTCTGGCATAAGGTTTATCTTGAACCAGTTATTTTTAAGTAACTGCAGATACATAAAAATCTCAAAAAACTGGTAGCAGTTACCCTTTTAAAAGAGAAATTATATTTATAAGGTAAATCTCCATTTATAAGAGTGTCTCCCTATGTGTACCTGGAAGAGGAGGATGAACTAAGTCTCTAGAAACTTATTAATGGAGAAAAGTGAAAGTGAAGTTACTCGATTGTGTCTGACTCTGCGACCCCATAGACTGTAGCCTTCTCTGTCCATGGGATTTTCCAGGCAATAGTACTGGAGTGGATTGCCATTTCCTTCTCCAGGGGAGCTTCCCAACCCAGGGCTCAAACCCAGGTCTCCCACATTGTAGACAGATGCTTTACCATCTGAGCCACCAGGGAAGTTTGTGGCTTATGCTTAAAGGAGAAAGCATTGACTTAAATCTGCATGACAGGCATACCCTTGTTTACTGTGCTTTGCAAGATAAAAGACATGTGTATGATCTATTTCTTTAGTCTCCCTTTAAAGTTACTTAAAGTATCATATTTTAGACATTGTAAAACATTTAACTATAATTAACCATCAAATATCAAAGAGATATAAAGTTTTAAAATCTGCTTATGAAATTTAAGATACTTTCATCTTTTAAAATGACTTTATATTTCTATTAGTGAATTTATAAATACTTGATAGATTTTAAATTTCCCAAAGAGTTTAAAAAGAGTAATTTTTACTGTATGAGAATTTTCTCCTACTTTGTCTACTTTTTTTAACATTTGAATGTCTTCTCTTTCATATATATGAATTCTATTGCTTTTGAAAGTTCATTGCATTATCATTTCAATGGAAATTTTTCTCTTTAGAGTGTTCACCTTTACATGTGAATATTTTTGGTGAAACCTTGGAATTCAGTTTCTCTTTCCAAGTTCTCCATGCTGCAATTGCACTTAAAGTTGTTTCTAAAACATTACAGGGACCTCATCATTTCAAAGATGGTTGCTATCAGAAACAAATATGTTTAAAATGTCCTTAGGCTTTAGCCTCAAACAAAAAATAACTTTTGGCCAAAATAAAAAATATTTCCAGGTCAAATATCATTATTATAAATCTTCATAGGATTATATATCACATCTCAAACCACTAGTCAAAAATACAATTTCACTTTTCACTTCTTTGATTGTCTTTTTCCGTCCTCTAATTTTGTTCATAACGAGAGTGTACCTGTTTTTATTATTTCTCTAGCTCCAGTTTATAGCACTAGGTCTGACATTTTGTAAGTGTAGAGTAAATATTCAAAAGTTAAAGAGGCACAGGAAATTAATTAAGGATATATTTTTGATTCATTGCTGATATAAACAATTGATGCTATACTTTTCTAAAACCCAAAATCTCTTTTTCCTTTCTTTTTATTTATTTTAAAATACGTAAACCATCGGAGAAGACAATGGCAACCCACCCCAGTACTCTTGCCTGGAAAATCCCATGGATGGAAGAGCCTTGAAGGCTGCAGTCCATGGGGTCGTGAAGAGTCGGAAACTTACTGAGTGACTTCACTTTCACTTTCCACTTTCATGCACTGGAGAAGGAATTGACAACCCACTCCAGTGTTCTTGCCTGGAGAATCCTAGGGACAGCAGAGCCTGGTGGGCTGTCGTCTATGGGGTCGTACAGAGTCGGACACGACGGAAGTAGCTTAGCAGCAGCAGCAGCAGCATGTAAACCATAGTTAAACACAATAGAAACAATTAACTCTATAATGTGAATAAATTTTTTTTATAACTGAGTAACTTTATGTGTCTTCTGAAAAACAACATGATGTGTTATCATAGATTTAACTGGGACTTCCCATGTGGCTCTGTTTTAAAGAACCCACCTGCCAGTGCAGGAGACATAAGATATAGGGGTTTGATCCCTGAGTCAGGAAGATCCCCTGGCGGAGGGTGTGGCAATCCCCTCCAATATTCTTGCCTGGAGAATCTTGTGAACAGAGGAGCCTGGCAGGCTGCAGTCCATAGGGTCACAAAGAGTTAGACAGGACAGAAGAGAGTTAGCATGCACACACACAAAGTCATAGTTAGAACATTAACTAGAGTGTTAACTAGATTTACATGACCTATAAGGACCTGAGATTTGAACAACTGTTTTCCCTTTGAATGACTTTTTTTTTTCTATTGGAGGTCACCAAACTTACCTAGGTGATGTTTAAGTATTTATCATTTTTCAGCTATATTCCCAGATAAAGCAATTTAAACTTAAACTTAACTCAACACTAGAAATAAACAGATCATTAAAAAAAGAAGTCTTCATGTGACAAAGGCAAAAAATAATTGCCCTTCATAAAAAAGCCTTCTTCTTTTCTCAAACTTGAAACTACTGTAACTTTTGTTTCACAGTGTTGACATGTTCAGTTTTTTCTAACTTAAAATGGCTTTCTTTTATTTTTCACCTATAAAAGGGACCATTTAGTTTTTTAGAATGAATTTCATTTTTAACTTTCCATATAGGAAAAGTTGTTAATATATGATATTAACATATGCTTTGGAACTAGAAGGCTCCCAGTGTGCCTTATAACCTCAAAAATACTAGAAAAACCTGCACTCGCTAGAAAATACAACAGGGTCCTAACAGAGTATAATTATTCAGTCTGTAACACAGAATAATAATCACTTATGTGATTTGTGAGAGAGCAAAGCTTTGCATCCTCTTAAACCATTTCCTTTCTTCCTCCACCAATTTCTCTTCTAGAGTCAATTAGTGCTTTTGCTTGACAAGGGATTAATGAGGGAAATTTCTAAAAGTCTTCTGCAGGACTGGCTACTAGCATAGCAGTCTGCTTTTTTATTAACTTTTTAAAAAAATTAATGTTGTGTTCACTATGCAGTCAGATGTAGGATTTTGATCAGCTGAGTATTACTGAAAATGAAGAGCTTTGTTAAAGCAAAGGATGGACAGTTAGCCCAATTTTATCTTTATTGTACTTATAATTTCCTGTATATTCTAACTTTTCTTTTAGAATAATCATGTTAACTGTCTTTATAAAATACAGTACAGAGGCATTATTAAATCCCTTACAAAAAGTTCAAACGTACAGAAAAAAAACTCAAATTTTACCACCCAGAAATAATGATTGAGTTAAAATTAACTAATCATAATTTCATATTATTTGTGTGCAATATAATGAAAGAAGACTGCTGCTGCTGCTGCTGCTAAGTTACTTCAGTCATGTTCAACTCTGTGCGACCCCATAGACTGCAGCCCACCACGCTCCCCCCCACCCCCGTCCTTGGGATCCTCCAGGCAAGAACACTGGAGTGGGTTGCCATTTCCTTCTCCAATGCATGAAAGTGAAAAGTGAAAGTGAAGTCGCTCAGTCGTGTCTGACTCTTAGCGACCCCATGGACTGCAGCCCACCAGGCTCCTCCGTCCATGGGATTTTCCAAGCAAGAGTACTGGAGTGGGGTGCCATTGCCTTCTCCGAAAGAAGATTAGACAGATTATAACTTTATAAAAATGACATAATGGGATATGTGCTATTTAACAATAAAAATTCATTAATTTTAATTGAATTTAACAGAAAAAATAAAATTGGTAAGCTAAAGAAATTGCTAAGCTTGTTTTTCATCACAGAAATTATTTCCTAAAAGATTTCTTTTAAATTGAGAAGATTATTAAAGACACTGTGTTATCATTTTGTCAAGTTTTATGTCATTTTAACACTTTTGAAATGTAAATTGCTCTCTTAATATTTAGTTTCAGTTGTATGATCATGTATATTTGGTGCTATATTTTCTGAATTCATGTTTGGTAATGCCTGTATTCTAGAATAACAATTTAGCTGGGTCTAAATTTCTAGTTTACATTTAATTTACCTCAGAAATTTGTAAACATTGTTATTATTATTATTAATTTTTTTTTGGCACTGAACATTGTTTGGAGTATTATGAGGCTAGCTTAATTTTTTACTTATTTAAATAACACATTTTTTCTTTTTTTTTTTTTTGCCTACCTCAGTGTCTCAGGAAATATTTCTTGTCTTGAAAACTCAATATAATTAAGACTTTTAAAAAAGATTACTACTAATTTAGCCTATATTAATATTGCCTGTAATATGCTATGTCTTACTACTTGCAGATTCAGGTTTTCCTTTACTTACTGAAATGAAATTTTATTATGTATGAAAATACTCTGTATGAGTTCAGTACTTAAGGTTAAATAAATTTTGTTGAATAATCATTGTTCCTTATGCTGATCTCCTTTCCCCTGCCCCACCCAAGTCAATAATCTTTTAATTGTATTTATCTTTCTGCCATTTTGTTTTATTTTTTTCTGACATTAATCTCAGTTTTATGTCATGTTAGCTGACTTGTGTCATTCAAGTAATCTGTTCAATCAGGTGATACTCTTTCATCTGTAAAACAGAACAAGCATGACTTGTGGTGGCCACCTGTGGCCCATATATTCTATTTGCACTAGCTCAGTTGTGTGCTTGTCAAGACTAAGTTGTGCTTTTTCCCAAACATGTTTTACATGTTGTGGAAGTTATGATTACATTATTTGATTAAGCATTTTTTTAAAATTCAGTTAACATGTAAGAGCAAGGGAGATGTTTCTATAAAACATAATTTTATGCTTTTGCAAATTTGATGAAGGTAAATTCCTGAAAAAAATATTGCTATGAAGTCTGACATGACTGGCATCAAATATAATGTAAACAACTTAGTTGATTCCTCAAAGGGTTCTCCCCTCAGTTTGTTTTGCAGTTGTTCTGAAGTTTTTGTTTCTCAGTCAGTTCAGTGACTCAGTCGTGTCCGATTCTTTGTGACCCCATGAATCGCAGCACACCAAGCCTCCCTGTCCATCACCAATTCCCGGAGTTCACTCAGACTCGAATCCATTGAGTCAGTGACGCCATCCAACCATCTCATCCTCTGTCGTCCCCTTCTCCTCCTGCCCCTAATCCCTCCCAGCATCAGAGTCTTTTCCAATGAGTCAACTCTTCGCATGAGGTGGCCAAAGTACTGGAGTTTCAGCTTTAGCATCATTCCTTCCAAAGAAATCCCAGGGTTTATCTCCTTCAGAATGGACTGGTTGGAAATTAATAA